>JAKTZE010000014.1:0-429375 GCA_030578775.1 Sugiyamaella chiloensis
TGCTATGAGCATATAGCATCAATCTGAGAATGGTTTTCGCCCAAAAAGGTATACAAAAGGTATACTAATTGATATCAAGATCAATTGAGGTTTTCCCATTCTCGAAACCGCGAATGCGGGGATGTGCAGGAAAGGTTATGAATAAGAATGGAATGCAAAATAAGAATCGAAATATAAAGGATAAATAATGTCTGTATGGTGTAAAAACTTCTCTGTGACAATAAAAGAGCGTCTAATCTAATCTAATCCTGTTTAGGATGAAGTTAGGGTAAGCCTCTATTTTGAGGGTGGAGACTGTTGAGGGAGCCAGCGAGAACTGTATGATGGTGACACGAGCGGTTCCATCAATATTTATTATCGAGCATATAGCATTAATATGATGATATTTTTTGTTGCAATAGGTGTACTAAATGGTATACCAACTGACATCAAGAATAATTGAGGTTTTCCCATTATCGAAGGCGCCCATGCGGGGATGAGCAGTAAAGGTTGAGGAAAGAACGCAAAAAAGGAGTTGAATATTAAAGGTTAAATAATGTCATCTTTTAAGTGGTGGGTGTCATGATGTTTCGGGCCGTATTTTAATATTCAACCCTGAAATAGTACAGTATCTTGGTGTATAAAGTTTTGTGTATTATTTAATAGGCAACTCTCCATATTACGTCCCACGTCCACTTTGCAAGACAGCTATATCTCTAGGACTATGATATCGTCCAGGTAACATTATGACATAATGACAGCCTCTTTTGCTTAATTAAGGCTAAATTAGATCAAATAAATATATGTCGTTTAGGTTATTATTCTAGAGCCTGCCTAAAGTACTACAATACATTATACATACCATAATTTTAAATGTTAAAAAAAGAAATGGGCCACGTCAATTAAAACGTTTATCAAACTACGAACTTTGTATCACCAATAAATCTAAGCTGTCCTCAAAACTCAGTAACTACGATAAAACTCAGGGGTTACGTCGTTCAAGGGAGCTAATTTATTGCTAACACTGCCTTGATGATAAAGGAGAAAGAAACCAGACCTGAAATGACTTATGTTCCAGCCAGTGGTGAATGTACCACTCCCCGAAACCAACGAAATCAGATCAATTGGACTATTCCTCTTCGGCCTTACATTCCAAAGGATTTTCCGTTTGATACACCGGAAAAGTATTTAGAATGGCTTGATGTCCCTCCGGAAAACATATATCGGTATACAAGCAGAGCTTCATTTCTTGCCAAAATCGAAAACTGGAGGTGCACATATCATATCAACGATACACCCTTAGTGGTAACAAATTTTACCGATGAAAAGTATGAAGGGGCCAAGGAAGATAATTTTTATATGATGAAAAAGACGAGAAAGTATATAGTATCCAAACTGAAGATAGGCATTATTAGGAAAACTAGTCGGCCACATGCTGTTTTGGATGATTTACTTAGCTGGCATCTCCAGGGTCTGATAAGGAACCTCGACATCAATTCTATGGACCTGGTTATACCTACGGTAGAACTATTAGGAGATGGTAGTATAGCTAAATCAGATTTCTGCCTGTCACTTAACCATCGCGGGAGTTCATCTAAGCTGGAGTTTTATCCGACCTTGATAGGTGACATTGGATATAGTCACACGAGACATGAACTTAGGCGCAGGGCTATAACTTGGTTTTCCGTACCAGGGGTAAAGTTGGTACTTCTGACCCATATCGTTGAATGCTACGGCTATATTCAATATGAGCTAATGGAAGTTGTTGACAACGAAGGTTTCCGAGTTGAGAAGTGTATAAGAGTTTACTATAACCTCAATGAATCTGATGAGGGGTATATTGTTCCCATTATTGGCAGCGGATCTTCAATTAATATGCTGTATAGAGATATTGTTTGTGGGAATATTCACCTATTACAGAAGGATATCACAGATGGTTCTATTGTTATCGATATAGCAGATTTTAAGAGATTCAATGAAGGTGTTCGGGAAGTCATTGTAGGCTGGCATCGGGAAAATATGATTAGATCTGGAGTCGACACGAATGATATTTACAGTACGGATGCAGACCAAAAAGGACTGGCGAGGTTGTCAGACACCCAGAGGGAGATCCGTAATCGTATTATTCTAGGGGGCATTTTTACAGCGGAGGAGTTTACAGATTTGCTCATTGAATTTCATATGAGTAGAGAGCAGAGTCAGCATCCACAAGCATCTTCAGAGGAGTAGCTACAACTATTACCTTGAGAACAGCACCTGAAGCGGCTACGACCAAGAACTCGAGAGTTGATTGGGACTCTCCCTCATGATCCTGAAGCCACAAAGTGATCACTCAAGAGTTTTTTCAAGCATAGGTTATACCACTGTTTTCTTCTAAAACATATTTCTTCTCAAATCTATTATTGTCTAATACTGCTGTCCATTTGCAGAATTAGACCTTGAAAAATTATTATATATAAGAACTGTTGTGATATATTTGATAGACATAAATCTGAAGATGACTCTACTTAAAGTCTGGGCCTACCTGGGTATTACATGTAGTAGCGTTGCATTGGTCGACTGCACGTGCATGCGTCATGATAGACATAAGTTTTTCCGGCATCACCTACCTATCAGTTTACATATCCCTAAATGTGGAAGCCTGTCGTTTATAATCAGATCCGTATCTATACAGTTCATCCACATGTGATATCTGGAGTTGTTGTACCTGAAGCTATTTATGAGGTGCCAGTGCTCTAGTATTCCTCACAACCATCGATGAGAATTCAGTAGCCTTAGAAAAAGAAAAGTGAGTGGTGAAAAATGATACCCCTTTTAGACTGCGGAACAAGGGTTTCTCCACTGACTCTTTTGCGTTCATTCTAGGTGCTGTGGCCATATATATAGCGTTAGAACTTGGTATTGCGGTGTAAACTTAAAAACCTCAACTAGCTTCAAAAGAGCTTCCGAATTTCTTGTAACGACATATTTACATATAAATGGTCGAAATGAGTGTAGGTTATTGATACAGAGGATGTGTCAGATCATACTAATACCAAGTCACCAAAAATGTTCATGGATAATGCCCATCTGGGTGACCGAACCAGATCAGAAGACTGGAGAAGTAAGTTTATTTTTTGAAACCTCCGGAGAATCATAGAGTTTTGGTTTCTAACTACCAGTTCGAGGAATAAATCCTCTGGTTTCTCCCGATTTACTTCAGAGCGATATTCGCCTGACTCCAAAGTCAAAAGAGATCATTATCAATGCTCGAAATTCAGCTTGTGATATCTTGAATGGCAAAGATGACCGTCTACTAGTGGTGGTTGGACCTTGTTCAATCCATGACCCAAAAGCAGCACTTGAATACTGTGAAAAACTAGCAAACTTCGTTCCTGAAGTTTCTGATAACTTATTGATCGTCATGCGAGCCTACCTTGAAAAGCCAAGAACTACTGTTGGCTGGAAAGGCTTAATAAATGATCCAGAAATTGATGGATCGTTCAAAATTAACAAGGGTCTGCGAATTTCCCGGGAATTGTTTGTCAAACTAACTGAAAAGCTTCCCATTGCCGGAGAAATGCTGGATACCATTTCTCCTCAGTTTTTGTCTGACTTGTTCTCTGTGGGAGCTATTGGTGCTCGAACTACTGAGTCTCAGTTACACCGAGAACTAGCATCTGGTCTTTCGTTCCCTGTTGGGTTCAAGAACGGTACTGATGGAAGTCTGGAGGTTGCAGTTGATGCTGTCAGGGCCGCAGGCAACCCTCATCATTTTCTGTCTGTCACCAAGCCAGGTGTTGTGGCCATTGTTGGAACTGACGGTAATGAAGATACTTTTGTAATCTTGAGAGGTGGAAAGAGTGGAACCAACTTTGACTCTGCATCTGTTAAGGCTGCTCAGGCTAAACTTGAGAAATCTGGAATTGTATCAGAATCTCGGCCTGGTCCAAGAATCATGATTGACTGCTCTCATGGAAACTCCCAAAAGAACTTTGCTAACCAGCCTAAGGTGGCCAACACCATCGCCGAGCAGATTGCTGCGGGTGAGACTGCTATATGTGGTGTTATGATTGAGTCCAACATCAATGAAGGCCGACAAGACGTCCCACCCGCCTCTGAAGGTGGTAAAGATGCATTGAAATACGGTGTATCTATTACAGATGCTTGTATTTCCTGGGAAACTACTATTGACGTTTTGAAAAAGCTGTCAGACTCGGTTGCCCAGCGACGAGATGGTCAGCCTGCTACCAAGAAAGTGAAGACTGATTCAAATTGATTTGACATGTAACCTAGGATCGAAATACCAACTGTATTTTTCCTCACCGTAATATATAATATTACAACTAATGTTGTGAGTATTCATCAAACTGTTGTCCAATTCAATAGCGTCAACTATTTCTCCAATCAAACTGGTGGTCACCTATGCATCTATATATTTGTACTAGCATGCTGCATTTAGCAGTTGCCCCGATGATCTCTCATCCACAGTGCATAGTGCATATATCCGCACGTAAGTTATAGTTATGTCGAGACATTAGAATTAAGCTTAACTTAATCTTGGGATACTTCAATTCGCGACATGCACGCGAAGATCTCCTCAACCTTTGAATACTCTGTCGTTCGCCCAAATATATCGCCGTCAGGAGCTTATATTGCTTACATTCACGATCATCGTCTGGTTATTAGAAACAGCACTACTTTAGCACCCAAAAAGCTCGTGAATCTACCTCAGGAGTTCGCTCGTACGATCACACATGTGGTATGGGATAAATATGCTGATAATACAGAACAAAGACTAGCGGTGGCCAATAAAGATGAGATAAGGACTTTTACAATTGATAGCAGAACGACTGATGATACTGACTCGGGTGCGGTGCTTCTAATAGGCAATAACGAAGTATCAGATCTATCTTGGGTATCGTGTAACTATGAATCAAACAATGAGATAACTCAAGTGGTTCGACTTGCAGTAGTCACAGCCTATGGAACTAAGATAGAAGTATGGTCATCAGATGGTGTGGAGTATGAGATAATCAATCCAATTAATGGCAACAGTGGCTGGAACCCGTTATTAAATCGGTTCTCGTTCTTATGCAGACCCACTGTCCACGATATGCTGTATTGCCTTGATATTACAAAGAAGGATGATACTCAATTGATCTACCTGGATGAGGGACTATTGATACAAGACATTGGGTGGTCACCTAGTGGTCGGTGGCTCGCTGGAATAGATCACGGTGGCATGGGCTACAAGGTGTATCTATGGACTGCGACTGGCACATTGTTGCATATATATAATGGCTCAGTCATTCAAAAGAACCGCGATATGGAAAATGGCAATGCTGCGCTCAGTATGCTATGGTTGTCGTCATCGGTTAGTAGACCCAATGAAACACTGGTGGTGTCAGATTCGAGCGAGAGTATTTCTTTAATTGATATTTTGACATTCCAACCCAGTGCGGTCCTCTTGCATGGAACAGTATATGGAGATTGTGCGGTCTGGGAAGAGTATCTGTCGCCAGAGTTGCGATCTTTTGAATATCGCCTAGTCAGCTTGCCATTTCGCTCTCAAGTGTCGGACAAGAAAGGAATTGTTCATTTGAAAGCATCATCTAGCGAGCGACTTCTCGCAGTCGTGACTGAATCAACCCCAAATTTAGTATGGATATGGGATATTGGAAGTGTTGAGCCATGCATCATGAGTGTTCTTGTACACTCGGCGAGAATCGAAACACTCGAATGGAATACACAATCAGATTATCTATTGATCAGACCACGACTTATGGATTTCTTTTGCATTTGGCATCCAGATGGGGTTCCCGAAATTGTAGAAGAAATGCTAGAGTCCCAGGTGAACCATGTTAGTTTTATTTCCCAGCCCGTGGATTACTCAATTGTCGTATTGGCACAGTCAAACAGATCTTTCAAGACTATTTCTTTTGATATCGGATATTTGAATGATGATACTCCCAATGGACTTGAAGATGACGATACGAGAGTTCGCAGCCTTGCGGAAGGTGTTCAGCAGGCCGAATGGAACCAACCAGTTAGTGTTGTTGAAGATACGTTTTACAACATTCATTCAAAATAATATAATATGCTACACAAGCATAGTCTTCAGGACCCAGGAGCAAGTCGGGAATTCTTCTCGAGTTCTTGTTAGATCATCATCTGTTTTCAGTCCAACTTACCTTGGGCTCTAGTTCGCAGCATTTCGACTTCTCGTCGCAGCATACCAACCTCGATTTCACGCTGTCCAGCACGACCGTGAGACAACATTTTCTACGTTAACAAAACAATCAAGCGGGAATCTGAAAAATTCAACACTTACGCCTAGGGTTTCATTTTCATCTCTGAGACTCTTGAGTCTAGTGACAATTCGATGACACATTTCTTGAGGATCCATCTTCAAGTCTGTCAAAGCAGCTTGAACTTTGTCATTACCCCCTGCTCCGCAGACAATCACTGCTGTAGTGATGGCCTCGAGTTGGATTTTCAATTCCGAGATAGCAGAATCCTTTTCTTTCACAACTTTAACCAAAGTTTGAAATTCCTCATTGCCATCTTGGATAGATCCCATAGGCGTGGTTGGAGCAGTGGCCGGAATTCGTGACGATTGAAGGGATCCTGTTGAGATTCCACCCTGTGAATATTTTCGAGAAATATCAAAAGACTTTGGAGTTGCCAAACTAAAATCGTTTTCAAATCGCGATGTGGGACTCAAGCTGACTGCTTCTTGAAACTCGGGCAATATGTTTGATCTGGCAGAAGACCATGGCCCTTGGGAGCTATTATAATTCCCATAGTTTGGAGATGACCACGGTGCATTTGCCGACGAAGACAACGATCCACTAGTATTCGAATCAGAATGATACGATGCCAGAGAGTCATAAGATGTTTTCGGAGTCACAGATCTCAGGAAGTTGTTGTTACTTGTGTATTGACTCTGATTCAAGATAGGAGTAGACGAGTAACTATTCAACCTGGAGTGACCAGCGGTCTTGCCTCTCTATGGTTAATATGCTTATTGAAAATCCTAGATATTTATTAATTGATATGATTATTATTATTGCTGTTATAATAAATTTCACTTACAGCACGAGATCCAGAAAGATCCTGGTTAAAATCTTGATTCATTTCGAGTTACAATAGAGATGGTGAGAAGTGGAAGGCAGTGTGCCCCATTTATATACTCAGTGGCCCCAAAATATGACGGGTCACATTTTGCAACCCCAACAAGCCATACAACCACTTCACAACACCAAAGAGCTTACTAAACTCGTTCGAAAAAGTACACATAGGCGAACTTTTTCATTTCGCCTGCTTCTCCGCCTCGGACAACCTTTTCGTCATTAAAAAGTACCCAGTCATTTTGATTCTCTGCTATAGGCTTATTAATAAATGCAACGTAATGACCAGCATGAATGCTCCCTCCCTTATGGCATATTATTGATTTCAGATTATAGCTTGCAGGAAGCGAAGCATCCCCCTTTGATTCAACAGGCTCGGAGGGTGTTGTTTCAGCAATCTGTGATCCACCTTGCTCAGCATCTCCTGGATCACCAGGGTTACCGAACAACCATTCCACTGCACCCTCAAGATTTCCCGTCAATCTAAGAGCCTTCTTTGCTTGTGCCTCGGTGAATCCCATGTCGCAAAGCTGAGCAATTGACTCTGCACTAACTGCAGTAGATCCAGACGATGTTCCGAAGTCTACTGGAACATCGATATCGGGATCCTCCATATGCTCAATAAGCCAATTCATTGCAGTCTCTGCATCAGAATTTCCAGTATTATACAATGCCTTTTCGCATCTAACCCGTGGGAATCCCATGCTCTCTAGCATACCTAGAGCTTCTTCATTAGGTGTGAACACTGTGGGTTCTGGTGAGTTATTTCCCTGCTCGTCTTTATCATCTTCCAAAACCTCCTCATCAATGCCATGCACTGACAGATATTTGTCAAAAGAAACTCCACTGTCTGGAACTATCACAGGTATGTCAAGCTTTTGAGGTACCCAGTTAATAATCTGAAATCGTCGTGCATTGAGCACCAGTACTGATGGGAAAGTCTTGAATTTGACTGATGCGGTATGCGACTTATTCCCGCATTTGGTGCAATTGAAATCGATTTCCTCAGATTGAGTATAGACTTCCAGGCATTCGTTGATATCAATTGGCTCGTACGAATCGGATCCTTCGATTTTCCTCGCGGGAACAGGCACCGATATATTCTGCTGTACCTCAGTCTTATATCGAACTGCATGACAATTATTACACTGAATGCGACGTTCAGTCTCAAATTCAAAGATATTACTAGGGTCTTCGGAGCCAGTTTTCTTGCACATGTCGGAGATTTTGTCTAGCAGATGTCCCAGGAATTCAAAAGCATCTTGCTGACGCATGCTTGCAAACTCATAATGACCCTTGCCGATTAGAGCCTTGAACATACCAAGAGCAAGGCCTCTCTGATATTTGCTATCCACTGATAGTGGATCAGGGGTAGAATATCGACCCGAAAAAATGCCATCGCTGATCTTTCTCAGCTGCACTTCCAAGTTATGAGCAGGGTCATCAAGCTCAAGGTACTGTTTATCGGAAGGGTCAAAGCGAGACTGGAATTGAGAGAGCGCAAATAAACATTGAACAGTCGACGACATGTAGCAGGAATTTCCAAGGTTTTTAAACCCCGTCAGACCAGGGCCAAACACAGGTTCGAGCTCCTGACCATCCTCAGAAACCATACTGAAATCCCATTTAAGATTCTGCTCGAGCTGAAGTTCAGTTAAACTTTTCTCCGTCTTCTCCCTGCTAGCAATATTAATTCCATAGTGATGTAGATGTCGAGTGAGTTCGGGATCTTGAACCTCGTCTCCACATTTATAGCAGAATACATCAGCCGATCCTTCAGGGGTTATACTGCCCAATTTAACTGATACTGAGTGACCAGTCGCTTCGAAATGAGATAATCCATGCCCATTGCCACCAACTCCACCGAATTGAGCTCGTCCACATCCGAGATTACCACAGCCCAGGCAGAACCACAGGTTTTCTTTGAGATCACAATCGGCGCAATGAGATAGTGTTTCATCATCCAGTTTATTTTCAGGACCCTGATCCAAATATAGTATATGTTCACAAGGGACAATCTCTTGCTCCCAAGCCTGAATCTCTTCCTTTTTGGCATAAGATATTGCCGACATGACACCGTCTATGACTTTTTCAAGCTAATAATGTCAGTTTCGTTCAAACATGTGCCATAAGTGATCCCCAAAACTTACATTATCGATTGATCTATCGACATTCTTCGATTCAAATAGCAAATCTTTGACAGTTGTTTCAATATCAAACCGTTCTTTCTCAGTATCTGCTTCAATGGCTAGTTTCATAATCTTTGGAGGCGACTCGGTCTATTGTTAGACGATTTCTCGGAATGCGATAGGTGACCTCGTTCGACTTACCTGACGTTTCAAAATCTTCTTAATATTCAGATAAACTGGATGATTTGTCTTTTTAAAATGTAATTCTGTATAGTTGTGAGACGGATCAGGCGATGAAGCCGAGAAGCAGCTCAAACAAACATCAAGCCCATATGGCGATTCCTATTGTCAGCAGCTACACTTGAACAAGCAAAGCAACAAGAATCACCAAACTTACCGGTGTATCGAAACAGTATGCACAGTCATCTTTAAACACCTCTTGTCCCGGTCTAGGAGGCTGAAGATGAAGCGAATTAATGTGTTTTTCGATATCCATGTCTAGATCAATGATAGTTAGGTGGTAAGGATGCCCTGCACAGATCCGAGATGCAGCTGCTGCTTATGGGGACACTATTGTGGGGTAGCTTGACGGGCAGGAAATATTACAAAAGCACAAAGTTAAAGTAATAAGGGAACAAAAGAATACCAATTAGTGAAAAAGATAAATCAAATGCAACAAAAGTATGCAAAAAATAAACATAATTAGCCTTATATATATACATTAGTAGACCCAGTCTAACAGGGTAGGGTGCTCAGGATCAGGCTTGGTATGGGCATCAAGAATGCTGCTGACCTTATGTTCGATACCAACTTTGCCAGAGGTGGACACGAAATGGTTAATGACTTCTTGACGAGTAGCCTTGTACTCTCGAGAAGAACCTTCACCAGTGACAAAGTTCTTGACAGCGTCAACCGATGGAAGACCAAACTTATGAGGATAGTCTGAGTAGGTAGCGTCTGTTACAAATGGGACACCAACCGAGGATCGATGAGAGAAGAACTTGGACACTTCAGAAGAGGTGACACCTTCCAAAGTAGCAGGAGACCAAGCAGGAGCTCTAGAAGGCTTGGAGATAAGCAAGGCAGAAACTCCTTCCACAAAGTCATGTGAGTACATGAAGTTCTCCGCCAAGAAGAACTCTTCGTCAAGCGCACTCTTAACATCCAAAGATTTACCTTGACGAATAGCAGCAAGGGTAACCTTAACAGAGGTAGGAGATCGTTCTAAGATGGTCTTCTTGGTGTCAAGAGCAAACTGCGAGCCATTGGCTTCCAGAGCACTGATAATGTCCTCTACATTGTCATGAGCGAAACAAGTATTAATGATAGCTTTCTTTTCACCATCAAGAGCAAACTTGTATCCCTCGGGAGCATCCTCACAGAACTCTTCAATAGTACTGTTAATGATGGAGTGAATGTCCGAGGAAGTAGAGGAAATCTCGCTAAGTCGAGCCTCGAGGTCAGCAATTCGATGAGAGGGAACATAATGAGTGGCAATTCCAGCATAGAATGCATCATATCCCTTCAATCGAGCCGAAGTGAGACCAAGGTATGCACCAAGCTGACCATCGAGTCGAGACAGGAAAAAGGACCCTCCTACATCAGGGAAGAAGCCAATATTGGTCTCAGGCATCGCAAATAGCATCTTTTCAGTGGCAATTCGAAAGGGTGCATGGACACTGAGACCTACACCTCCTCCCATAGTGATTCCATCTTGAAGAGCCACAAATGGCTTTGGGTAAGTTGCAATCAAATGATCAAGTTGGTATTCGGCCTTGAAGTAGTCGGCAGCTTCCTGTGATCCCGATTCGCCTTTATCAGCAATTCCTTGAGCAAGAGCGGCAACATCACCACCAGCACACAATGACTTTTCACCCTCTCCCTTGAGGACAACGATCTTGGCAGTGTCGGATTTCACCCATTCGACCAACCGAGGGAGGATCAGCTGGACCATATTGTGGTTGAGAGAGTTCAGCTTCTTGGGCCGGTTAAGCGTCACGGTTCGAACTGATCCAGAAGACGAAAATTTGACTTCGTCAGCATCAGATATAGTGGCCATTGTTCGCGAAGGCAGCACGGAAGGAAGTATCTTGGCTCTTAGCGGCATTTGCAATCCTCTGATGGATTTTCTCAGCAACATGTAAGTTGGTAGGGCTCACTGACGACAACCACTGAAAAGTTGTACGGTATAAGGTGTGTCTAAGCCTGTGATGGGTGACAAGAATCAAGGAGAAGAATTGAAAAAAGGTTAGAAATTAAACTTCAAGTTAAAGATGTGAAAGACTAGTTCAAAGGCAATTCAGTTAGCGGTTGACTGGAAGTCAATTGACACGATTGGTGTTTTTATGCTGCGGTATTTCTACCCCGCATCGGAATTCGCTCGGTACCGCATTGAATAAGATCCGACAGGTGAGCAGGTGCAAATGGCGCCTGCCCTATCTACAATAATACACGTTACTCTACATGGCTCAAACAAATCATAAGAGAAGTCTCTATATGTTTCAGTTATAAACATTTGTCATCAACATCATCATCGCTGTGTTAATGATTCCTAGTAATGTCTAAACTGGTTATAAAATATAAAGGATGATGTTGGCTTATATCATATAACCACATCCTGTGCCTGACAAGTACAGGATCTTGGGCAGCCTGGCAGCCTGGTCGATCTGGATAATCTGGTCTGGGCTTTTAGCAGCGGCTGGAGGTGGCCTGGACCTGACATGATCTGACAGCTCGCACATGGCTTAACATTAGATTATTAACATTAAAAAAATTGAATATTTGGTTCTAATTTCATTTTTGTGAGCAATTGCATCTCATAATTGGTAATTGTGCCTCTATATTACTTTGCTACTATTAATAAGGAGATTTGCTTCTGTTTTGAGAGCTTTAAAAAGTAAAAAAAGTACCGCCAAGTCAAGTGTTGACCTCATACATCATGGGCGAACACGACTTTTTGTTCACATACCGGGAGGAACCACACCGTACCAGGCGTATGGAGATAATCAAGGCCCATCCAGAAGTAACAAAGTTGGTAGGACATGAACCTCTAACCAAATACGTGGTAATAGGAGTGGTGGCTCTACAGCTATCCGTGGCGGTATATATGGCAAACGTGCCAGTGAAAAGTTGGCAATTCTGGATTGCTGCGTATTTCATAGGGGCTACATGTGATTCGAATTTGTTTTTAGCCATTCATGAACTGTCTCATAATCTGGGATTCAAAAAGCCTGTTCACAATAAGCTTTTTTCAATATTCGCCAACCTTCCTATTGGCATTCCTTATAGTGCAGGTTTTGGACCATATCATCAGCTTCACCATAAGCATATGGGAGAGCCCGACTATGACACAGATCTCCCCACTCCATTCGAGGCGATGTTTCTATCGTCAGTGGCTGGTAAGGCGTTTTTTGCGACCTTCCAGCTGCTGTTCTATGCTATTCGTCCCATGTGCCTGGTCAAGGTCAACTTCACGTGGGTCCACCTTCTCAATATTGCAGTGCAAGTGGGAGTGGATCTGTTGATTGTGCGATTTTTCGGATGGACACCAATTTGGTATCTGTTGCTCAGTGCATTCCTAGCTGGTTCATTGCATCCTATAGCGGGACATTTCATTGCTGAACACTACGTGTTGGATGCACCTTCCGACTATGACAAGCAGACATACCAACTTCCAGAGACTTACAGTTACTATGGATTCCTCAATGTGTTTGTATACAATGCTGGCTACCACAATGAGCACCATGACTTTCCGTACATTCCGTGGACCCGAATCAAAAAGCTGCGAGAAATCGCTACCGAGTTTTATGACCCACTTCCTAGCTATAGCTCTTGGGCTGGCGTGATTGTCAAATTTGTATTTGACGACAAGGTATCTTTGTGGTGTCGAGTGCATCGAGATAACCGTAAAGCCAAGGCGGATGCTGCTGTTGCTCCACTACCAGAGCAGGGAATTTCAAAAGACAATTAGACAAGTACACACAGCTGTACTGACTGCCACTACAACAATTAAGAGTGATGATAATGAACATTATTAACATTATTAGCTATATTGGAATATGACATAGCTGTGAAGAGGTGCACGCAACGAAAGAAAAGACTATTGTTCTACATAAATTGCTACCACTCGATTTACGTGTATCGTTACATCAACAGCTACTGCTACAGCTACAGCAATATCAAAATCAAAATCAAAAATACCATATAATTGGTCGAATGGAGTATAGTGTAAAACTGCAACTAATACACAGGATAAATAACTATAACTAGAAGTTATAAATATAATCATATACAAGATATTAACGACCATCCAGGGTGATATATTCACCTCGTTCAGCTGCCGCATCCAGCTTACGCTGCTGCTCCAACATGGCCTGATATTGCAGACGTCTCTCATATCGCACCAAATCCCGATCCACCTTATAACTTCCAAAACCCAACATAAAAGACAATTGAATATATGTTTTAAATTGAGTAGTCAAATTTCGATATGTTGGCCAATACCGATGGCCTACTAACCCGCATACAATTCCTGTAGCTCCACCATAGACCGCCCCCATGAGTGCACTAGTCACTATTACATCAACGGCTCCTTCCAATTTCGAAGGCTCATGATGAGAGGGCCTCATGATCCGTGTCTCAAACAACCAATTCACACAACTTAGCGCCGTCCTCCAAGACTACTACTTTCACACCTCAACTGGATCAAACAATCCAAGCTGGAACCGCAATTTTCCGTTGATTCAAACCACTTGTGTTATGCTGAAGATAACTTGCTCAGATAGCGATGGGTTGCCCGCAATTTTACGGACAGCGTTCCGGACGCAGCTAAGGTAGATGCAGGTGCGGTAGATGCAGACGCAAATGGAAAAAAAGGGTAGCCTCTTTAGCTTTATAACATAAAAGTAATCGAATGGCGTCGGCGGTTGTTGATAAAGTCAGTGATCTGACAGCAACTGGAGCTGGTGTAGCTGTAGCTGGAGATGGAGATGTTAACAAGGATGTTCAAAAGTTGAACGAGCAAGTTAAGGACTTGGCGGTTGATGAGGACGGCGAGGGAGACGACGACGATGGAGAAGAGCAAGTGGAAACTGGAGGAGAAAAGAAAAAGAAAAAGAAGAAGAAGAACAACAAAAGAAAGAAGAAGACGCCTTCTCAACAGACAGAGCCTCCATCTGTGGGTATTTCGAATTTTTTCAAGGAGGGAATCTATCCTGAGGGAGAGATCGTCGAGTATAAGGATGATAACCATTATAGGACCACATCGGAAGAGAAGCGAGCTTTGGACAGGTTGAATTTTGATGCTTTCAATGATTTACGAAAAGCTGGAGAGGTTCACCGTCAAGTACGAAAGTACGCACAAAAGACCATCAAGCCTGGTATGACCATGATTGAGATTGCAGAGCTTATTGAAAATTCTGTACGATCACTAGCCGAAGGTGGAGACGACAGTAAAAAAGCAGGTATGGGATTCCCTACTGGGTTGTCACTCAATAATTGTGCTGCCCACTACACTCCTAATAAGGGTGATACTACTGTTCTCAAATATGAAGATGTAATGAAAGTGGATTTTGGTGTGCATGTGAATGGTCGAATCATTGATTCTGCTTTTACCTTCACGTTTGACGACAAGTACGACAACCTTCTTGCTGCAGTTAAGGATGCCACCAACACAGGAGTGCGGGAGGCAGGTATTGATGTGCGTTTAGGAGATATTGGAGCAGCAATCCAAGAAGTCATGGAGTCTTATGAGGTGGAGTTGGATGGCAAGACGTTCCAGGTCAAGCCTATCCGAAACCTGAATGGTCATAATATTAATCCATTCGAGATTCATGGAGGTAAGAGTGTCCCCATTGTTAAGAGTGGAGACCAAACCAAAATGGAGGAAGGTGAAACATTTGCTATTGAGACTTTCGGATCTACTGGTAAGGGATATGTTCACGACGAAGGAGAGTGCTCGCACTACGCAAAATCAGCATCAGCAGGTCATGTACCGCTACGACTTAACAGCGCCAAAAGCTTGTTAAATACTATTGATAAGAACTTTGGCACTCTGCCATTTTGTAGACGATATTTGGACCGTGTTGGTGAAGACAAGTACCTTTTGGCACTCAACACTCTAGTCAAGAGTGGTATTGTTCAAGATTATCCTCCATTATGTGACCAACCCGGCAGTTACACTGCCCAATACGAGCACACCATTTTGCTCAAACCAACTGCAAAGGAAATTGTGTCCCGAGGAGACGATTACTGAGTTGCACACAGTATATACAATAATACATTTGGATCTAAAAGAACTGCCAGCCAATAAGAAATGCCAACAAAGCAAGTAGTAGCACTGCCTTTGGAGGCACTCCAAAAGATTGAGTAGGCACTGGACCAGTCGATGACGAGGTTGCAATACCTGGCTCGGCACCAGGAGATCGCTTGGCTTTTAAATCCTTAGATTTTGATGAGATCTCGTCCTGAGCACGCTGGGATGCTGCCAACTCCTCGTCGTCACCCACGCTTCTTTGTGTGAGACCAGAAGTGTTGTTAGATATTCCAGTAGAAGTAGCACCACTTGGACCAGTTGCTGCTGATCCTGGAATCTCGTCAATCGACTTTAATGGAGTTGAGAAATCTTGAGCTGGAGATCCGAATCCACCAGAGCCTGCACCTGCTGCAGCAGCAGCAGCAGAAGCTGCACCAGCAGCTCCACCAATTGATGAAGGAATGGGGTGAGTTGGTCCCACTGATATAGGAGTGGAGGGGTCAATTGATCGAGAACCATTGGGTCCAGACAAACCAGATGCCAATCCTGCACTTGCTAATCCTGCCCCGACAGCGCCTGCACCTCCTGCTAAGGCGGCACCTCCACTAGGCACCGAGCTTGCAAGCGAGGAAATGCCATTAGCAACACCACCAGCTCCTGATGAAAGTGTAGCAGGGGTGGCTGCAAGGGCAGATCCAGGAGCAACGGAGTCTCCAATACCTCCAGCTACACCTCCAACTCCAGCGCCAGTACCTGTACCTGCACCTGCTGCACCTTTGACATTGGAGAAATCATAAAATACCTTAATTTTCTTATTGACGATAATTTCCTTTGAATTCTCTTCCAAATGTGACCATAAGGCTGCGAAGTCTGTTGATGAAGCATCCACATCGCCAGAAACTGGTGCAGCAAGAATTAGAAATTTGTCTTTGGACTTTTCCAATGGTTTTGGTTGCTCTTTGGTTTGTCGAATAACTAGAGTTAGCACAAATCAACGAGAATCGAACAAAATAATACAAAAATGAACATACTAGATACTTGGACGGTTTCACCAGGCTCAACTACCGACGCATTAGGTCGCACACAGTATAATTTTGGCGCGGTGGTCTTGATTTTGTAGGCCTGCTTCTCAGACGTAGAATTATGTAGGAAAAGAGGGCATATTGCCTGCTCCGCTACAGGGGCTAGTAAGTTAGCAATGGCATGTTATTACAGACCCTGAAAGGCTGCAAGAATTACTCACCTTCAAACACAAGCGATTCCGGGGAAATTTCCATGATAAACGCGTTTCAACTACAAATTGCCAGATCGCGAAACCGGGCGGTGATGGTAAGTGGGAAAGAGGCTCAGGAACGATGACCTAGGGGCCGCACATTGATAAGCCCTGGAAGTACTATCCTCCTGCCGCCTTACCGAGGTCATCATTACTCTACAGAATGGATGCTAGTGGGGTTTGTGGGGAAACCATACTGATAACTTAATTAATAATAGTTGTATAATAGTTGTATTTTTGGCAAGTTATATGAACTTGTACCGACTTTTTTAGTATCGTTTTGTTGCCACCCACGAGTGTAGCAAGGGGCCATTGTTTTAGCGAGTTATTAGCCTCAATGCCCTGACATGTGGCTGGCAGGTGTCGGACCCCACAATGCTCTCTACAATGCTGCAATGCGAGGGATTTGATAGCGTCTCCCAGCATAATGCTGACACCGAATAATAACCCAGCAGGAGTACGGCATGGCACTGAGCTGAAATTATTAGAGGTACTACATACAATTAAACTATAATCGTACTATAATTGTACTATAATTGTACTATAATTGTACTAAATCTTTCTATAATCGTACTAAAATACATGGCGTCTGTTGTCTCTTATATCGTAATATTGTGCGAGTCAGAAACAGCAACCTAACGCAGCCTAGTGTTGGGTGCCGGATTAGGTCCACTGAACCATTGTACCATACTGCACTATCTTACCTAAGCAATGTGTGTATTACCGCATGGTATTTCTGTAAAATCGTAGCACAAGTGATCTAGTACTGACTCGATTATTTTTCAAATGGTATTTGCATCGTCAATTATGATCTTGTCAACTTTATTATTTATCTTTTGAAAGTAATCTCATATATATACTCGTGCTATTAGCATTCTTGTGCTGCTAGCATTAGCATTCTTATGCCACTACATTTGTAACATTCTTCTGCCGTCTATGTATTAGTTTATATAGTACCACGCCATGCAGCCATTAATTTGGATCAACCAGAACTCTATTTACTAACCTCCTTATGGTAAATGCAAATAGATAACACAATACCACTAGAAATAATTATAAATCACATAAGAAATAACCAATTAAGTGGGGTTATCCACTAATATAATAGTTTGTTAACTCATATTCTCTCCAAGTCGGCATTTAAACCGGCTGTGCAGTGTCAGTCACTATGGAGATTCTAGTATGCAGGCACATGTCCACTGACATACTGCCTATACAATATAATGGAGGCCAGGCAGCAGCTAGTTGAAATGGGATTTGCGGCCAACCGCATTGAATCTGCCCTCCGAAATGCTTCATCCCAGTCCTTAGAAGATTGTATTGAATGGCTTGAGAGTAATCAGTCCAAGTTTGATAGAGCAGAGACACATGGGGGCGACGAAGATCACGAAAATGATGACAGCGGGGCTACCGAACCCAAAGATTCAGAAGATCCAGATTCCGTTACTCAACAAGACGGCCAACCACTAAGTGCAGAAGAGAAAGAAGCAAAGTTACAAGCATTGAGAGATAAGGCAGTGATCCGTAAAGCCGAGGCGGCCAAAAAGGATGCTGAAAATGATAAACGAAACGAGATGATCCGTCGTAAGCATGACCAGGAGGCTATTCGGATGCGTGAAGACCTTGAAAAGAAAGAGGCTCTAAAGGCTGCTGCTGACCGTCGTCGAGAAGTCCGTGAAGATGCTGAGGCCAAAAAGAGGATTAAGGATCTCATCGAGGCTGATCGACTTGAAAGACAACAACGCAAGAGTGGGGGACCGGTGGTACAAGACAAGCCGGTTTCAAAACCGATCTCTGCTTCTTCTTCTCAGCCCCGACCCAAACCAGATCAGTCAACATTACGATTTCGAGGTCCAAGTGGTATGTTGACTAAGACTTTTGCATTGTCTACTACTCTGGGCCAAGTGGCCGATAGCATATCGACTGAAGTGGCCATTCCCGCTGCATCAATTGTATTTGCAACTACTTTTCCAACAAAAACCTATGGACAATCCGAAGCAGCCAAAACTCTTGATGAATTGGCTCTCATTAATGCTACAGTAATAGTCAAGAGTGCTTAGTGTAGTTAACAATATACATTTATTCGGTTTCGACCAAGTGATCCAAGCACTGCTTAAACCCTATATCATACTATACTACACCATCCCATATAATACCGAAAGTTATACCAGATATTATAACAATTGGTTCTTTTAATGTGACTCTTTTCAATTACGAGTTATTATTGTCATTTTTATCATCAAATTTCTCATTCTTATCGCCAATTTCTTAGCAGTATTATCATTATTTTTAATTAATGATTTCCCAGAGTTATTGATCTCGTGAGTGGAGATCACAGCCGTACTATAATTAGGGCTCACCCTTGTTTACGCCTTGCTTTATTATCTATTTCTGCATCTTACACATCACAGCCTCCAAGTCATTGGTATTTTTTTTCTCGTCGTTCAGGTTCTATTGTTTAGTTCATTTCCTGCTTTTTGTTTTATTATTCATATTTTATAGTCCTGTTGGACCTTTGTTTGTTGCATCCATGGTAGTTGGCGCAGTGCTACCACCACGAGCTGGCTGGGGGTTTCAGTTTAGCTCTGACCTCCCTAGTTCGCCTCCAGTATCAGTTACGGCACCACCCGAGATGACGGCAAATATAACCCCGACTAGACCCAAAAGGCACAGAGACGATGACGGTCGTCATTCTCCTCGTTCTCCTGATATGGACTCATTTAGCAGTTCGTTCAAGAGACTCAATACGGCGTCTAAATATCGGATCATGAAACGGCCTAGAGTGGTCAATACGACAGGTCACCAGCTCCCGGTTGGCCGTCTTCTGGAGTCTTTGGATAACAATGGCCTCCGCCATATTATTGAAGGATTATGCGCTAGTCGTCCGGAGTTGGTGGATGATATTAGTCATTTGGCTCCTACGGTAACGGTAGTTAGCGCCATCGAAACCCTTAGGAGATATTTAACTACCATATACGAGTGCCTTCCATATAAAGGTGATCAGAGGGGTGATTATGCATTTTTACGAGTCCGGCCTCATGTTGAAGAATTTTTAACTGCCTTGACCGATTACACCAGTCATTTTTTGCCTCCTAATGAAACTCAGGCATCCAACACTCTTGCATATCTTGACTCGGCTACAGCTCTTTTACATGACGTCCCTGTTTGGACAAACCCCATTAACAATCACAAGCTTTGGATGGCCTACGATGAGTTGTGTACTGCATGGTCGATAGCTGTAAAGGCTGCTTCCCAAAAAGCTGGTGGTCTTAGCTTGGTAAACGATGGATGGCATCAAACTCTCGAAAAGCATAATGAGCGTGCCAAGGGTAAGCTTAATGAAGCTGTCAATTGTATTAAAGATGAATTATCTTGGTTAGAGGGCACTTCTTCATTCCAGTCTCCCGTTGCTGTGCCTTCGGTATGGACTTGAGCAACTACGAAGTCTATAACTTTGGACTTGGTTAGAGCATAGCATCTACGAAAATGCATCTGGTAATGCGAATAATGATAAATATTTTAATAATAAAAACTCTAGTATGAAAAAGAATATTACAACAACAAAAAGAAATTATGTAGATATATTTTACTCAGACATATATGATACGTATATTATGCTTCACAACTACTAGTTAGGCTAAAAATCCAAGTAGTAATCCAACATCGAATAACTGCTCCTCCCTCATTCTTCGTTTCTCATCCTTAGATAGCTGACGCCTGTTATTGTAATCAAACACTTCACTTAACCCATTAGACTCGTCTCCTAATCCCAGGACCCAGTCTATAACTCTTATAATCCTATTCTTGGATATATTTTCTGCTACAGCGATATCTGCTTCTTCACGACGATGTCGACGTTCACTTAGTAAATACACTGAAGGCTGACGACGATGGTGTTTTTTCTGCTTCTTCTTTGGACCAATGTGCAGAACTCCGTCATCGTCATCAGAGTCATCAGAGTCATCAGAGTCATCAGAGTCATCAGAGTCATCAGAGTCAGAATCTCCCCGAGTTCTGGGTTTATATTGTTGAGCTACCTCGTCATCATCTGACTCATCATCATCCGACTCGTGATAATTGTGGGGATACTGAGCTGGCTCATCATCGCTACTGTCATTCTGTGCGTCAAGTGCTGTTGACGATGCTCGAGTACCAAGCCAACTTTGACCCTTCGATTCCCTTGTCTCTTCCCATAGTCTGGATCCTGTTCGGTATAACAGATGTGAATCCTCAAGCTTGATATAAGATCGCGACTTTTGCTTGCCTAGCCGAGACGGGCTTCCTGGGCTTCTCTTTTCGTCATATTCTGCTATCAATGAAAACAGCTGTGCAGTTGAAGCCGCCGTCCTTCCCATAGCAGGCGACTGGTCTCGACGACCCTGCATTTCAAATTCTCCCGCATATTGTGGAAGTGATGTCGTCGAAAAATGCTTGTTGTAACTATGATAGTCCGGTTTATCAACACCAGACTTGGTTCTGTCCAAGGCCGGACGATCCATGGCCAATTGGTTAGAGTAATGGGCCTGGTTTCGGTTTCTCTGGTCTTTGGTTGTATTATGTACTGCTTCCAGTTGTGGCTTCTTGATTTGCTGTAGTTCTTTCTTTGCCGGAACTGGAACTGAATCTGAGCTGGCGTTTAGTGGTACCTTTGGATTGCTGGGTCCCATTTGACTCTGTCCTGGAGGTTTAACTTCTTGTGCCGCTGGAATTGTACTATTAGCCAGCTGCAAAACTGCAGGATCAGCTGGATCTTGTTTAGAGATTGTTTGCTCTTGTCCCAACAACGAAGGTTGAACACCGGGTCTGTTGTTTGTCTCGGCCCCCGTTACAGGAAAATCCGGGGGAGGGTTTGGAACATCCTGTTTGGGACGTTTGAGCTGCGATGCCTGATGGGTTGAATGTTGCTGTGCAGGGCGTGGTAGGTCAAGACCAGATTCTGGTGCCTGCTTGACTGGCTTGTCAGCTAATGGTCGAGCTACCGGTTGAATTACTGGCTGAGCTACTGTTTTCTTCTCTGAGCTCTTGAGGTTCACATTGGAAGTGTGAATTTCTTTGGGTTTATCGATTTTTGACACATGCTTGACAGGCTGTTTCGGCAATTGGTCGCTTGATTTCGGCGATTCTTGGTGGACAACTGAGCTTGATTGTCGCGTATCTACCGAGCTTGCACTAGATCTGGAACTCGTAGGGGATGGTATCTCGGCATCAATAGGAAGGCCGAGCACAAGGTCTGATTTCTTCTTTCTCAATGATCCTATTCGACCAAGCATTTGACTGCTTCGATTCCTGAGTGATTTGTCGGGCATTGTATATGGTTAAGTTGCCCAGCCCTGTTGATCAATGCAGATATGCATGTACTAGCGCACGATGCCCACCATATAATGTAGTTAACTTATAGTGTCAGAACCCAATCAATGAGTTAATACCCTCTGGTTAATACTGGATATAAGTTCCAATTTCCATCAATCTTGCCGTCATCTTATCAATGTAATATCAGATAATTACCGAATAGTGCCACATTCAAGTTATAATACGAAGTTCTCAAAATGCAAACGGAAGCCCTCATAAATCCAGTCATTAATAACCGCTCAATGCTTGATAAAGTTTCCAGCTAAACAAGCTGTTTTCTATTCTTTTTCTTTTTATAATTAATTCCAATTCTGTTTTCCCCCTCATTTTGATTTCTATTTTACATACACTCATTGCACTGTCAAAGCAAGCCCCGTGGGGGTTGCCTTTTTCTTAGATAAATTCTAGCCCATACCCAGGTTCACCATATCAATCTTGCCCTATTTTTCACTACAATCACACTTTCACCAGTCGTAATTCTGGTTGTTCTCCTGAATAGACGTATTTCTAGTAAATTCAACCCGGGATTTGACAGTCCTGGTCGACTTAACTGGTTTGTCCACGCTCTACAACTAGTAAGTTTTTCTCGATTAGAGGAACGTAGTTCTTTCTGTCTCTGATCTTGTATACAATGGAACAGAAACTAACAGAAGTGAGTAGAGTACCTCATACGCCACCTGGATGGTCTTCGCGTCCAACCAGTGTATCTGGAAGTTCTCTTCCTCCACCTCCTCCACCTCCGTCGGCAGGGTTGAGTCAATCTGGAGCCAGTGGTGCTCCTCCACCTCCTCCAGGATTCTCGAAAACACAATTTGCATCAAATGGTTCGCGACCTCCACCTCCACCTCCAGGTAGACCAGGTGGACCACCTCCACCACCAGGAAGACCGTCCAATCTTCCTCCAGCCCCAGGTGGTCCTCCTGGAAATCGCCCCCCTCCTCCCCCAGGTCGTCCTGTAGGAGCCTCAAAACCTGGCAAAGAAGCTGTATTAGCGGATCGAAAGCGGAAATGGCTCCAATTGCAAAAACAAAAATATGGCGATAAGAAAGGCAAGGCAACATTTGTTCACTCAACTAAAGTCGATATGCCTCCTGAGCATCTTCGTAAAATCATCCATGATCATGGTGATATGTCTACTAAGAGAGTAGCTGCCGATAAAAGATCTTATTTGGGTGCTCTCAAGTTTATGCCTCATGCCGTTATCAAACTGTTGGAAAATATGCCCCAGCCGTGGGAGCAAGTACGAGAAGTCAAAGTACTTTACCATATAACTGGTGCAATCACCTTTGTTAACGAAATACCAAGGGTTATCGAGCCTGTTTATACCGCTCAGTGGGCCACCATGTGGACTACCATGCGTCGGGAGAAGCGAGACAGAAAGCATTTCAAACGTATGAGATTTCCTCCGTTTGATGATGAGGAGCCTCCTCTTAATTGGAGCGAGAATATCGAAATAACGGAACCACCAGATCCTATTCAGATGGAGCTCAATGAAGACGAAGACGGCCCTATATATGACTGGTTTTATGACCATCGACCTCTTATCGATGACCAAAAGTTCGTAACAGGGCCGTCGTATCGAAAGTGGAATTTGGAATTACCCCAAATGTCTGCTCTCTACAGGTTGGCTACGCCGCTAGTTGCAGACGTACCAACTAAAAATGATCTCTATTTATTTGACAAGGAGTCCTTTTTTACTGCAAAGGCTCTAAATGTTGCTATCCCTGGTGGTCCAAAGTTTGAACCATTATATAACGACGGTGATCCTGAAGATGAAGATTTTGGTGAGTTTAATGCTGTTGATCGGATAATTTTCCGTGTCCCGATTCGAACTGAATATAAAATCGCTTATCCACATCTTTATAACTCCTTACCAAGGTCTGTGCAAATGGCTTGGTATGAGGACCCAGCTGAGGTGTATATTCAAACTGAAGATCCAAGTTTGCCCGCTTTCTACGTGAATCCTGCAATTAATCCTGTCCCTGCTCAGAAGAAACGAAAGCAATTTCAGACAGAGGAAACAGTCGAAGATGATGGATTTTCCATGCCTGAGAATATAGACTCGTTCCTTTCAGGAGTATCTCTTACTAATGACGATACAGCGGGTGCTATATCTCTTTTATGGGCCCCTTTTCCATTTGATCGCCGAAGTGGTCGTACCACACGAGCTCAGGATGTTGCCCTGATAAAGAAATGGTACCTTGATCATGCCCCAGGTCAGAACCCAGTAAAGGTCCGAGTATCATATCAGAAGTTGCTTAAAACTTATGTTTTGAATTCTCTAAAGAATAGACCTCCCTCCAGCCTGAAAAAGCGCTACTTGTTGAGAAGTCTGAAGAACACGAAATACTTTCAGCAGACTACTATCGACTGGGTTGAAGCTGGACTCCAATTGTGCCGCCAAGGATTTACGATGCTGAACTTGTTATTACATCGTAAGGGACTGACTTATCTGCATTTGGATTACAACTTCAATCTGAAACCTATCAAAACTTTGACAACGAAAGAGCGAAAGAGATCCAGATTTGGTAATGCATTCCACCTCATGCGTGAGATCCTCCGAGTCGTCAAGCTTATTGTTGACAGTCATGTGCAATATCGACTCGGTAATGTAGATGCTTTCCAGCTTGCTGATGGTATCCATTATACTCTCAATCACCTCGGTCAGCTCACTGGTATCTACCGTTATAAATACAGGGTTATGCATCAGATTCGTACCTGTAAGGATTTGAAGCATGTTATCTACTACAGATTTAATGTTGCAATTGGAAAGGGACCTGGTGCTGGTTTTTGGCAGCCGGCGTGGAGAGTGTGGTTGTTCTTCCTGCGAGGAATTATTCCACTTCTTGAGCGTTGGCTCGGTAATCTTCTTGCTCGTCAATTCGAGGGTCGTCATTCAGGTGCTGTTGCAAAAACTATCACTAAACAGCGTGTGGAATCTTATTATGATCTTGAGCTCCGAGCATCGGTTCTGAATGATATCATGGACATGATACCAGAGGGAATCAAGCAAAATAAGGCCAAGACCATTGTTCAACATCTCAGTGAAGCTTGGAGATGTTGGAAAGCTAATATTCCGTGGAAGGTTCCTGGGCTTCCGGCTCCGATTGAGAATATTATCCTTCGATATGTCAAAGCCAAGGCTGATGGCTGGATTTCTGTTGCTCACTATAACAGAGAAAGAATAAAGCGTGGTGCGACAGTTGACAAAACTGTTGCTAAGAAGAATTTGGGCCGGTTGACTCGACTATGGCTTAAGGCCGAGCAAGAACGACAGCACAATTTCTCAAAGGATGGACCGTATGTTAGTCCTGAAGACGCTGTTGCTATTTTTTCGACTATGGTTCATTGGCTTGAAAGCAGAAAGTTCTCTCCAATTCCGTTTCCTCCTCTTAGTTACAAGCATGATACTAAGCTTTTGGTGCTTGCCCTTGAGGGCCTTAAAGACTCTTACAGTGTAAAGTCTCGACTAAATCAGAGCCAGAGAGAGGAATTAGCCCTGGTAGAACAGGCATATGATAACCCTCATGAATGTCTAAGTAGAATTAAGCGTTTCTTACTCACTCAGAGGGTATTTAAGGAAGTTGGATTGGACATGATGGACTATTATAGCCATGTAATACCTGTGTATGAGGTGGATCCGTTGGAAAAGATAACGGATGCGTACCTTGATCAATACCTTTGGTATGAGGGCGACAAGAGGAATCTGTTTCCTAATTGGGTTAAGCCAAGTGATACGGAAGTCCCTCCTCTTTTGGTATACAAATGGTGTCAGGGAATCAATAATCTGGATGATATCTGGGATGTTTCTGATGGTCAATGTAATGTGATGCTTCAGACAACATTGAGTAAATTCTCTGAAAAAATTGATTTCACCCTACTCAATCGTCTCTTACGGCTCATTGTGGATTCGAACATCGCTGATTATATCACTGCTAAGAATAATGTCAATCTGGCTTATAAAGATATGAACCATGTTAACCAATACGGTTTGATAAGAGGTTTACAATTCTCGTCCTTTATTCTTCAGTATTATGGTCTCGTTATTGATTTGCTGCTTTTGGGTTTGCCTCGTGCTACTGAGCTGGCAGGATCGCCTCAACAGCCGAACGAGTTCTTACAGTTCAAGGACTTAGACACTGAAGTCAATCATCCCATTCGACTATACACCCGATATGTCGATAAGATACACGTGTTGTTCAGATTCACTTCTCAGGAGTCTCGAGATCTGATTCAGCGTTTCCTAACTGAAAATCCTGATCCCAACTTTGAAAATGTTGTTGGCTATAACAATCGTAAATGTTGGCCACGAGATTGCCGTATGAGATTGATGAGGCACGACGTTAATCTTGGCCGGGCTGTCTTCTGGGAGTTCAAGAATAGATTGCCTCGGTCCCTAACTACTATCGAATGGGATGACACTTTTGCTTCTGTTTACAGTCGAGACAATCCGAATTTGCTTTTCTCCATGGTTGGGTTCGAAGTGAGAATCTTACCCAAAAGCAGGATAGGCGTCGACACGGATGTTCGAGATAGTGTTTGGAACCTTTCAAACGAGTCCACTAAGGAACGAACTGCATATGCGTTCCTGAGGGTGTCGGACGATGATATTGCCAAGTTCAACAATCGAATCCGTCAAATTTTGATGTCATCGGGCTCTACGACATTTACAAAGATCACAAACAAGTGGAACACTGCTCTCATTTCCCTATTCACTTACTATAGGGAGGCTGCTGTTGCTACCGAGAAGCTTCTTGATGTTCTTGTAAAATGTGAAACAAAGATTCAAACTCGTGTGAAGATTGGTCTTAACTCAAAGATGCCTTCACGGTTCCCGCCGGCGGTGTTCTATACGCCTAAAGAGCTGGGTGGACTTGGTATGCTTAGCGCAAGTCATATATTGATCCCGACGTCAGATCTTCGATGGTCAAAGCAAACTGATACCGGTATTACCCATTTCAGATCTGGTATGACTCACGAAGCAGACCAATTGATTCCAAATATTTTCAGGTACATAACTTCGTGGGAGTCTGAATTCATTGATTCCCAAAATGTATGGGCTGAATATGCTATGAAACGTCAGGAAGCAAGTCAGCAGAATAGGAGGTTGACCCTCGAAGACCTGGAAGACAGTTGGGACAGAGGTCTCCCTCGAATCAATACTTTATTCCAAAAGGACAGGCATACTCTCGCCTATGATAAGGGTCATCGAATCAGGCAGGAGTTTAGACAGTATTCTCTAGCCAAAGCTAATCCATTTTGGTGGACTAGTCAACGTCATGATGGTAAGCTGTGGAATCTTAATTCTTACAGAACTGATGTCATTCAGGCCCTCGGAGGTATTGAGACAATTCTGGAGCATACACTTTTCAAGGGAACTGGCTTTGACAACTGGGAAGGATTGTTTTGGGAGAAGGCTTCAGGTTTCGAAGATACTATGAAGTTCAAGAAATTGACGAATGCCCAGCGGTCTGGTCTCAATCAGATTCCTAACAGACGATTTACATTGTGGTGGTCGCCCACCATTAATAGAGCGAATGTCTATGTTGGTTTCTTGGTACAACTTGATCTTACTGGTATTTTCCTTCATGGAAAGATTCCAACCTTAAAAATTTCGTTGATTCAAATTTTTAGAGCACATTTGTGGCAGAAGATTCATGAAAGTATTATTTTTGATATTTGTCATGTTCTAGATGCTGAAATGGACACACTACAGATTGACAGCGTTCATAAGGAGTCAATTCACCCTCGAAAGTCATACAAAATGAATTCTTCTTGTGCTGATGTTGTGTTATTTAGTACCTACCGATGGGGAGTATCCAAGCCTTCTCTGTTGCATGATACCAGGGATTCTATGGATTTTGCTACTGCTAACAAGTTTTGGTTGGACATCCAACTGAGATATGGTGATTATGACTCTCATGATATTTCCAGGTATACTAGAGCGAAATTCTTGGACTATACCAGCGATGGTGTTAGTGTATATCCATCACCGACTGGTGCAATGGTTGGTGTAGACTTGGCCTACAACACATATGATGCATATGGCAATTGGTTCCCTGGTCTGAAGCCACTTATGCAACAAGCCATGTCAAAGATTCTCAAAGCTAATCCTGCTCTGTTCGTGTTGAGAGAGCGAATTCGAAAGGCATTACAGTTGTATCAATCACAGCCACAAGAGGCATTCCTCAACTCCAGTAATTATTCAGAGCTCTTTGGTAAAGATACTCAATTCTTTATTGACGATAGCAACGTTTACAGAGTGACCATTCATAAGACCTTTGAGGGTAACTTAACAACAAAACCTATAAACGGTGCAATTTTCATTTTCAACCCCAGGACGGGTCAATTGTTTTTGAAAATTATCCATACATCAGTTTGGGCTGGTCAGAAACGATTGGGACAACTTGCAAAGTGGAAAACTGCCGAAGAAGTTGCTGCTTTGATTCGGTCTTTGCCTCGCGAGGAGCAGCCGAAGCAGTTAATTCTCACCAGGAAGACCATGTTGGATCCAATGGAAGTTCATATGCTTGACTTCCCAAATATTTCCATCCGTCCATCCGAGTTACAGCTCCCATTTCAGGCATCCATGAAGATTGAGAAGTTGGCAGATACCATTCTGAAGGCAACAGAGCCCAAGATGTTGCTCTACAATCTGTATGATGATTGGCTAGTAGATAACAAGACTGAGCCGGGAACTGCATTCTCGAGGTTGATTCTTATTCTTCGTGCATTGCATGTCAATCCTGAGAGAGCAAAGCTTCTGATGCGACCTGATCGAAGTGTTACTACAGAAGAGCATCATATTTGGCCATCATTCTCCACTGAGCAGTGGATCAATGTTGAAAACCAGCTCAGTGATTTGATCTTGGAAGATTATGGAAAGAAGAATAATGTCAATGTTGCTTCACTGACCCAACATGAGATTCGTGATCTCATTCTCGGTCAGGAAATCAAGGCACCATCTGCTCGTCGACAGGAAATGGCTGAGATAGACCAACAGAAACAGGAGCAGTCTCAACTTACAGCACTTAAAACCCAAACACAAAATGTCCATGGTGATGAAATGGTAGTTGTTACAACCAGTAACTACGAGCAGGAAAGCTTTACCTCGAGGGCAGATTGGCGAAGTAGAGCCATTGCATCCACAAATTTGCATTTGCGAACAAAGCATATTTATGTGTCGTCAGAGGATATATCAGAGGGCAAGTTCACCTATATTTTCCCTAAGAATGTTCTCAAGAAATTCATTCAAATTGCCGACTTGCGAGCACAAGTTGCGGGTTTTCTTTATGGTAGCTCTCCTGCTGACAATCCATTGATCAAAGAGATCAAAGTGATAGCGCTTGTTCCTCAGCTGGGTGGCATAAACTCAGTACAGCTCCCTCATAAGATTCCTGATGAGGTTGAATTGCTTCGTGGCTTGGAGCCTTTGGGTTGGATCCATACTCAGGCTCAGGATAGTCCAGTTATGTCTGCAACAGATATGACTACGCACTCACAGATCATGAATGAAAATCCATCATGGGATTCAAAAGCCATCACAATGACGGTTGCTTTTACACCAGGATCTGTGACTCTGTCTGCGTTCTCGTTGAAACCTGAAGGATTCGAATGGGGTGCTCAAAATAAGGATGTTACATCAGCACATCCTCAAGGATATACCCCTGCGTTTGGCGAGCGTACTCAATTGCTATTGTCCGACAGAATCATGGGATACTTTTTGGTGCCTGAGGATGGTCTATGGAACTATTCTTTCATGGGTGCCGGATGGAATGCCAATTCTCCGTATGACTTGCAGATTGGTATTCCATTACCTTACTATCATGAGCTGCATAGGCCAGTTCACTTTACATCGTTTAATGAGTTGGAAGACAACATACTTGAACTTGGACAAGAAGATGTATTTGGTTGATATATTTAATTGTATATTATTATTATTAGTTTTTCTATTTTTTTTTTCTGGTCTCTGGTGCATCTAAGCTATTACCCCGTACAATTTCTAGAGTTAGATTGTGTTAAGTCCGTCCGATGCGGAATAGTGGATGTATGTGGATGTGTGTGGCTGCCCCCACCGTGGGGGTGGGTGCTCGTATATAAGATAGGATTCCCTCGCTGGCGCATTTGGAAAGTAACATTTTACAAAACTAACTATGGCTATTTTGAAGTCGGGAGATGTCGCAGTGATAATTGGTTCAGCCACTGGAATTGGCCGAGCAGCAGCCAGAAAATGGGCATCTGAAGGTGTGAAGCTCGCTTTGTTCGATACCGCAGCCGATCGATTGTCGGTACTGAGCAAGGAATTGGAGGCCAAGACTGCTGTATTGACAGCAAATGGTAGTGTGGCTTCCGAGGGTGATCTTGATAAATTCAAGGCTGCAGTTTACGACAAATTTGGAAAAGTCAATTTGCTTTTCTTGAACGCTGGAATTGGAGGACCAACTGAGTTCTCAAATTCTGTCCCAATTAAGGAAATCATGGAGGTGAATTTCTTCGGAATGGTCCATGGTGTATCATCATTTATTGAGTCTATCAAGGCTCAATCTGAGGGTGCCCAGATTATTCTCACTGGCTCCAAACAGGGCATCACCAACCCTCCAGGAAATCCTGGCTATAATGCTTCGAAGGCTGCAGTCAAGTCTTTTGCTGAAGGCTTGTCTTTCTCCTTGCAGGGAACTCATTCGGATGCTCATCTATTGATTCCTGGCTGGACCTATACGTATCTGACTGGAAACAAGGCGGACGATGGAGTGAAGCCGGCTGGTGCTTGGAGTCCTGAGCAAGTTGTTGATCGGCTTGAAGATGGGTTGAAAAAGAAGCAGTTTTACATCTTCTGCGATGATAATCAAGTGACTTTCGAAGTAGATGCTAAGCGAATGGCCTATAATTTACAAGATGCCACTCTTGAACGACCTGCTTTGAGCAGATGGAGGCCTGAGTTTAAGGATACATTCGAAAAGTTCATGGCTAACAACTGAATTGGTGCTGCTCTCACTTTCAGACCTTTTTTGTAAAGTGGAAGTGAGCACTCATGGTAATATTGAAATCATTCTTTTGTAGCCTTTCAGGCTCAGACTTAATAATTTAAACGGATCGTAGGAATTGTACAGTAAACAGCTTCGTCCCGTTGGAGGCACCAATATGTACCCCTGAGAAATGTTTCACGCCGCTCTGAAATTTCACTCTCCATTGTTTTATCGATTCAAGATGTCGTCGGATTCAGGTTCTCCTGGACCAAGCGAGGTTATTTTCAAGAGACAGGCATATAGACAGAAACAAGAGGAAGTGCGAAAAAAGACTAGATTTGCAGAGAATGTTGATGACAATGGCGAGGTTAAGCTGCCTCAGAAAAGGTACTACCGACAAAGAGCGCACTCCAATCCGTTTTCAGACCACCGGCTTGAGTAGTAAGTTGATAGAAGATATATTGATGAAATAACAGCTGCTAACGGTTAGTCCTCAAAGCCCCGATGATATGAGCTGGGAAACGCTTTTTCCTATACTGAAAACAAAGCCTGAACTTGGCAAGCCGAAGATTGCAGATATTGGATGTGGTTTTGGAGGACTGTTGACATCTCTTTCTCCATTGTTTCCAGAAAAGCTAATCCTTGGAATGGAAATCCGAGTCCAAGTAACAAACTATGTTGAAGACAGGATCATTGCATTACAGAAGCAGCATGCAGAATCAGAAGGATACTCAAATATTGGTGTCATTCGGGGCAATGCTATGAAGTTTCTGCCTAACTTCTTTGAGAAAGGCCAACTTGAGAAGATTTTCTTCTGCTTCCCCGATCCGCACTTTAAGCAGCGAAAGCATAAAGCTCGTATAGTCACTACAACTCTGTTGTCTGAGTATGCTTATGTCTTACAACCTGGTGGCATAGTTTACACCATTACTGATGTTAAGGATCTTCATGAATGGATGGTCAAGCACTTGGACGCACATCCTCTATTTGAACGTTTGTCAGAGGAATGGGAATCACAAGATCCATGTGTCAACTCTATGACAAATGATACCGAAGAGGGCAAAAAGGTCGCTCGTAATAATGGCCAGAAATATATTGCCTGTTTCAGAAGGTTAGAGAATCCTTAGACATAAGTCTGCCAAATACGGTATGGTATATATATAGTAACGTACAGGATGGTACTGTACGATACAAAGATGTAAATTAATTGATAATTGTGACATACAAGTGTTTTTATAATTTAGATATTTTTAATATTTTTCTTTTTTTCATTATTCTTAGTCTCTTTCACTTAGCAGCGCTACCCATCCCCTAACTGCGTTATAACTTCCCATTCTTCCCAGCGCTTATGAGCGCTTTGCTTCGATAGATACAAGGCCAGTCAACACAACTAAACACAATAGAGATAGCCATGTCTACCGCATCTGTTCAGGGGATTGAGCAGATGCGTATGGCTGTTCTTAACAGTTTGAAAAACAGCAGAAAGTCGACTCCAACCCCCGGTTCAGTGGCTAGTCCTAATGATCCTTCTTCGCCATCCTTTGTAGATCCAGCTAATCCTCAGCATACTAACATACACTCAAAGCACAGTAACGAACCAGATATAGTTTCTCGTGAGGTTAAGGAGGCTATTGGCGATTTATTGGAGCTGGGTCTTTCCATCGATGATATCTGCCTTCAGAGCAGTGCTGATAGTCAATATGTGAGGAAAGTTATCAACGAAATGGGATTCTATCATGGGACTCCAGAGCCCGCAGCTACTCAGCTTCATGAACAAAGACATGATTTAGGACTTCTTCCATCAAGCAGTGGGACTATCGGCTTATTTCCTCCCCCGCCTGGTTATTCTTCATTTAGCTCTCAAGGAACTCCTCCTTACAGCTCAAGCGCAAATATTGATCGGGTTGGTATTACTAGACAAGCCTTTCAACCCACTCCTCAGCCACCACCAGGCTTGGCTTCTACTACTCTCCAGCTTCCCCCGCCTCCACCTCCTCCCGCTGTTTCGTTGCGACCACCACCTCCCCCTCCTCCACTCCACTCACTGGCAGAGATTTCTTCTTCGCCTCCTGTGGTTACACGTGCAACCCATATTTCAGCTATTAAGGAATCCAGTCTAAAAAGAGTCAAATTTGGAAGTAATAGGTGGTCAAAGAGACTAGCTTTGGAATTCACCGACGACGAATCGTCCGACTCTGATTCTGGGACAAGCACTCCTACTACTAACTTGGAACTGCAAAAGAAGCTTCAAGAAATAAAGCTGATGGAGGAACAGATAAAGCTGTTGCAGTCAAAATCAGATCGAAGTTCTCAAGAGCCTGATTACATACAGGTGGCATCCACATCAACGGTTACTCCTAAATCTTCTTCGCCTTCTCTTAATGAATCTCAGGTTGACAATCAGGTTGACAACGACCATGTTGAGAGGCCTCAGGTTGATTCTGGAGTCTTGCATATGGTGAAAGAATTGATGGATCGCCAAGATGCCATTGACCAAAAAAATTCATCACTCAAAAATCAAATTGAAGCCCTGTCTATAACCAGGCTTACATCTGAAATTGAGCATCTCGGAAAGATCTTACAAATGAAAATGAATCAAGCGTCTAAAGCTCAAGACCAAGCATTGGAATATAAAAAACGAATATTGGAATCAGAGACTGAAACGAATGAGATACGAAAATCACTAAGAGACTTGCAGAGCTTGGTAGTATCTCAACCTTTGCAGAAGTATGCCAATGTAGGGAATTCTTCTGGTTATAGCGAAGGATCAAAGTCAGCTAACGAAACTGTGCTTGAGCTTCCTGATGATAGCGTTTCTAAGTTTGGCCATGTCGAAGATGTTGAAACCTCGGCTGATATAGAGATGCTCGATGACATTTCTGAAGTGTCTGCCCAAGATGACAAAGATGCTCGTGATGTTGATATGACTCCTAGTGATGATCCTTATGATTCTCAGCAAGACATTGAAGTCCAAGATGCTACCCCCAAAGGTAGCGATACAAATATTGAACATATTGATTCCGGAGTTGAAGTTCTAGAAGAAGCCAGTCAAAACGAAAAGATCGAGAATAATGCCGCAGAAGACAAAACTATTTCTGACATTAGCCCGGTGCAACAGAATGCAAATCTGGAAGATGGCGGAAGTGACCACAACCAAGATGATATCGCCTCCACGAAGAGCATTGTTATAGTTGATATTTCTGATTCCGAGGATGATATTTCAGAATTTACTGATAGTGCCAGTGGTATCATTAATTCGGATACTGCTGTGCAGAGCGAAGATACCCATGATATTGTTGACAATAAAGTTGACATCGGTCAAGCAGAGAATGAACCTGTTCTCGATGAACCTACTAAAAGGAAAATCGGAGATATACTCATGGCAAGTAAACAATGAGGGTCTTGCTAACATTAAGGATGAGCCAGTGAATTTCAAAAAGTATAAGTCACCCCTGCGAAGGTTTAATTCTTTTCGATTAAGCCCATTTTATCTTGGTTCTGTTGGTGAAAGCGGCTATAGATCGAGAAGTTATAATGGGGCATTTGTTCCTAATGCTTCAAAAAGCGAACTTTGCTTTGGTAACCCAGATAGGTGTAAAAGGAAGGGGGCGATCCACGCTGAGGACTTTGATGTGAATGGTGGGTAGGTTTATGGAATTTCTAACAAAAGATCAGCATATTTTGAAGTCCATTATCAAGGCTGTGGTCGGGTCAACTGAGAGTGATGTCAGGGACTACAAAAATGAAATTAATAAGCTTTTGGTCTCATTACGAGGTCAAGATAAAGATTTTACAAGCCTGGTGGAATGCGTTATAGAATTCCGTCGGTCCAAAAGTCCTTATCAGATCCTTGATTGGTATACCCTTCATCAGAGACCAAAGAGCGATAATAACGAATAACGAGGTACGAAATTGCGATCCGGGTCTAAACCGTTTATGTATTATTGGTGCATTATTTTTTTTTGTCTAAGCCAAAAGAAATTATAATTTTAACTATCATTCAGAGGTGCGTAGTCCTTAGTATTCTGCGAGTCTTTTCTTCCAAGCCATTTCGATACAAACTTAGATATTCCACTACCTATCACACTGGTCGTTTGTTCAGTTACAGGAGGAATTGCCGAGTTAGGTGTCGCACCATTCACACTCGCAAAAGCAGGTGAGCCAGTGAGGAATGGTGCAGCACCGCCGCTATTACTCTGAGATCTTTGGGACCTGGCAATGGCCGCTGCTGATGGTTGCAGAGTTGATGGACCAGCGGCCGGAATGTCGTCATCCTCGTCATGAGACAAAAGTGACTGAGTGTCAGAAACACTGCCAGTAACAGATGATGACATAACCGATTTATCACCAAAAAGTGAATCCATATCCTCGAGCTGCACACCCATTGTTTCCGGGTATGTAAAATACACTACCACAAAAGAACAAATACAAAAGAAGGCATGCACTAGATATAGCCTCCAAGTAATGTACTCTTGTAGTATTGGAGTAACTTCACCAACCAGCCAATTGAACGCCCAATTGGATGCAGTTGACAAGGATGCTCCTTTTGCTCGAATGGACAAAGGCATAATTTCAGGTGGATACAACCAAGGAATAGGACCCCACGAATATCCGAAAAATGCATTGTAGATGACCACGAATATAACGACCATTGTAGGTGTGTAAGATAGTTGCAGGTACATGAAATATGAGATTGTCGACAAAGACGCTGCCATAATCAACGCACCAGACAATAGAATTATTCGACGGCCCCATCTATCAGCAAGATACCACGGAGGAATAGACGACATCACATAGACAATACTGTTGATTCCGGTCATCAAAATAGCATCTCTACCAACCCAGCCGGCTTGTTCAAAAACCAAAGGTGCATAGTAAGAAATAACATTGATTCCATTGAGCTGAGCAAAAGCCTGGGAAGACATCGCAATCATGACTCGCTTCTTGTATTTCCTCCACATTTCAGCATATGATCTTTCTCCCTCTAATCTATGAAGGAGAACTGATTCTTTAATCTCTCTGAATTCTTTACGTGCGACAGGATCAAAAATGTCACCTCCACCATGTAGGTTTGCAATGACAACCATTCCTTCCTCGTCATAGTCATTATCCAATAGCCAACGAGGCGTTTCAGCAATAATAAATGCTCCAAGAACCAACAAGCTCCCCATGATACATTGCAAAAATAGAGGCAATCTCCATGACATATCACTGTTCAAGTAACTGCAGGCATAGTCAACCCATACAGATGATGAATATCCAACAATGTTTCCAGTAAACTCGATACAAGCAAGCTTTCCTCGATTATGAGGCGGGGAAATTTCAGATTGATAGACAGGAACAATGGTCGACAGCATACCCACGCCAAATCCAGAGATTATTCGACCCAATAGCATCATATTCTTGCCATTTGCTAAAGTCTGGAATGCTCCGCCAATTACAAAAATCACAGCACCATACAGAATGGTCTTGCGACGTCCAATTATATCACCAACACGGCCAACCATTAGTGATGATATGAATGCACCAACCTCTAGAATAGCCACAATGGTACCCAATTCTGCTCTTGTAGGTTGATTGAAATAGTCTTTGAAATAATTACCAGTAATAATACCGGACATGACACCTTGGTCATAACCAAATAAAAAGACTCCTAGACTCACAAAAATACTAGTGAAATAAAGGAGAGGCTTTCCTGTCAAGCCACCATTTTTGTTTGTTCCTCCAGACATAATGAATCCAATTATCTTATCTCCTACAGATGGAGGTTGACGAGTAGGTTGAGGGATGCGGATAGATCCACTATTGAGGGGTGTTCCCTGTGATGTAGTTGACGTGAAGCTAGAGGTGGTTGTAGTAGGATAATTGGAGTCTCGGTTTAGAGAAAGAGGTTCTGCAAGTTCAAGATCAAAGCTCTCTTCGTCGTTGTCGACGTAACCGTCTCCTGAAAACGGACTGCCCAACGTCCGCTTTGGCTCAGTGTTTGCAACCTCTTCGTAGAGAGGCAATTCTAAATCAGAAGACCCCACTATTTCGGGTACTCGCGAGCTATTCCGTTGAATAACCCGTGCTAAATGAACGAAGTTAAAAGCCTAATTTTACACGCGTGCCTAAGTAGGAACGTAAGATAAAGGACTCGACCTTAGATTGACCACATATAGTTTGATTTTAACGTCTGGATTGATTTCCCGCCGGTTATAATCAACGAATCAGTCTTATCGTTTTGTTGCTTAGATCGTTTAATTTATAGGCCTGGTTTACGATTATAGAGGCCTGGCAAAGTGAACGTTATGAAAGGACGTCGATCTTTCGGACCACCGCCCTCATATAAGTCTACAATGTGACGTCACTGTGATTGCTCAGGGGTGCGCTGCAGGTCTTTATCGGCACCCGCAGATGTATTTTTTGCTGCATGTGAGGGAGTCCGATAACAGCACATATAGCAAATATATTAACCAGTCTTAGACACCCATCAATTGGATTATACTAAATCATATTTACGCGTAGATCTGAGTCAGGATATGTGTATATGTTTATAGATGTATCGGGAGGCACTTAGCATATTGGGATGCGTGCCAACCTTGTTCTAAAGCGCACCACTATTAACCCGATTTGGCTTTGGCATTGCTGACGGTTGGCTTGGGGGCTCTGAAACGGATGTATGAGTCAATCCAAAAATTGACAAACAAATAAGTCAAAGGAGCCAGGTAGCCAACATTGAGCACAAGAGCAAACGTTTGACCAGGGTCGTTGAGGCAGGGGCAGTAATCACCAGTGCTGGGGTTGAAATAGTAAATGAACAGGTGCAGAACTGCAAATGACCCTCCAAATACAAATTGGGCAATCTGCGCGGTTGTCAATGCAGCCTTCAGGGCTTTAGGGATCTTGATCTTAAGAGCCGATAAAGTGTAGTAAAAGTACATTAAAGTGTGGATCAGGGAGTTAAACACCACAAAAATCCAGATGGGTGGAGAAGCAAATCTGATACCTGCCCACATCGAAAGCATTGCACCCGCATGATGGTAAGTTTGAAGTAATGACGATTGCTTTCCCTTAGCGAGGATAATCATAGTATCGACAACTTCATAGAATTTCGACAGATAGAAAAAGTACCCATAAAAGCTAAGTCCCTGCTCCCAAATACCTGAATTGAGATCGCAAAGTGATCTCCAGAACCCTGATGAAGAGCTCGACAAAACACCTGATTTGCCCTCCAAAAAGCTGTTGATCTGATCTCCAGATGTTCCCAGCTGCATGCCGGCCTTGGTTAGCTCAAATACCGTTCGGTAAATAGCTGCAGTCATACCGGCACAAGTCCACGCCGAATAAATGCACAGGGCAATGTTGTGAGCAAGAACAAGTGCCTTGAAAACTCTGGTGTCACAGATAGACAATGGCTTTTTATTGGTCTTTCGGATATGGTTTGCATAGTGCACTGCTGTCGCATACACAGTTGCAATGGTGATGGGTACTCTGATGTCCAACAGTGACTCGAAATGAGATGCCCAAAGACCATTTGTAGGTCCATTTGGAATTGCTAAACCAACAGGCCATTTAAATACATGATCTGGAGGAGCTGAAATGTATGAAGCACCTTGAAATGTATTATTATCAGACATGTTGAATATTTACTCGAGTCGTTAATGGTTGGGATCTCAACAAGCTTTTACCACAGGGAGCCTTAAGGAAGTAAATCCAGTTTCCAAAACCCACAACAGCAAACTGCAGATGAATCTAATAATGGATTTGTACAATAGTTCCACTCCACTAGAATCAACCTGGGGAGATCTGCACTATTTATACTGTCTAAATATATTTTTCGAGGGTCGGGCCGTGCGGTCAGGTACCAACCGATGAGTTCGAAACGCAGCTATAGCAATGATCGACGACGTTTTAAGTTGGTAGATCCCAAGTTGGTGGTGTAATGGATAATAACAAGTCAACCTCTAAAGGACAAAAACTTTACTCCAGATAAAGATCCGCTATCTATTCAATTAGTTCTAGTTCAGCTTGAACGGCCAATTTGATTTCTTTTAGTATGCATGAAACAACATTTTTGTACATAAATGTCATGCTTATGTCCGAAAGAAGTGTTGGATCGGCTTTGTTGGGAGGAACAGCGCCCTCGACATGCATCGGATATATCTGGGCACACGACACGACTGGATCTGCGGCAGAGTAAGCAATAATAAAATGGTAAAGTTAAAATCAATAGATCTTTGGTTCTTAGGACTTTTTTATTGTTTCAGTACACTATTCTGGTCAATCTTGTTTTTTCATTATTCTATAAAACAAATTGTTATATTTTCATACAACAAAACCTAGGTACAAGACAAACTTAATAATACATGTATTATACTTGCTCTGATCTCGTAGCCCCATTGTCACTTGCAGAGAAATTACTATCATATATAATCGTAGTAGGATGAATTACAAACCACACCGACCTAAATAAATAAAATTGTTATTAAATGCTATTGCATTTGCAGTTCCGAGGTATTTTTTTTTAATGTTGTAAATTGATAGTCATTCGACATGTTTGTTGGGCTCGGATAAACAGCTGTGTTGGCGGGTTAGGAGTGCGGACAACGGTAACACCGACTGCCCGCTTGGCACTAACTAGCTGAAAAAGTTGCTGCTGGTGAGCACTTGCTCCACATTATAGCTACCCTTTGATGGGCATGCAGGTATCTTCAGTCGTATATACAATGGTATCCACTCTTTCGAAGACAATCTTGCTGGTCCTTTTAATGAATTGCTAGTTGAATTGTCCGAATACGGGATATATCCCATGCCTCGCTGCCTAAAAAGCAGTTGATCTCCATTATCATCTACAATCATTCGAGGTGTTATAACATCGTCATGTTGCTCTTCAACAGAATTCTCTTCGTTCAACTTTGCCGAGCGCCATTTCTCGTATTCTAATTTCAATTCATGTCGTAGTGCTGCAGTGTTATCATTGGGGCCATATGCATTTCGCAGCTGCATTATTGAAAGCCCTGACTTCGAGTTTCTCCGCACATATACAAGCTGCATGTATCCATCATATCTGGACAAGAATTCTTGCTTCAATAATCCAATTAAATCCTCCTTGTGTAAAGCAACAAACTCTTCACGTAAAATAGTGCTCATTTCATCCACAGTAGCAGCATGAGTCCAGAAACTATCATGCACCGACGCAAACGACACTCCACTTCGTGTACATCTCCTGGCGGTCATCAGCATATGTGTGGAATCCAGACTATGTATATAGTTAGGAGCAATACCCTGTAATTGTCTAGGAATATCAACAAACGTAACTGCAAAGGGGTTTATCAAATTCATGGATTGCAGAGGCGTTCTTACAACCATTGCTTCATGATTCCTGTATGGCTGTACAACTGGCAACCCCAAAGGTGTTGTCCATATCATGGTATTAACAAACTTCTTCATAAAATACCGGTCCTTAATAGTATTGGCACCATAGCTATCTGCTCTCACCGATGTTGTGATCCGCATAGCACAATCACTCAGCCAAGATTTAATTTCGTGTGCACAAGAAAATAGTTCCTCAATAGCTGCCACAATTTGATTGGCTATGTATACACTATGCTTATGAGCTCTCGATTCAATCATATCGGCTTCATCCAATTTATCCTCTACTTGACGGACAATTCCAAATCTAGTGACACCGTAAACACTTGTCATCACAGGCTGCTTGACTATCCGTCGTGTTATCTTACCATCAAGCTCCTGCGCAGTGGTATTCCCTTCCACTGCATCCTTTGCTGTCCTTTTAGATACTATCTCAGCCACTTTACTGTATATATCTGTAGGCTCTTCAACTCCCCCCACCATGTTTACTTGCGACGCACCCTCGAGATCTTTTCCAAGAGCGGCATAATGCTGGAGTCCATTGCAAGATCCATCCTGATTCACAGCAATCCGAGATATGTAATCAGCCGGATTGTCAGATTTCATTGCCTGCGCTATATCAAAGCAAGCTGCTAAAACCTGGAACGGACTTTCACCCTTTGTCCACCATTTTCTTCCTCCAAGTGGGTCATTTGCAGAGTCCAATATGTCCGCCATATGCACGTCAGCAAACTCCTCTCGCTGTTTATTTGAAAGTTTTTTCTTCCCATACATATTGCTCATATGAATTTTCAACCACCGAAAGCCAGTCGGACCAAGGCGCTTTCCATACCAAAATTGGAATAGGCTTCTCAGTGAATCTTGACACAGATGAGAAAACCCAAGCGATGACACTGGATACACTCGTCCACGAAAATCAATCTCGTGAGAAAAGTAAAATCTATCCCCATAGCGAGCATATTCCCTTGCCACTTCGAGGGCCATTCCATAGTTACTTCTAACCGACCTAGCGTTAATCCACTTCTGGTATTCAGTCTTTGAGTGCGCCGGCTTTTTCAAGCTTGTGGGAACCCGGCCAGGAATATCGAGAAAGATATCTCCAGACTCCCATATATTTTCCAATACCGAAAGCATGTGCTTATTTACACTCCAAGCGCAGGCTGAAACATCATCAATACCCTCCAAGAATCTATCCATATTACCTTGTGAAATCGCTTGAGCAACATATGTTACTTGTTCACCTGATTTTCCATGATTTGGCAAGAGAGAGTTTGGCGTGTAAAGGTATCCTCCAGTCGTAAATGCAGTCCATGGCCTTGGTTTAACAAGAAGCGGTAGCTTCTTACTTAAGTATGGTACCGTCCGATCCGCGTCTTTCAGGATTCGTGATAATAGCTCTTCATTTGCTCTGATAATTCCAACGCTTTTCCCTCTCTTCATAGTATAGGTATGCCAGAACGCGGGCATCAATGATACCTTTCCAGTTGTCTTATTTACAGCTTCAATCTTAAACGAGTTAAGAGCAGCAGAAACAAGAAAGCCTCCTATTGTGACTATATCTCTAATAGACCATTTTTCTAGGCCGCTTGCGCTCCAATCCCAATCATGATTGTTGCTGCTTTTCGTCAGAGTTCTTGACACTGCCTCTTTAACCGAAGTCCCTATCTTCCTCGTAATTTGGCTCACCGTATTGGCACTGAGTTCCCCGCCATTGCTAGCATGTACTGCTGCCTGAATAAACATCTCTTGAGCAGTGATATCACAGAGACTTTCAATGCCAACGATGCTGAGAACAGAACGAAATGGTTTAATATCTGGCACTGAATCCAAGAGATTATTCTCTTCGAAATGTCTAATTGCATCAATTCGCCATCTCCAAACGACTCTGCTTGATTGAGATACAGACAATTGTTGCTGACTGCCTCCTTTAAAAGAGTCTTTCTCTAAACTTTCTTGTCGTTCATTATTAAACAGACTATAGTATCGATCAAATATCTTCTTGCCGGAATCGCCCAAACTATCATATATCTGTGTATAGTTAGGATGCTTGACTTGATCATCATCCAGTAATTGAAAGTTCGAAAGTGCCTGCATTGGTGTCGAAAAATTGTTAAATACCTTATCTGGCCCTGAAAAATAGTTCATAATCTGTTCTTCGGGAACAGCAACCCCCGATAATGACTATGTTAGTTTGATAACTTATCACATAACATACCTTCAAAGCATCGAAATGCTCATCCTTTAAGATATCCCGATGCCTTATAAGTTTATCAACTTTGTCGCCATAATGGTATTTCCATTTTTCAGCAAGGCTTCGTACCAATGCATGATCCGAAGATTGTTGGTAGGCATTTTTCAAGATTGTAGCATACACTACCGATGGAAAGGATGGTAGGCCAGCTTCCGCTCTCAACCGGCAAAATTTGTCAAACAGCCTTTCTTGATCCTTTACATTAGGGATATGCTCTATTGCTTTTAACAAACTCGTAGCATACGTGCTGTTGTCAGCATTGCAAGCGATTCGCTTCAAGAGTTCGAGACTGCGATCAATCTGTCCCAATTCCAAACATAAACTGAACTTGCGAATGTTATCGTTTGTCTCGCTTTCCCCCTTTGTGGTGTATAAGGAATTCAATACCGATGTTACTCTACTGGTACCAGTGGTATTCTCTAAAGGAGGAGGATTTGTTACCCATTCAGCGGATTTATATCTTCGAATCCCGTGATCCCATTCAAGAACCGTATGCCCAGATGATCGTGAATAATGCCTTGACCATGTGTAAACGAGTCTCAGTTCGTTCTTTTGAATTCTCCATGACATGGCATTGTATTAATGTTGTAACTTATCAAAAGCTCACTATAAACTGGCAGCAGGACATGGCTCAAAACAAAAATATTTCCTTACCCTAACTAAAATAGGTAATTAGATGAGGATCACCATTACAGCTGCTCAATTCAAAATATAGGATTTATTTCTTAATTTAAGAGAGACCATTCACGCCACTTAAGTACATATTTTACCTTTCAGTTGTGTACGTTATCAAGAGGAGCTTCGTCTTTAACGTTTTCCCAAATCCTGTCAATTTCTTCGACAATATCGTGGCTGAGCGGACCTGCACCAATAGACTCATAAGTCTGCTGGAGTTGAGAAGGTCTGCTCGCACCAATAATTATCGCATCGCCATGATCTTTGGATAGAATTGAATTGAAAACAATCCATCGATACGCTAGTGCAGCCCTAGTAGTGCCTGCCTTTTGGGCAAGGTTGTCCCAATCCATCAAAGCTTCTACCAGTTTTGGCCTGTTATACAGTCTGTGATACATTTTGCCCAGATATGAATCCTTTTCAAAACGTCCTCCAGGAGTGCCATCTCGGATTTCTTGGGCAGTTCTGGCAAGGAAACCTCCCCCTAGAGGAGAATAGGCGTAGAATTTCATGTTGAGCTTTCGCAAAGTAGGGAACAGGAGAGTTTCCTGAACTCGAGCAACTGGATTGTAATTACCTTGATAAGCTGTAGGAAGAACATATCCCTTGTTCTTAGCATGGTCGTATACCTCTTGTACCTGTTGAGCAGTGTAATTAGATAGCCCGAACTCTTTAAAGCAGCCTAGTTTGTGGAGCTCGTTGATAGTTTCCAGTGTTTCTGAAATAGGTGTTGAAGGATCGGGTGCGTGCAGAAAATAAACGTCAACTTGCTTCACACCAAGCTCTCGGAGAGAAGTTTGGGCACTTTTTGACAAGCTCTCTTTCGAAAAGCAGTCATCAAAAAATGCTTGTGCCTTTGTGGAGATTACAAATCTATCAGCAGCTTTCAATTCTCTCAAGGTTTTCTCAGAATCTGGATATGATCTGGCGGTGTCTAGTTCCTTGATTCCATATTCTTCGTTAATCCTCAAGAACTCATCTTTTTCCTCCTGAGAGACTAGAGAAATATTGTAAGTTCCAAAAATTAATTTAATGTGTTCACTCTGCATTGTAACTTATACTAAAGTAGATTATAGCGGGAATTTAATTTGGCAATTGATCTCATACTTATATTGTTCGGCAAGATGGAATATTACCTAACGTAGCTAGGGCCTCATTTTATTTCTAATATCCATTGACATCTCCGCGCAGATGGGGCTCCATCGTTAGCAGCACCGGGCATGACGTCATACACGAGATAGTTGAGTCAATATGTCTGTCAAACTTTCCAAGATATCTCATTTCGAAGAGTAAAAGACAGCTATCTCTATATCACATTTTACTGTTTGAATTGAGGTAGGAGCATAGCTCATTCGCAAAGTTCATTTGTGTGATTCTGGCTAGCTTTACTGTAACTTATATTGTGTAACTTTAAAATTTCTAGAATGTGGAAAAACAATTCTAGCAGTATTATCGACGGTTACGAGAGAATGTTCTCCCTTTTTCTAAAAGTGACGCACATTTACTCCCACCCTTTGAACCTCTTAACGATACCATATGTTTCCTGAGATAATGAGCGGCCTGATTCCTTTGAGATGTAGAACCTGTTTCAAGTATATACTGAACCAAATATGTACCATGTATATCAGAAGCGACTTTTGTTAGCTTGACTTGAGTCTGCTGGGACTGAAATTTCTATGGCTACAGCAAAAGTTGTTCTACCAATAGATAAGTGGTAGAGCAATTGTCTGAACAGAAACCAATCCCCCATGACAGGACAACTTACTATCTACTAGCGGAACCCGATTTCTCCCTGGCGTCATCTCTGTAACTTTATCAATAAATACCTGGATTATGGATTTATTACCCATTTTTAACATCTTCTCGACGGCCTTGTGAGCAAATTGATCAAGGCTATATGAATGTACATTATCAAGAACCTTTCCAATTACCAAGGACCTGGTAGGCTCTGACGCATTCTGTACTATATGCTGGATCACAAATGTACCAAATTGACCTCTAATAACAACTTCGAGGTTTGATACTACCTCATCCAGACATGGCTTCTTGTCTTGTTCGTTACAACTTTCAAATATATTCTGAACCATAATACTGCCGCGTTCGTCGAGGGAGATTTCCACCCATGTACCAGCAAGATTCTTATTTACTTCAGACATAAACGCGCATTGTTCCCTGTCGTCTAAATCCATTTGAAACAGCTTTTGCCAAACATGTGAAGCATACCGCTGTAAAACTGTCTCCTTAATGTGAACCAGAAGTTCATCCATTATGGCTTTCGTAACTGCACGATCGCCGGTTTCAAGAGCGTTTTGCAATACATGACAAGCAAACGGATTTTCTGCCAGCGTAACAATGTTTCCTACCATTGAATTCATAATTTCGTAAACATGCTCTCTCGACCCGTGGCGGATACATTTTGAAATAACAAAGTTTCCAAACTTGTTCACCATAAGACTATACGTATGTTCTAAAATTGCTTCTATTATTTCTTCTTTCTCCTTGATATATGGGTGTTCCAATTTTTGCTGTAGTAATATTGAGGCTGCCTGATCCCCGTTGTGCAAAATCTTTTCGACGAGAACCTTCCGTTAGCCTTTAACTTGTTTTTCTTAATTCAATTCTGTCATCTTGTCCTGGTGTTTCCTTACCTTCCAGTTACACACGATATTCCTATCGTTAACCTTTCTGAAATTCATGGCATCACGATAATGTCTTGGAGGGCCGTAGATCTTAAGTTAAAACAATGTATAAATCAATCGCCACTTACGTTGGATGGCGTACTCTCGAGAGACTTGAGTGACTCAGATGAGTACGTTTTTTTCATGTTAGAAAGAACTATACTCCGATTGTTAGAGTTGTGCCAAACCGTATTAGGCGGGACAGAAGAGTCGCTAATGTTTGATCGAGCATAGGCGCTATAAGATGTTGACCTCAGCGTACCTCTAGAGGATAAAGTATCAGGCTGTTGAAAGCGAGATCGGAGCTTTATCAATTCCAGGTTTTTTCTGTCAAGTTCCGAGCGAAGTATAGTAACCTCGCGATGGTTTTCTGTATCGTCGACTAAGTTAATCTGGTTAAATGATGCAGATAAGTCTGCCAGTCGATCCTGAGGGGCCAGCCACGAAGTGGACACCGATCTTGGCGTCGAACTGGCACTACCAATTATCCCTACTGAATGATGTTGTTGGTAATTGTTGGTAGGATGTCTATGAAATTTATTGCCGTGGAATACCGTGCTGGGTGATACAGGGGATGGCGGTGAGCCAAATGTGGATCCTGTCAACTGAGAACTTTGAATCATGGTATGAGCTGATTCACTATAGAGACTGTTAACCATGCTTTCAGCGAGATCATCACTGTGGCGAATCTCAGCTCCTGTTTGGTAGTTCATCGTCACGTAGCCCACAGCTCACTCAAATCAGGCAGCAGGATGCTTGAAAAAAATCTCTGAAATACAGAAATATTTAGTTTAGTAATCCTTTAAAATAAATTAAATGGTGAAATTGTCAGTGGTGAAAAAATATTGATCCGATATAACAGAGATGTCAGAAAGTATGTTTTAGAGGAGATGAGTTACAAGTTTATCTTGATTGATTGGATTTTGTGGCGGAAGTTTATGGGATATCATAATTATGCGTCACGAAGATTAAAAAAGAACGAAACTACGAGGCTGCTGTATCTGGCATAGAGAAAAGCATTCATCATCATGAAAACAGAGTAAATTAACAAGAAAGAAATCAAGTACAAAACTATCCATCTATATACAACTTTATGGCTTGGACTGGCCTAAAACCTTATCGAAAGCCGGAATCAAAGTCTGTGCCAAAGCAAAACTAAACACCAGCTTTGGACCTGTTGTCAAGAGTTTGGGAACAAGACCCTTGAAGAAAGCGCCAAATCCTTCATTCCTTGCCATGTTCTTGAGAATAGTGAAACCTGATTCTGGGTTTTCAAAGTTTCGGTTCTGAATTCGAGTCTTAATAACATCCAATGGAGCTGAGACAATCAGGGAAGCTGAAGCACCACAAATTGAAGCCACAAAGTTCTGACCCCAAGTAGCAGAAGAATAGTCTTGCAATTTGTAAATATATTCTTTTGCAAAAGCAGATCCTCCGAACAGAGCGAATGAACCTGGTGCATTTCGAGCTGCAGTCCATCCCCATCCTCGGTACAAGCCAAATCCTTCATCTGCCAAAACTCTGATGAAGCCTCGACCCCTGAAGGCCTCTGGATTGGTCTGTCGCTTAATCTTAAGGACGTCTAATGGTAACAACACAATTTCTCCGATACCAATCAAACTACCAGCAGTGGCTGACATAATGGCTTTACCAGTCTTCTTTCCAAATGTAGATTCGAAAACTTCTCGGTAATTAGCTCCTAGGAATTCATTGGCCACTGGCTGTCCTCCATATTTGTAAATTCGTTGCAAAATCTTGTATCCTGCTGCATATCCAAGACCTGGGAATAGTGACACAAATCGTCGACCGATAGTGGCATCAGCCTTGTTCCTGAAGATCACGGCATTCAATTGAGAAGCAGTTGTCACCTAAAGTTAGTATACAAATAGCTTTGATTAAGACACATACTCTAGAGTTGTTGCTCATCAGTCGTTTGGCAATGGTGTCCACTGGATGGAACACTGCCAGTTCTGCAATACCAGCAGTGGCTTTTATTAGCAAATTCGAAACTCAATTGATTCACATACCTGATCCCAGAACACGGGCAATTCCAGACTGCTTCTTATCTATGTTTCCTGGAGGAGACATGGCTCTATAGTTGTATCAAGGGTGAAAAAATAGATTGACTCACCGAAAATATATGCTGTTATACAGCCGTATGATGCGAGATAACCTTAGTGCATAGTTGTGGTATAAAGTTCTACAAGTAGAGAATATGAAGATATGAGCTCGTATGAAAAAAAGAAACCAATTATAATTGAAATTAAATAAGATCTAATTGAGAAAATAATACTTGTTTAAGAGGGATATTCTTAATATTCTTGTAGTTCATTTTTCTGGATAACAAAGAGATCTCTCCTGGCGTTGGTTCCGTCCTGCCTCCGATGTCAGCTGCCTAGCGTTCTTTCATATCAGCCACATCACATGACTCCATCGCCCGCCACCACTATATAAACAACCCAACAGCAAACTTTGCATCTTACCTTAATGTACTATATTAATTGTATTGGATCAGTACAAACCGCTTTGAAATAATCTTGCCCAGTGGGCTATAACGCACTTGTCAATTCCAGTGTTCATTAAGATATAATACGTCACGTCTGTACCCATCTCTCTCCATTTACTCTCAAGTAACTAAATATCATATTAAAACAGAACAAGAACAATATGTCTGAGGAAGAGCAGATCCGTCAAGATTACATGGATTCTTTATCCGAACTGACGTTTAATTCTAGACCAATCATTACAAACCTGACAATTATCGCCCAAGAGAGTGTTCAGAATGCTCAGATAATTGCAAAGACCATCGAAGATCATCTCGCAAAGGTATGATAGAAACTCGGTTTTCCATAGGTATCTCTAATATCTATTATATTTATAATCTGTGCTCAAATACTAACTAAAGTGCCCTCCCGCCTACAAGTTGCCTACTCTGTATCTTTTGGACTCTATTTGCAAGAATGTGGGGTCTCCTTACACGCTATTCTTTGGTATGAATATCTTCAAAACCTTTACAACCGCCTATACTTTGGTCCCCGAATCGATTAGAAGGAAACTCATCGATCTATTTAATACTTGGAAAGTCAATTCTCCAGTCACTGGAGCGCCGCTATTTTCAACCGATGCGATCAATAAGATAGATGGATTTTTAGCCCGTGCGCGAATACAAGAGGACCAATCTCCTGCTCAGTCGCTACCGACATTGTCATCTAATGGCAATGGTCCTATCACACAATCTGCATTGTTGCTAGATATTGACAAACTTCTGACACTAACTCGTCAAAGGAGCATTTTTGATCCAGCGGACTCTGATGCTCAACAACAGCTTGCCATTTTGAATCAGCTAAAAACCGTTGTTTCTACACAAACTCTCCCACCAAATATGCTGCCTTCCATAAAGCAGCAGTTGGTCACATTCTCTCAAAAGGAGGCCGAAAGGTTGTCTAATAAGCGGATGAGTCAATTCCAGGCTTCTAGGCCCCAGCAGCCCCCAGTACAGCAACCTTTTCAGATCCAACCTTTACAACACCGCCCAGCTCCTTATCAGGCTCCCCAACAACCCCAGACGTATCCTGGCCAATTCCAGGTGCCTATTCCTACTCAGCATACAGCGCAGCCATCTCTGGATCAGTTACTTCAGGCGCAACAGTATCCTCCTCAACACCAACAACAGCAACAACCACAAAACGTCACTCCAAACCTTTCTTCGGTATTGCAATCATTTGGTTATGGTTTCCAAGGCCAATCTCAGCAACCTATACAACAGCAACAGCAGCTGCAACAACAGTATCAGCAGCAACACCAACAACCTGCTCCACAGCCAGTACTTCCTCAGTCATTGATCAATTCATTAACATCTGCTGGATTATTAAACTTAACCAATAACTCACGACCACCAACTCCAAGAAATCCACTGGCCGAGGTCGAGTTAAATGCAGTATCACTTCAAAAGCCTAGACCTCATTTAATTGATATGCTTTACAGGGATCTTCCTAATCAATGTAGCAGCTGTGGAAAGAGATTTGGAAACGATCAACAAAGTCTCCGTGCATCTCATATGGATTGGCATTTCCGTGTCAACAAAAGATTAATGGAAGAGAACCGAGTAGTGAGTCGGTCATGGTTTATGCCTGCAGAAGATTGGATATCTTATAAAGACGAGGACGAGATTGTTGGGCTTGTGGATATTGGCCCCGATGGTGTGTCTAATTCTTCACCTAAGGGACCTGGTAAACTCAAAGCCGAAATCGATACTGATGCTCTTAGTAAGAAAAAGGTCCCCATTCCTTCTGATCCTCATCTAGCCAAGTTGCCTTGTCCCATCTGCCAAGAGAAGTTTAATTCGGTGTGGGATGGTGACGAAGAGGATTGGGTGTGGATGAATGCAGTTGATGTCCAGGGGAAGATCTTCCATGCCATATGTTACGCAGAGTCTGAAAAAGGTGGAGGAGATCTATTAAAGAGGATTCTAGCGCCTGTGGAAAAGTCAGCTGCTAATAGCGTTAGTTCTTCTAGTACCACTGGTGCAGTTCCTATCAAAACAGTTCTACCTTCTGTTGCTGACTTGGCGAGTATTATAGCTAATGCTAACGGAAAGCGTAAAGCCGAAGAGCCTAGTAGCGGAGGACCAGAAGCTAAAAGGGCAGTAGTCTAGAATGTGACTACAACATCACAATCAAGTGTTGGGTTTGAACAATAATTTTGCATAGCAGGATGTTTAGCTTTTGATGACCTTCATATATCATACCAGTGGCATTGGAATCATCATGGATTTTCATACTGTGAACGTTTTCTCATATTGTGAAATCTTCATTGTGAACTTTGCTACAGTGTGATTTGAGAGAGATTCGGCTAAATGATCATTTGTACATAACGACTATATTACAAGTCTATTTTTCAAAGCACTTAAGAATAGAGGTCCACACTTTAGATGGAGACTCAGCAGCATCAACTCCTGACCAGATTCCAGTCTTCTTGTAGTAATCAACAACGGGAGCAGTCTGAGCATGGTAAGTGACAAGTCGCTTCTTCAAAGCTTCGGCGTTGTCATCAGATCTCTGGATCAATGGCTCTCCAGTAATGTCGTCCTTCATTTCAGCCTTTGGAGGATTAAAGATTTTGTGGTAAGATCGACCACTGGCAGGGTGGATCAATCGCCCAGTGATTCGAGCAATCAACAATTCGTCGTCGATCTTGAGCTCAACAGCATTCTTCAAAGGAGTCTTTCTCTCGTCAAGCATAGAATCCAAACGCTCAGCTTGAGGAATGGTTCGAGGGAATCCGTCAAGAATGAAACCAGTCTTACACTCATCGTTGGTCTCGAGCTCGTTTTTGATCATTCCAACCATGATCTCGTCAGAAACTAGTCCTCCTTGATCCATGATCTTCTTGGCAGCAATACCCAATTCAGTCTTTTGAGCTACCTGAGCCCGCAACATATCACCAGTGGCCAAATGGCACGCACAGTACTTCTCCTTGAGCTTGGGGGCCTGAGTTCCCTTACCAGCACCAGGAGGGCCAATAAGCACCATTCGAAGAGCATTGGGAATAGGAGCCGAGGTAGCCTTGGTAGGAGTACCGAGTCTTTTCTCTAGGGCATCAATTCGGTCCTGGAGCTGAGAAGCCAGCTGCTTGATTTCTTCGAATTCCTTGGCCATTGCTGTACGCGACGTTACGAAGTTAAGTTATCGTATGGTTGGTTGGCGGTTTCGGGATTAAAATTCGGACCAATGGCCTTGGGCCGACGAGATTGTTAATGGAATGTCATGAGGCGGATATAGGGGTAACTGTGCCCCTGACCTGACCAGAAGCTCTCCCCAATATGGCAAGAATTGGTGTGGAAAATTATTTTAGTATGTACCTGTATATTGGTCAAATCTGTATAGATAGGTACAAATAAGGATAAATAGCTTGAAAGCTTTATTGACAGAAAAAAAAAGGATTATTTGAATCAACAATGAGTGATTCAAAGCCTACACTAGCAGCAGATGCTGTTCTCAAATCTTCAGTCGAGATGCCTGAGGGCTCGGTTAAAGTAGGAGGAGTTGATTTTGATCAAGCCAAGAACAAAAATATCCGAGCTACTGATCTGATTGATGGAATGCGAAATATGGGATTCCAGGCCTCTTCTTTGGGTAAAGCTTGCGATATCATCAATGAAATGAGAGCATGGAGAGGTAAAGATCCCGAGACTGGAGCAGAACAGAAATGTACCATCTTCTTGGGATTTACCTCCAACATGATTTCGTCAGGTATGCGAAGTACCTTGAAGTATTTAGTCAAGAACAATCTTGTTTCTGCTATTGTCACCACTGCAGGTGGTATTGAAGAGGATCTTATCAAATGTCTAGCTGATACTTATTTAGGAGAGTTCAGCTTGAAAGGATCGACATTGCGAGATCAGGGATTGAACCGAATTGGAAATTTGCTTGTTCCAAACGACAATTACTGTCGATTTGAAGAGTGGATTGTTCCTATTCTTGATAAGATGCTTGAAGAGCAAGAAGAATCGTTTAAAAAGTATGGAGCTCAGGTGACTGATGCTGGTGAGGTTCCGTGGTGGACTCCTTCTAAGGTCATTGATCGACTCGGAAAAGAGATTGATAATGAAGAGTCTGTGCTATATTGGTGCCACAAGAATAAGATCCCTGTATTTTGCCCTGCTCTTACTGATGGGTCTCTGGGAGACATGTTGTTCTTCCATACTTTCAAGGCATCTCCCAACCAGCTTCGAATCGATTTGGTTTCGGATATCAGACGAATCAATTCATTAGCCATGGCTGCCCCTCAAGCGGGAATTATTATCCTGGGAGGAGGACTTGTTAAACATCATATTGCCAATGCCTGTTTGATGAGAAATGGTGCTGATTACGCAGTGTATATCAATACTGGCCAAGAGTTTGACGGAAGTGATGCTGGTGCTCGTCCAGACGAGGCCATTTCGTGGGGAAAGATCAAATCAGATGCTAAGCATGTTAAGGTTTATGCTGAGGCCACTCTCGTTTTCCCACTTGTTGTTGGAGCAACCTTTGCTTCTGAAGAGTAGATTCAGATCATGATGTTGTGACATGTAATATTGAATGCATGTACTTTAGATAAATGTAGACATTGCCGTTAGAATCTAATATCCTTAACAATGCAAGCATAATAAGTAAATAAATATATCACAAGTCCTAAAGGAAAGGTGATAAGTACAATGAAAATAAACTGTTACGACTAATGTCCTTAACATATTAACTTGTAAAATGGTATGTTGATTCGTTGCTGTATTTAGACTTTGCTCTATTTCTACAATGCTATCCACCAAGCTGCGCTTCAATGCTTGCGAGCTTAACCTCTCTGAGCGGCCTTGGGCTGCCACGCACTGTATTTAGGCTTGACGGTGCTGTATGGAACATAGGCGCCAGCGGTTCCAGTGTGGTTCCAGTAGTTTGTAGTGGGAGCTGGGTATGCTCGCTTGGTCAAAAACTGCTCCTCAGTCTTGTTTGGAGGAACCTCAACACCATAACCAAGCCAAAAATGCCAAGCAGGCTCTACTTGTGACATATCTCCATAATAATCCTTGTATTGGACCCATCGCGTTCGCATGTGGATTTCATCTTCGTCCTTATTCTCAAAGAACTTGTTTCCATATGCATCCACACCAACCAAAGTTCCTGCTTTGGTATCTCCGATTGAATTCATCTGTCGGAGATAGTCCCGGGGGCCCACCCTCCACAAGTTTCGAATCACTCGGATAAGCGAAGTAGACATAACTTTAGTTGCAAGACAATTACGGGAAAAGTATTGGCTGTGAAGTAATTGGTAGGGCTCAATGGTATTGGGTTAGGGTAGTAATGGTCGAACAATACAAGTATCAGCCGCTTCTGAGGGACGTCGGTTGATCTTTTCAAATTGATTAGGGATAATATATATCATAAAGGAGAGTAGTTGTTACATTTCTACTATTCTGTGAATCATTTCTCAATCACTAAGTTTATAATAATATCGCACTTTGTGTATTCGGCTTTTTTTTTTACGAATCCTCCTCGCTCGAAACTTCGATGGGTGATTTTTTCATCTGCAGAAATTTGAGACATTCTTGATTTTCAAACTTCCGTATGACCATCGATCATCAACATGTGTTGCTTTTTATGATTGATTGGCCGCTGTTGAAAGTTTGCTAACCTTGACTAGTTCTATCATAATGGGTTAGTTTCTAGCTATTTCGCTCTCGCGCATTTGCTTCTACGCAGAATAAGTAACGGTTGCATATCTGAAACTTGTTTATGCATCCTTCAAAATGGCCGTCATCTGAGGCGTAAAGATAAAGCCAACTGATGGGCACTTCATCGGGCAGATATGATCACAACAAAGCGTAAAAACTCCAATATCAGTACCCAACATTGGTGGTTTCCGATTATATTCAAATTATTAGCTTATTGCTTGGCATATGTTCTTCACATTCCCCCTCTCATCGCTGATATTTGCTACCCCGCATTCTTCAACCGCCAATGCATATATCTCCATGCACATTAACAATTCGACAATATTACGATTCGATATCTGTAACCACGTACTCCTTGAAGCAAAAGAAAATCTGTAAATCGTAAATGCTGACATGAAATCTCGGCAACGTACAGTACATGCAAAAAGTCGAGACATGATGCATTAACTGCTGCACATATGCAAGTGGTCGGCCAAATACCTTCCCTGCTAAAAGAGGCTTGTTGCTTGGGGGGAGAACACAAAAACCGAACCACTGCAGATTGCCGTGAAAATTCAAGACGCCCGTACTGTACAACGGATGTATGATTGACAGGTTCGCTTCTAAATTGAATCGGGAAAGTAAGCTCAGCTCAACAAAGCAATTTCTAAGATTATGAAAACTGTCTCAGAAAGGTGATGGATTGACCCAAGGTTGTACCAGACAGCAGACAGCCTTTGACGGCTAATGGGTCAGTGACGGCGGCCATTCCCAGTTAGCTTGCGATGCACGCTAATGCAATGTCATGCAACAGAATAAAGCCTTGTTAGAAACATTAACTCTAAACAAGCGACGCTTGTTGTCCTTATCAGCTTCCCCGCTCCTGCGCAATGAATGTTTCACTGTTGCAGAAGACGCCTATGTCTTGCGCTAGTCGGCCTGTTCGTATAGCCGGTCAGGGCGTCACGCCAATGCACAATTTAGAGTGGAAAATCCATAGATCCATACATGCAATAACCCCCAAGTGGCATAAATGCCATCAATCAGGAAATACGGGCTGGATCGCTATGTACGTGTAATGTCTAACTGAATATAACAAAATGATCGCAACTGATAAGTGCCGTAGACAGATCCGGACAGACGGACAAGGATAATCGCGACTAAAATGGAGAAATACCTAGTATACAATATCTCGTCTAACCTAGTGGGGAATAATCTGTAGTCTTTGTCGGTGGCCGTTAAACCTTGTTACATGAGCTCTAACTCGAAGGGTACACACCCCCATTGCTTCATTATAGTTGCTATCTGCTGTGACTGCGCGCGTATGCTGTCTGACAGCACGCATGTGCACGCGCATGCCGGCGAACCAGATCTTCGCCCTTACAGAAGGCGGCACAAAGATCATCCCTGCTGACCGAGGTAGTGTGCGTTGGCTAACTTTACTTTTTAATTCCATATTTTAACCTCACCTACTGTTCCTTCTGACGCCGGTGTCCGTAATCAGTTAGGATATGCTAAGGGGTCTGTAGCTAGCCGTGATTGGCATACTTGTAACTTGCAATTCCATAGAAGGATTCCATAGGCGAAACCCTGCGTCTCAATATGCAACAACACCCTATTTGTGACTGTTTCAGCGTGGGGTTGCGGGTGGTTTGTTTCGTCTTTTTTACCGTCAACGCGGAACTTCGTGGCACCATCAGTTTATTATTTTGATAGAGCAATCTAAATCACGAACTACTGGTGTGCCGAGATGGCCGAAAATATAAGTCTAGTCACGCGCATAGCATGATGAACCCAAATTATTTAACCTACAGCGATAACTTACTCGCATTAACCGATTGAAACTGCGGCCCACGCGCCGCCAGGACGGCCATTTGCCTGATCTGAAAGCTCCTGCATGGAAATTATTATGCGATCCGGTGGTGCAGGCGCATGCGCGTGTTTGGCCTAGCGTATGAATGTATTATTTGGTATTCAACTCGAATGATTATCTTTTGTCCCATCGGCCACTACTTGATATTATATTCCACAGCAAACTTGTCATCGGTTTGGCCATTGTTCCATTTGAGGGCCATGCTATATTCCGCATTTACTAGACTAATACTAGCACATCATTATGTACAATGACGCATTGACCATCACCTGAAACTGGGGTTCTACCCACAACCTCTAATGGTGGTAAAGATTCCCTGGTTTTGACGGGCCAATAGTCATCATGACAACCACTTTCATGATAATACCAAACAGGAAATACCTGTACAAACCTGCCCAGACCACTCTGTGCCTTACTATGATTTGTGCAAATACATGGGCGCAGCCCACTCTGGTTGTTTCATATTTGCACACACAGACATCATCGCTAATGTCAGCATTTCTTTTTCACAGGTCGGCAACTGTTGGTTTCTTTTTCTTCTTTTTTGTATACTTGCTTTTTGTCCTGATGTCATGAGGCTGTGAATTGTGTAACTAATTTTGATCTTATCAGAGAGTACAGTGCCCTCTCATTACTACCCAAATAATGTCTGTGTTTGACGCATGCACGCCTTGCACACACATCAACACTTATTATGTGGCTACTAGCTATAAATACATAAATAATTTTATGCCCAAGTCTTTGTGAGTCTATATATATTATATATATATATATATCGTCGCCATCCTTGACTTGCATTTCTTCCCACTTGCATTTAGGTGGCACGTTTTGAGGCTGAATAGTGGCGCTGAACTTATTTATTAACCATCCAGTGTTTGCAAACACAGAGAACTAAAAAACAAACAGAGTTTACGAATCCTATTTAAGTTTTGAAAGTTGGACTATTTTTTTTCCAGGTTAATTTCATTTATTCTGATATTGGGCTAGTTCCATTATCTATCCACTTTGCCGATATCTTGTATCGGGGCCCGATCAACATCCCGCCGATCTGTGCACCCCGTGATCGGATTCTCAGGGGAAAGTGGTGCCCTACTGCATATCTGCAACGCAACGCCTGATTGCTTATTGTTGGCAGTAATTTGTAATTATGTCTGACTTTACATCAGAGCTTCCGCTTTATGAACCAGGCATCGATGCCACCGTCTTATTTGCATCCTCGACCAGTCATCTCAATAATAATAATGGTTGCCACCCTGTAAAGCAATCTCAAGCTGCTTATCTGAGGCAATCGGCCATGGAAGACATTATGGCTCTTTCTGAAGGGACTGCCAGTAACATTGGCGCTGCGACTGGTCAATATGACTCATATGATACCACTACTATGGTTGGTAATGATATAGGTGGGTTGTTGTATCGGCCATTTGTCCAACCTGGTTACGGCCCTCCAACTCCTGTCATGGATAATAGTTGGGATACCGGCTTTCTGTCCCCTGTCTCTATAGACCAATCTATCGCCGACCATCTTGGCGGTGGCGGTGGTGGTGCACAGTCTGCAGCTATAAATCGCCAGAAATCTCCTATTTCTCCTTTAACTGACCATACATACGAGTCTCTGTCTGCCATTACTGACTCATGGCCAGTTGAATATCATTTACGACCTCATGCTGATGATGGCTATATGGAACAGCCGCAATGGGACAAGATGTCTCAGGTGTCCCATGCTGTAGGAAACTGGTATTCGTCTCCCAGCGTGAATCTGTTATCCCCAATTGTTGACGATTCACCAGCCCCAGTCACATTGATGACTGCTTCTTCGATTGTTTTACCTGAAGTCAAAGATCTGAACGAACTTCATGAAGACTTCCTACCACGAGACCCTATCCGACCGCCTTCGATAATTGATCAACAGCCTCACGTGCAACAGCTCTCTGTTCTAAATAGCCCCACTGATAGTTCTACTTCAGGCTCTACCAAGTCTCGAAAGCCGGCTCGAATCAAGCTACCATTATCTCCTTCAAGATATAAGAGGTCATTGGGTCATCCAACGATTCCTGAATTTGAGTCTGACGAGAATGGGGTTAGTTGGATTGAAGTCACATACCGAAGACAACATCACGAAAAGAGTTTTAGAATCAGATGTGATATTGATAACGTGGATGAGGCAAAATTTGATGCCGAATTCAAGCACGACAACTGTTTATATCCTCGTGCTATGAGACCTGCTAGCGAGTATACTGGCAACCGCCAGACTTACGAAATGCACTGCAATTCTGTGGGTTGGAGACTTGCCTCACTAAATCCTGAGTTGCAAGCTAAGCGTGGCATTCTCCAGAGTGCTGTAGATGCTTGGCGGAATGCATGCCCAGAATATCGATCGCGACGTGCTCGTCGTATCGAAAAGACCAAGCGTTAAAATATTCCCTGTCTCAGTTGATTGCTTTACGTTGCACGGGTTTGGCGCATAAAAACACCTGACAATGCACGATAAGGTTGAGCCTAACCCTAAGGAATTGTGGGCAGTGTTCTTTAAATTAACTCTATATCCGATGCCTGCAGAAACTTGCTGAATGACATGGTACGGGTATTTATTGGTTTTGGTTTGGTTGGTTTTTTTTTTGATAGTTCCTGTGGTCAGGTATATGTTTTGTGATATGTAGAGGTTATGATCTCGATTTCGGCGACTCCCTCCTTGGGATCTTCGCTGCCTTCACCCCTTTCAGGTTCTGACAGGCGGGTCAGCCTCTCTCACACGCCTTAAACGCGCGCCTTGTATTTCCACACTTGCTCACGATTATCACGATGCTATGTTTTTTTTACGAATGATTTCTGGTTTAAATGGGTGGATTTATGTATGATTTTCAATAATAATAGTAATATTTAATCACCATTGATTACAATTGTAGCAATCAAAAGAGCCCTTTGTTAAAATACACCTACAATCTGCCCCACTATTTATCTCATTCCAGCCGTGCTTCCTTTGCTTTTTCGTTTCTGGTTACCCGGGTGCCCCGCCCGATAATCGAAGGCTGACCACCTCATTTCGAGATATTCCTTCTTAACTTTAGATTGTTTTTCATCACTTTTTTTCTTTACAACTGTCAGTGATTAGTTACGTTTGAGTTTCTTCATTACATTTGAGCTCTATCAGGTTTTATTGCAGTCTGTTTTGGGAACCTGACAAACTCATTGTTAATCTAGTACTTGACTACCTGACACTTCCGCTAGCTACTGGAGAAACATCTGTTTCGTCTTCTCAAAAGCAACTGTTTTTTTTTGTTTTGCCGACTCAAATCTGATAGTCGTGTTAGTTGGGTGCTATTAGTTTACTGTGTGTGTGATCGCGTTCTTCCGAATCGCCAGCTTGCTGGATTGATTGTGTCGCGTTAGTTATTATTACCTCGATAACTTAGCCAGACTTTATTGTGTGGTGGTAGTTGTTGACAATTGAGGAAGAGAATCAATTCTCATTTTTTTCTCTTTGTATTTGGTTGAAAGTGTCTTCTTTCAGATTTTAGATCGGCTCAATGTTTAACAGGCGAAAATCCGATCGTACCTATTCGCTCAGTGCGTATACTGGAGTAGGCGATTTGCCTCCAAATCGTCATGGTCCAAGCGCTGCCGCTCTGGCTGCTGCTGCCAATGTTGGATTTAGTGGACAGGCTAGAGGTGGTAGTACCCGATTATCTTCTGCTGCTGCTGCAACGGCGCTGAAGAGACATAACTCACTCACGGGTGACAGTCTTGCAGCTGCATCTGCTATTCACCAGCGTGCCGGATCGTTGACTGCTTCGAGCGCTCGGCCAGCATCATATCAAAACTTCCCCAATTCGCCTTCTTCAACGTCGTTATTAGATCCTTCAACAGGGTTACCTAGAAGATCTCCTTCAATGACTTCTCAGTTGCGTGGAGCAATGGTAGATGAAGATGGTAACATCGTTAGAAGGACCACTTCAACAACTACTACTACCACTACTAGTGCTGCTGGCCGTACCGGAAGGACAATGTCTTTGACCACCACTACAGTTAGAAATTTAGGTTCGTTCCAGCTTATAAGCACTACAACAACACCAATTGGATCTGCAGCTCCTGCAAAACCATTGGCTCCCCCATCGACAAGGCGTCGAACTGGATATGCTCCTAGTGCCATGTCTTTCGAGAGTGAACTCAACCCTGTGACTGAGGAGGATGATCAAGCATTGATTAATAGCACTCAATTCTTCTCGTCTCCTGCTCCAATTCATTCACCGTCGGGATCATCCAATGTCTCACCAATGGCCTCTCGAAGAGTGTCTTCAGGTGGGCATCCTGCGAATACTGGATCACCAAAAATTTCGTTCTCTCCGGCACCAACTGAAAATGGTCATTTGGCTCCCGTTCCTGCAAGGCATGTACCACCTCCACGATCAATATCGCCTATGAAACCCGCTCTCAAAGATACAACAACTAGTTTGACATCTTCTTCAGATAGTGACCAGACTATTCGGCACAAGAGATCTAATAGAGTATCTTTTAGTGGTAGTGATGCTGAGCCTGAGGTAACTTTCATACCCAATGGGTATGGCAGTGGAAGCTCTTCTAGCTTGGTCAACAGTTACGGGAAACCTGGCCGAGAGTTCTTGCGACATGATTCTCATCAGGCAGGTATGGCTATTGCCGCAGCCAAGAATCAGGCAATGTCAGCAGCAGGTACTTCTCCTCAGTATAGAAGAACAAGCACGCCTCCGAGGATGACCGGCAACACAGCAGCAGCAGCAGCAGCCCTTTCTCATTCTAGATTTGGTGGAACACCCACTGGGCCGGCTCCTGTAAGCCGTAAGACAAAGATTGGAAATGTGGGACGACATGAGGATTCGGATAGTGGAAACTCAGTTTATTCTGATGCATTCGAGGACCCCATAGAAACAGAAATGCGTCAAGGTGCTTCTACTGGCGCTATGAAACCTCCTCGACAGCATTCACAACGAGGAGCGTCTGTTAACAATGTCAGCTTCTCTCCTGGTCACAATGTGAGCCAATCTCACAATGGTGTTTACAATCCTGTCCCCCAACGACAAGAGGCGCCAATTCCATATCATCCCCATCATTATAGGGCTTTAACTGAGGACAGTGATGGCGATGAAGATTTAGATGCGATTTCATTGAATTCTGATTCTTCATGGAAGAGGGAACGGGCAGCAGCGAAGCAGCACCAGCAGCCTCCTGGAAATTATAGACTCTCACTAAGGAATGAGCGACCTCCGGTCATTATTGCGGAACCTGAATTCGTTACACCAGAACCAGTCACGGCACCTCTTCGACCGTCTTCATCTATTGGGCACAGAGGACAAGCTAATGGAGGCTTCAGAACTCATTCATTGCGATCTAATGTTCAAAGACCAGATTTCTCTCACTTGCCAACGACATTGCCTGGTGGTGGTACTACTCTGCAGAGAAACAGCTCTACATCAAGTTTTGAGAGGGAAAGGAACGCTGCCGGCAAACGAGGCACCCAGAATGGCAAATTTTCCAGAATGAGCATGCGTGATACACCAGTAGCTAGACCAGTTGCACAGCGACCACAGTCTGAACTACCTCCACAACTCTCTCAGCCATTTACTGCCCAATCTTTTGGTGGTCAGTCTTTTGGTGGTCAACCTTTTGGTGGCCAGCCTTTCAATGCTCAACCCTCTCCAGCTCCATTCCGATCGCGAATCCAAGATTCCGATTCGGAAGAGGATCTCCATAGTCTAGCAGTCCCTCCTAGAATCCCAAGGGACAACGGTAATGGAGTAGGTGGAAGATCATTGCGCAGTGTGTTCTCTCCCTCCAATACTACTAAGATTCTTGTCCCTAAGCCGTCTGGAATATCTCTAAAGCCAACAAAAAATGGACCAAGATCAGCATCTGATAATCTATATGATGCTAAGTCTTCAGTAAAATTCAATCCAGATGGGACACTTGCGAAGAAAAAGAGGTTTCCTGCCCTTCGTCGGGCTTTTGGTTTAAGCTAAAGTTATTAATATTGTTTGATGCTTATTTATTGTGACGTCATATGTCTAGTTGTGTATAGTATAAAAATGCAAGTGTTTTCAAGATTAACAAACTACAGATATATTGGAACGTTTAATGGCTGTCCAGAAGGTCTCTATCCGCTTGCTTAACAGTTGCGACATCTTCCTCCTCATCCTCTTCATCTTGCTTCATTTGCTTATCCATCTCATCAATTCGTCGACGGATTTCACCAGCCACGCGTAGGCCGTCATTTATAATACCATCAAACACGTTACGGAGAGTTGCTCCTGAAGCATCTCTCTTGGTCAATCCATATATACCTGTTCCCTCGGTAGTCAGATGAACTGCTGATTGCAGGGATTCTAAAAACACCATCTCCAGAGTTTCATCCGCAAGTATTACCATACGGAAACTAGCCAGATTTAAGAATATGGCAGTCTCGGCGGAATCTTCACTGGGAGTTTCGCCTGAGGAACCTACAGCCGTAGCGTATTCAAATGCTCTCTTGATAAAGTTGCTGATAGCCGACAAATATCTTGCAGATTGTTCTTGCTGCAAAGTCTCCTCCTTCAGAAGAGAAACTGGCGGCGGAAGATCAAGACCCAAACTATCGCTCGAGCTTTCCTTTTCGTACTTTTTGCGCAAATAAACACCATATTCATCTTTATTTTTCTTCATTTGGATGCGAGATGTACCATCTAGAAGAATAGGATCCTGCCGCCATGGTCGCGTAATAAATAACAATCCTTCAGACATGTTAAGTATACCCTCTCTATCTACAGATCCAGTTCCTTCATCATCGTAGAGTTCGAAAAAGTGAGACATTCCAGTCATTAGATCACCATCAATAAGTCTATCAAAGCCTTGAACAATATCCCCCAATGTTAAGGCGCCTTGAAGTTGGGTGTCCCAACGACGGAATAGTCTTTCAACAAAATCATGAGTATGGCTGGACGGAACAGCTGAGCCATTTTCGTCGTTATACTTTGGATTCATCCAATCGACCAAACCAGCCATGAAAATCGTAAATGCTTCAATGCTCATCTCAGATTTAGTAGTTCCGAGAGCAATTCGCGAATCCTGCAGCACACTGTAAAACCGATCGTAAAGAATACCAACTTGGTCAAGTGTCATGTTGGTCGCCTTGGGTAGATTCCTGATCTGGGTCCTCTTTGCAAACAACTCAATATCGCTCATTATCCTGCTCTCAAATTTGGATCTGAAATGGTTGATCATGTCATCAGTAACAACTGAAAATTCTTTGAGGGCCACTACCATGAGTTCTTGGAATTTTGTGATTGATCTGACTTTTTCACTCTCAGCATTTGGGTGGGCAGATTGATCAAGGACTGAAAAATAATCCTTGAGGATGGAGATAACCGCGCCATCATCAGAAGCATCCAAAAGCTCCTCTCCGTTTATCCTTAGAATTGCCAATGCCACTTGGAAAAGAATGCGAGCTCCGTCCAAAAAGAAAAGATCGGCGATTCGGAACGCATAAACTAGGGGCATGGAGTTAATAAATATGGAAAGAAACCATGGCAAAGAAACCACCGATAACTGAACATCATATTTTACCAAATGATCCCACAATATAGGCATCGTCTTCTGTACAAGAGACTCAAGCACTTTCTGGTCCAACAGAGTACCGTACATAGTCCTTGAATAATAGCCAGGCAGCAATTTATCACAAATTGTACTCAAGCTCCAAAATGCCTGTTCTTCTGTCTGGTAAATTAAAAGGGCAGCCACCACAATATTCATTGCCTGGCAATAGCCAACCTGGGGGTTTTTCCAGGAATATACAGTAAGAACTCTTCGAAGTCGACCGATACCTTCTTCATCTTGGTAAGCACTGTACTCCGGAAGGGATCTATTTAGATCCTTCTCAATCTCGTCAATTGCCAGTGATGTACGACCATCATATTCTTCCAATAATGAACTGTAGAGACGCTGGTTTTGCATTCTTAAATAAATAGACCCTGACGAGAGTTCCCAGATTTCACCTCTCAGTCGATTAGGGAGTCCAACTCGCAGCAACTTGTAGAAGCCAGGCTGACGAACCATACTTATATTACGTCCATGCTCAAGCAAATACTCCCTCCACAGTCGCATTTTAGATTTCTCCCTTAGTTTCCTAGGATCACCTGGATACCGAAATGTATGTCCCAATCCTTGAGGTGGAAGATCTGGCACTGTTGCGCTATTATCGACGCCCTTTTCCTGATTTGTTAAATAAGTCATCAAATATTCCGAATAAAAGGTATTCAAGAATGGAGATAGCTGCTTTATAAGAGGAAGATTCGACTTGAGATTGTCCTTTAATAATTGGCAAAATGATTCACAATGGGATCTTAGACCAACAAATTGGACCACAACGCATACCCCATGGTACAGATGTATGCTAAGCGCGAATATGTACGACTTCGAAGGCAGTCTCTCAACCCGGCGGATTGTTACCAGAGGAAGTGTGAAACCACAATTGTGTAAATCAGGGGCACTGGTGAAAACAAGGAACGATTCCGAAAGATATAGAGCGCCTTGGTATACGGGGGCATTGTGTAGATTCAACCGTCCTGGCACAGTGCTAGCAGCCCCGTCCCGCAGATCCGGCTGTACGACTATCGAAACTTCAGCGGATACCTGATCCATGAGTGATTCGGAGGGTGGAAGCTTATAATCAGATGTAAAGATCTCATCTCGAGAAAGCTTTCGGCTGTAGATGCTATCCTGTTCGTCATTTTTACGAGCAGAATCAAACAGTGAAAGCTGAGACGCCTTTGTCCTGAGGGTCTCCAAAAACGACATGGCTTAGTGCATCAATTGGCAGTCACCAATAAAACAGTACGCACAGGACTATACAAAAATAACCACTACGATTATACACGTCCCCCAGTTGTCACGTTGCTTTCGGTTTCCAAGGAATAATCACACGACTTGTCAAGTTGAGACCTCAAGAAGTTAGGTGTGTGGATGTCACAGCATGGATTCTGGATGCACGTGACTATAGCCTGGATGTTTCAAGTTCTAGATGAAACAATTCTGAAATGAGAAATATCAACTAAACCTTTAAAACATTCAATAATTCATCTTAAAGGTTTGTGAGTAGTTATGGTTGGCATTTCCACTCTGTGACAGCATTCAGTTGTTATCAATAACTTGTCATTATCTGTGGATCTTACTTGACTTGCATACGACAATAAAAGTGTATCTCTTAGCAACATCTAGGCTTACCGATAAACATGTTCGAAACGATACGAAAGATAACTAGGAGCCCATACAAAAATAAATGCGTTGAAAAAGCTTAAGAGGCTGATTGTAGGACATGTATTTCTATTTCATATGGATTTGTAACCAGACATGTCTATGCGGGGAAAGATGAGATCTGCATGCATAGTTCCCTAACCAGTCGAGAAGACGTGAAGAAGGTGTCAAATGTAAAGAAACCATGTACAGTCATGTATATGGTAGCCTTTTTTCGAAGTACTGAGAGCAAGTATATATGTGGACAGTGATTGACAAGATAGTTTTTATATAACATTACTATATGTACTAAATATGCCAGCCGTTTGCAAATTTACAATAGCAACACTTTTCAATTTGTCGCCTTCGTCTACGAATAGTAACGTTACTAGTGAAACGCCCAGTAATATACCGACTCTGAGCCGTTTTACGCTTTTTTGACAACCCAGGGCCGGCTGTCAATGGCAACGAAAATATGTCACCCAAGCTGCCTTATCTGTTTGTGCGGCGCTGAGCTCAGTGCTCTGCTACAGACTTGCCCTTTTAGGTATTTGTGACTGCTGGTGTTCCAAATTATACACGCAGAGTTTTCATCCCACCCTAATCTGGACGACTCTGACAAAGTCAACTCTTCAGTTTGATCAGTGGACATTCACACACATTAAAAGGTTAGTATATATCGTCAACAGAAGACAAAGGACAACGGGATGCTGTCGATGAGTGCAAACGACAAGAAGACGACTATCGTTAGCTGATTGTTTAGAGTTCATATACCATCTGAAAGGACTAGCATTTTACCAACGGGAATAGTTGTTTATGAAAAGTACCACCGTTAGCTCCCCTTGAATCTTTGTCAAATCTGTGATTTACCGTGAAGTGCAAAACTAACTGAAGATGGCCTCCTCTCTGCCCCACCCCAAGATCGTGAAAAAGCACGCTAAGAAGTTCAAGCGACACCACTCTGACCGATATGACCGTGTTGGAGAGTCATGGAGAAAGCCCAAGGGTATTGACTCTGCTGTCCGACGACGATTCCGAGGAACCATCCGAATGCCAAAGATCGGTTACGGTTCTAACAAGAAGACTCGACACTTGATGCCCTCCGGCCACAAGGCTTTCTTGGTTTCCAACATCCAGGACCTTGACCTTTTGCTCCTCCACACCAAGACTTACGCTGCTGAGATTGCTCACAACGTCTCTTCCCGAAAGCGACTTGCTATTCTTGAGAAGGCTAAGGCTCTCGGTGTTAAGGTCACCAACCCATCTGGACGACTTACTCTTGAGGCTTAGAGCATAAAAAGGATCATGACAACATAATCTGTAAATGTATTGGCAACTAAATGTAGTCGCTTTTTTCAACGTTTATTTTCATTCCTAGTAGTGACACTATAATATCCTAATCAAATATTTTATCGGTTTTGTAATGAGTAAGGTGTTTGCAAATTCTTATTGCAAAATCTTATCTTTCCAGTTTATTTACGTGTATATTGTCGGCAACAGCACAATAGAGCTCGAAATGTTGCACATTTTCATCTGCTTTTCTCCATAGCTTGGGTTGCAAGGCTGTAGCAGTAGACATTAACCTATTTAGGCAGGCAAGCAGGCAGGCAGACAGGCAGGCAGGCAGACAGGCAGGCAGGCAGACAGACAGACAGACAGACACACAGATACACAGCCAGAAACTGCCTAGGTCTATGACTGAAAATACTAAAGAATATCATGAATTTATTATGGCATTAGATCATCACTAGTATACATTAATGAGAGTTAAATCGTGGCCCAGCCGTAGACAGCGAGGGGAGCACGATAGGACTGCTGGTCCCCATACCGGCACTGGTTGTCGAGATTGAACCTGCAGATCGGCGCACTGATACCCCGTTACCACCACCACCGCCCTGCGGAGTAGATGGGAACAGACTATAACCAAATGATCGTAAAGACAAGCTGAGGATGTTAGCTAGTCCCCAACATTCAACGCCTTCAAGAACATCGGCAGCATACACTGCAAGAGTAGGAGCGAGCTGGCCTTGAACCTTTTCAAGACCACAGTCAATGCACAACTTCTCGATCAGACCATATACAACCTCTTCGTCATGATCGACTGCTTCAACAGACATCATTATCTCCTGTTCTACTCTGTGACACCACATAATGACAGTCAGGGATAGCTCAAATCCCCACAACAATCCATCTACTGCCGAAGAAATTAACGGGTTGCCAATCATGGGCTTGAGTAGCCGAAGCCCGACCATGCCTGGCAATTGGAACAAGTCAAAGCATTGAGCCACCAGATCTGTCAGCTCAGGAGACTTTAACCTCCCTGTGTTTGCTAGCATTCCTAGAGTCTGCAAAGACGCATGGCAGATATCTTGAGGTACATGATATCGAATCGTCTCCAAAACTGAAGATAAATCAACAATAAGACGGACTTGGGTGACCAAAGAAAGAATCCAACTGGTAACTATCATAGGATGTTGGTTGTTCTTAATCCGTGATAGTAGAGCAGATGGACGCATTAGAGGACCATAGCCTTCCTCTAACATTGGTGCAGTGAGACTAACTAGAGGAGAACAGTAAACCATCTGGCTGATGGATTGACCTTGTCCTGGATGGCAGTCTCTACTAGCTGCTTCCCAACTCTTAAGTCCATTGAGGATCCTGCTTCGCAATCGAAAATCTGTTGTTTGTTTCGGCGTGGATGCAGTATCAATGAATAATGCAGTTCCCAATATTCGAATCCCATATGGGGTAAGCAGTGGTGGAGAGTTACCACCATCGCTACTTAGATAGTTCATTGCATCTCCAAACGACAATGATGGGATTGTATTTGTTTCCTGGATATAATTATACATCCACTCAGATTCAGAGTTGAAGGCTGTATTCCATAATACCTCTGAACAAGGCAAATGGAGATTCTTAGGGGTCTCTGAATTCGACAGCACTGACGGATAATTGAACACTGCAGCAAGCGACCCGAATACCAAATATACCGCAAAATATGCCCGCCTGGCTGACTCTTCTAGCTGCCACTGTTTCCAGCTGATTTGGCGAGACGATGAATTGGTATTGGAATTATCATTTTTCAGACAATTGTCATAAACAGCAGATGTTACCAATTCTGCTAGCGAAGATCTTGTTGCACTGATGAACTCGAGACCTCTTGGATCTCCACTCCATGAAGCGTATACTAAGTTCAAAACCATCGACTGAGTAGCCCATATAGGAGACCCTCTTGTATTTGGGAAGTCTTTATTGACTTCGGTGATGGAACTAACCAGCATCTTTGATATCGAATGAAATGAAGAAGCGACGTTAATTTCATTGCAAGTGAGCGACCCTATAGCACAAATGGCAAAGATCAATGAAGGCGCGGTAGTCGAGGGGTCGAATGATGGCGAATGTAAGAAAGGTAGATATGGGTGGAAGAAATTGAAGTATGATGAAAGGTATCTGTTTATCTGAACCTTCGTCGGGGTTCCATGGTGCTGGCCTTTGACAAGCGGATCATTGTCATTGAAATATTTCAAGAGATGGACAATGGACGCTGAAGATTGAAACTGAGGTATCGACATACCTGGCCCATCAACACTGGCTGTTCTTTGAGTTCCCGACTGGTTGCCATGATCACTATTGAGTGAGCCGACTGACGTTGCAGATGAAGCGGAATCCTTTCTATAACTGAGGGGGGGTAAGAATGCGGTGTCTGAACCTGATTGTTGTTGTTTGCGTTCAAAGAAATCGAATTGACTGGAATGTGTCTGCTGTGGTGCTTGCCTATGATTTGCTGAATCCTGGGAAGGATGAAGAAGGCTGTTCAGATTTGTTTGTGACGATGAGTTCTGAAACATGATAGGAGACCTTCTGTTGTTAGGATCTTCTTGGGGTTCACCATGAGGCACAGTAGTATGTGTGTAATTCGATCCTCCAACAAATTCATTCCCCATAGAACCGTTTAGTTGGTTTTGTCTAGGGACTGGTGATTGGAGGAGAATGGATAGTTCTCGCTTTGGACCACTTGAACCTTGTGATTGGCCCATATTCTGATGTTGTTGGTGCTGAGTTTGCTGTTGGTGCTGCTGTTGGTGCTGCTGTTGGTGCTGATTCTGCTGATTCTGCTGATGGTAAGGAATTTGTCCCCGCAACGATGGTGAAGCAGTGACCTGGTTTGGACTATTGCCCTGGCCGCCACTTCCGGATTTATGAAATGAATGTTGTAATTCTGTCATGAGAACTGCAGCATTGAAATCAACATCAGCATTACTGTCGCCCATTTGACCACGCTTAGAAGAAGTCACCGAAGGCAAAGCTGATGAATCAGAACTAGTGCTAGCAGCATTTGCCAGCGCAGAAAGCAAACTGCCCGGCCCAGAACCTCCCCGTAAAGACTGTGGAGGAGGGAGAATTCTCAAAACCGAGGTTGATGGAGAACCTGATGATTGAGAATGATGGGATGTCGACACAATCTGCAGAGGCTCGTTTCCTTTGGAAGATTTTGTGGCATGGACAGTTCTATCATGTCGCAATAATAGATCGCGCCGGACAAAAGTGGAAGGGCATTTCGGGCAATGAAATGGTCGTTCTTTGGTATGAGACCTCTCGTGACGAGTCCTATGTTCACTCCGAGAGAATGCCCGATCACAATAACAACAATGATATTTCTTAATAGCAGAAGCCTTCTTCATTCCTGGCTGATGTTGACCAGACACTGGAAGTGCCTGGAGGTTGACGCCTAGAGGGGATATGGGCATTCTCTATAGCTCGATTGAACCGGGTGGGCATTCAAACGAATGTAACTTCAACAAGTGACAAATTCGCGGATAATAGCAGGATAAAAAAAACAAATAATAATAATAATTTAGGATGTCAAGCTAATGGAGTCTTTAGTCCCTGTCAAGAGTTAGGAAACAAAGTCGTAGTTGACCACTCAACATTGGTGAAAAATGAGGGGTAAGCAGTTAGGAAATGAGGGGTGGGGGCGGGACGTCACCACCACTTTTCCAAAAAGAAAACCAGTGCGCATTTGATGGCATATAGCGGGGGAAATGTATGTGCCTCAGAAAGGTACGTCAATCGTCCATCGAATTCGATGGAGGATTGTTGCCAAAATGGAAGAAAAGCAAAAAAAAAGGTTGGTCGGCCCGGTTCAACTTTGCTGCGAGACTCAAATAGGTAGGAGTGGTAGTGAAAATGGAACAGTGGGGAACTAAGAAGGTTCCATGCTACAAGGCCCCGCGTGAACTGGACAGCATACATTAAGTTTTAAAGTTTATATTTTTATAATCGTTATTTGTTTTTATAAATTGTAATTCCACTACTGGCGCAACTGATATGATATGCCCTATGTCACGCGATGGCATCTATGTTTCAAACTATCAATTGTTTACAGTTCAATCGCCATAAATTGCTGTTTTTGCTGTTGGTATGCCATATAAGCGCTACGTTTATATTGCCTGGGCACCATTGACCTGTACAAAAGAATTTGGCCCCCTCCTCCTCGTTCTGCTCTTGGCTGCCCCCACTTCCCCGCTTTCTGTTCTTCTGGTGGGTACGGGCCTCCTGCAGTCTGGTGAGGGGAAGCGGGGTTCACATTCATTTAGCAGTACAAGGCGGAGGTCGGTACGTTCTTTATCCACGGGTAATTTCAGAAGCCGTCATTCCAAGATGGAACACGAGATCATTTTAATATGAGATTGAATAAGCCCCAAGGCGAATGAGGAAAACGTATGATTGTGATAGCGGAAGTTTTAAATCGATGAGCAAAACCGCCTATCATCGCCAATCTTAATGGGTTTGTATTCTGTGTTTTTACCCCGCTCGAAGTCGGGAAGCGATCGGGTTTAATTGCTTATTCCACCCGCAAAGCATTGACCGTATCCCCCCATAAAATCATGGCAAAAAGGGCCAAATAACCGATCTATTTGATTCTTCTGGTTAGTTACCATATTGCCGGTTTAGCCAGCACTTTCACGGCGTCCCAAGCCCGGCATAAATCTCGTTCATTACCCCCAAATGCATCGCGCCGCTTGTAGACCCCGCTTCTCCTTAAATTGGAATTCTGCGATAAAGGATGATGCCATTGTACAGCTGATTATTTACAGATTGTTCTGCGCAAGAAACGTTGAAACGTTGCAGCCAACATTACCTATTTGTAGCCACAGTGTGACGTTATGACCCCCATACCAATGCGTGCTTAAGGTTACATGCCGCTGCAGACGAGGTCGTAGACAACCTGAAGTCTGTTAAATGATCATTTCAGGGCTTACACCCGATCCATGACAAATAATTGATTGTGAAATTGACCCATTTCAGTGCCTGACGATGATAAAACTGTGCGCTGCTTTTCGTTTGTCAACTCGCCTATATCACTTAGGTGGTTTTTACCTACAGCCGCCATGCCATGCCTCATCCCGTTAGCCAGCCGTGTGATAGCGCCGTTCTTATAACGCGGCAACCACTTTGAACTTTACTCGAAGGCTGTGAAGACAAGTTTGGAGGCCGTATGCCAGTGCCAATGAGCGATGATACGTCCGTTTCACTTTACCTGGTATCCGAAGGGAAGGTGGAATCGAGTAGGCCTAATGGGACCCAGAATTTGATTGATCTTTATGGCCTTTCTGAGCTGTCTTCGTCGGTAGCACGGTCTGATCCTGCCACTGGAGAAAAGCGAAAGCTCCGAAAGTCATATAAAAATCAAATATCCGAGCTTTCTGGAAAGCATAATATCCCATCTGCATCTGGGCCTAATGAATGGTCTCTCTTGACGCTATCACGACAGCCTAGATTCATACAATCAGATCCTCCACGAAGTCCTCCTACTTTGTCACTGCTTGACCAGAATATATTAAAGAATGCCATGAGTTTAGATAGGACATCAGCAACAGGAATCCCTGGTTTTGATGTCTCTCTTCTGGCTGCTCCTAGTGGGTCTGGCTCGGGTAATCCCCAGATTCCTCGTCCTGGTGTTCATGATCAACATTCTGGAGGATATATGAACAGTCCCTACTATCAGACCCATTCAAGAAAATCCGGTTCATTAGATAGCGGTGCAGTTACTGCTGAATCCTCAAATGATGATTCTGCTGTATCGCCGAAAAGGCTTCGCAAGATCAAGCGGAAAGACTCTGATACACTGGAAGCAGCTGCCAAGCGGAGAAAGAAGCTGGATATGCGATAACGACCGAAGACAAAAAAACTACTCAATATTTATAATTATTATCACTTTTTGTGTAATAACACTATCATTATTCATTAAAAACGGAAATATAGACAGACATAAACAACCTACTACTATGTTGGACGTAACCGCTTTAAGAAAGTTGACGTCCTAGAAGATCTCCTTATACTATGATCTTCATCTTGGGCTCCGCCGTTTTCTGTAACTGACGATGTATCGTCATCGTGCTTCATGGTATTATTTGCAAGCTTCTTGAGCTTTGAAAATGGTGACGATATGGGGAAAATATCTCCACTTGACGGCGTATGACCCTCCTGAAAAGATGATGATCTACTCCTACTAGGAGTTGAAGCATGTGTTATGACAGCTCCAGGTCTCTCTCCATCGCCTTCAATTCCATTACCTGGCGATGAAGATGATGCAACCTTACTAGATTGAGACGGAGATGACCCGGCTGGAGACTGAAGAGAAGTTGTGCTTGCCATCTTTGAAACTTGAATTGATGGTAAAGGCGTCACCACCTGGCCGTTTCCAGTACTGGTGTTTACTGATTCGTCATCCTCAGATGAATCAGACTCGTCCACTTCAGCCAACCTTGATTGTTGGGCACGACGTCCAGAAAACATATCTGATGGTGGCCTGAACAAATGGTGTCCTGCCCTACCATTACCATTAGTACCAGAGGATGGTGCAGCTTGTTTCTCACGCAGATCATCAACTGATGTGAATGAAACATAATTGGATATCTGACGTAAAGGTTGCTGGATTCGCTTCTTACGATGTTTTGTCAACTTATTTCCTATAATTGCACCAGTGTGATGGAACAGAACCTTAATAACATCTAGAGTTAGCAACGGTTGAGATCACAAACAAAACATACCCTTTTTGAGGTGTAATGCAAGATCCAAATTAGACCATGTCTTATTCTTGTAATGAAAGTCTGGTAACTTGATTACAAATTCATGGATATCAGTCAAGCTTCGCCCTCCTGGACCCTAACAGTTAGTTATTTAAACAGCTTCCAGATAGAAAAGAACACCACATACCTTGTACGATACACATATAATAGTGCTGTGGATGTCGATATCAACAATACTCATATAATTCGATGCTCTCTTGACCATTGTTGATACATCATTCGTTTCCTCCTTATCATCTTTCTTCTTTTTAGACGAACCTGTTCCATTGGACGACTTCGATACTAGAGTACTTGAGTTATCTGCCGTTGTACCTGTACTATTATCAGTAGATGAACCATCATGGGATAACAAAGCTGGTCGGCCTGATGATGTATAACTCGCAAATGATCCCTTACTCCTGATTATTCGGGAGCCAGAAGTATTAAGCGTGGAACTAGTACTAGTAGACACTGATCGGACAGAATCAAAATCTCTCTGCAGAGTATTCCTATAAGAGTTCCTACCGACAAGGTCTGGATGTGAGTCCATATCAGTGGTACTGACAGAATCACTATCATAGCTCTTCTTAGAAGGCGCTGTATCCTTTTTAATATGTGGAACGACAAACGGGCTTTCAGTCTCAGCATCAGCAGGGAAAATATACTCAAATATTTTCTTTCCAGTTTCATGTTCCAGCTGTAACTTTAGCGGTTGTAGTTTCACGTCGAATGAATCCATAATTGGAATACCACCAATAGGATCTAACATTGTCCACCGAACTGATATAAGCTTCTCGTCAGTCTTAGGAGTTGCACCATGCTTTGGGCTGTTGAATGGCGAAAATACTTCCGGATATAGAGAGTTGGACGACAGATGGAATGCCTGCATCATACCAACTTCAACTGTATTAGAGTTAAACCCGTCTGGCCCTTCTATTCGATTAAATGACGCATCTGCAAGTCCAACATCCAAAAATGGCTGCCGGTTTTCTCCCAAAGCATGCCAAATAATTTCATCAGAAGACAAAGCCCACTTAACATAATTGCTGTGATTGCCCTTTCGCTTTCGCTGCAGTCCACTTTTCACAGCCTGCATTATAACAACAAGCTCGGTAACAACCTTGCGGAACTCTACCTCCACCACAAGTAGGTCGTACAGACCCTGTTCATCTAACATGTCTTGCCGGACAAAGAATTCGTTTCGAAGGTCATGCAGCTGTCTAATATCTTGTTGCAAAAGCGCAATCCTCTTCAGGGCATTGGTCACATCGCTGAAATCGACTGTTAAAAGTAATCGTTCCAGAGCCTCAGTCGTCTTCTTATGAGCAGGCTCTGAGTAGACAAGTAGGTCAACAGCGATTGTATAGACAGCAAAATATTGCTCACTATCACATGAAGCAACAACCCTAGGGAAATCAACAGAAAAACGATTTGAGCGATGCTTTTCCTGACGTACGACGCTGGAGCAGAAAGACTGTTCAATGGAGTTTTCATCGCTAATGTCTCCAGTACCAGACTTTGGTACATATAGTGAGCTCGGCTTGTCATATCTGATAGCCACCGATGTCCGATCCACTACCAGTGCTCGATTCAAGTTACTTTGGTTATAACAACATTCTTGAGCCAGCCATGGAGGCCAAGACGTAGACTTATCGGAACCATAGCTATTACTGCTAAATAGTGCGAGCGATCTCTTCATCACTTCTTTCTTGTTAAGGACGAAAAATCTTGCATCATCAAACATAACTCCGTATCGATTCTCCATAGTTCGAGACACATCGCCTTCCGGATTTTGTAGATCCTCGATAGCAACAATCTTGAGTTCGATGTTTTTTGATGTGACTAACAAAGAATGATCCATATTTTGGTCACTGATAAGTTGAATCTGAGGAGATATGAATCGAACCAGGTACGAGTCAATCGCGATATGGTCTTTTTGACTTGTCAAGCGAAGATCCTCGTTGAAGCTTTCCATACGATCCTGACTTGAACGATTCTCATGCATAGCCTTCTGCTCTGGCGGCATACATTCTCCTCCATTAAGCATGGCATTCACAAAGTCTCCAACTTCTTCTTTGCTGATATTGATACCATTGTCATCAGTATCAAGATCTGTCTTTCCTTGTGAAATAAGGTCCTCAACGTATTTGACAGCACGCCTGGTAATGTAGTATTGCAGTTGCTTTCGCAATTCAAGATTGAGAAGGAATTTATACATTGCATTCCTTGCAGAGTTATTCCATTTGAGTTGCACATTGTGGATGATAAATCGATTACTGAAGCTGCTGGTACTCTTAGTATCAGCCATATCCTCTATATCGTGCATAGATTTTTCTGACATCATTGTGTTGAGAGACCTCACATCCTTTGCTTCAATGTGATCAATTTCTTCATCAAGCCCATGTTCTGCAAGTATGCCATGCAGAAGATCCCGCCTGTCAATTAAGATATTCATTTCTTCCTTGAGCTTATTGATTCTTTCAATAACATTCTTTTCGCCAGGGAACCTCTCCAAATCACGTTGTAAGGAATCCACAGTATCTTCATCGGTCTTCAACTGCTCATTCAATTCAGAAATACGATCTTTAATCAACTTGGCCTGAGTTATCTCAGGATGGGTATGGCCAATGAGGCAATCATGCGCAAGACAATCACCGAACTTCATGTATTCCTTTCCTTCACTATCCTTCCCAACGTCCGAAGCATCATGATCTGTTTGTCTGAAATATGTCCAACGAGGGGTATATATCAATGGCATGAGATTGAACTTAGGAGCTGTCGTCACAGGAATAACTTCCTCTATTTCTGAAAAATCATCCAGATCTAACCAAGAGAATTCCGAATCACCTGACGAAGAATAGTCACCGAGTCCACTGGAAACCGATGATATGTCATTAGAAGATCTTGTCGTAGCGGAGTCTGAAGAACTATTCGTTTTCGCTCGCTTGGACAATATCTCCTCGGCAGATCGCTCATTGAGCTTTGCAGTATAAACACGTAGATCAGTCTGCCTGAAGTCCAACTCACCTAGATTGAGCTTCATACGCCATCGTTTACCGGATTGAGGATGAGGCTCTCTTCTCTGATGAAGATCCATACTGAACCCGTCGACCTTGGCCTTGAGGCCTGTTGCCGAGTCCTTCAACGATTCTTTACCCTCATCATCACTGGCGTGCCTGAAGCCATGGGATATAAATACTGGTGCAAGAGCAAGCTGATACTCAACAGTTGACATGTGCCGACCAAACTTAGGCTTTGCTTTGACACTGTCCTGGAAAAGAGGGCCCGCTCTAATGGGAAGTGACATCGAGCCATCAAACAGACTCCACCACGAACTGAAATGTCTGAAAGTCAGAGGCGAAAGGTGAACAGTGTTGTAACTTCCTAGAGGATGACCTCTCTCATCTGTCGACGGGGAGCTGACACTGATCGCCAAATGCAAGTATTGACTTCGGAAACCTTCATAAGCATCGTACGATACTAGGTCCTCAACATACCCAGGTAAAGTCAAACTGACATCATGATGTGGCCTGAAATCAGACGTTCGCTCAATGCTTCCAAGCTTGTCCTTTTCAAACAGCATACCAAGCTTCCATACTACTGCGCCAGATAGCTTCATTATAACCTTTTGGAAGTTACCCATATCAGAATAACTTGTACGTGACTTCGCAGATCTGTTAAAAGTCTTATACTGACGAAGGTATTCGCGCTCACTTTCTACATAGCTCGGCACCGCCCATATAAAATCACGGCTTTTGACCATCATGAATTCTTTTGGATTATCGTCAGCATTGATCATCCAGTGCACATCGTTTTTCCATACAAACACAAAACCAGCACCATCTCTGAGTAATTCATATGGGCTTCGAGATCCCTTCAATAAAAGATGAAGATTGCCATTGTTCCACTTGATGTTAAACCTAGCATGGAACACTGACCTTATCTTATCCCAGAATCCCAATTTTGGTGAAGGATCTATAGGAGGTTTTGAGAATGAATCAAAGCCCATCATCACTGTTTGTATTGTAGGCATAATCGACTGGCCCCAAGTTATCCGCGTTGGATTCGCAGTATTTATTTCAAAATTGAGATCGGTATACATTTTGACGGACGCCACAGTTCGGTTCACTTCTAGAATATAGTTTTTCATAGACTCATCATTGCTGTGGATAAGAGCAGATGGGACAAGAGGAGTCATTATTCTTCTAATATTCGAAGCGCTCTCAAACAATTGCTCAGCAATGACAAAGTGTCCCTTAAGTTCAATGGAGGATATATTTTGATTTTGGGAAGCGTGAAGTTCTGGGAAATGTAGCAGCGGTAAAGGATAATCACGCAAGTCCATACGGAGTTCACCAAGTCTTAAATCAAGGTGAAGCGGAACAAGCAAACTAAATCTGGAATCAACTGGAAGGCCTTTTCCAACAGCGTGCAAGTATTGCCTCAATTGTGCATCGTCCCATGACGGGCCAGATAATACAAGGTCAACAGACTTGAATATACAGGAGAAAAGCAGAGGATCGTCAGAGTAAGTGACGATTCTTTCATTAGCAGCGGTATCCTTTGAAATTGCATCCGGACCCCAAATGCGTTCCACATTTTCGCAAACAGTTTGTGACCTTTTACGCCTAGCCTCTCTGAAAAGATGTATCCACGACGTAGATATATTCTTCAAAAGCGTTTCCCTCGCATCGCCAACAGCCACGGAAAATTCATCTGAAGGAGCACATGCGGACTTCATCTTGTACTCCAGCTTATCATCTCTTGAACCTCTGTGTTTGAAAATTCCTTGAAAGGAATGTTGGTTATTTGTTTGATGTTTTCCATGTGACAGGTGGTGTCCATGCTGGCGCTTCCCAGAAAACCTGATATCAGATGGAATAATGGAGCATGATTTCTTATGATTCAACTCCTTTTCAGTAGGAGGTATTGCAGAAGGTTGATCATGGGGAAGAGTTCCAGCGTCACTGGGTCTCTCATCAGTATGATCCTTGCCAACATCAGGCGTATCAAGTGGTGCGCAGTGAGTTTCACGCGTCAATATCACATTCACTTTCTCTTCAAAAAGAGCTAGTTTATCCATCCTTACTTTCTGCTCAAGCATACCTAGCTCAAATATCATACCCAGCTCGGATTCAAAGTGGTCATCCTCTAGACTCATTAACAAAATATCAGATTTAATTCTGACCCTTGGAATGCTTGGAACTTTTGCCAACTTTGGCTTGATAACCAACCTATAATTCTTTGTTTTGAACTGCTGGTGAAGGTTGATAATGGCTTTGTTCAAACTGATAGCATTATCAAATATGTGATGGTAAATGAACTGGTAGGGCATATTAATCCTGATCCCTCCAAACTTGACATCAACCTTGTCATCGGTTTCAGATGCCTCCGGGTTATATACAGCGAACGCATCACGCATTGATAAAACGATACCCCAAGCCTTTGGAACAGAGGGATGGTGGGCATACAGCCTAAGAATACCCGCACCAAAAGATGGCTTTCCTGAAGGCATTTTCGAAAGATCTAACCTATTCAGCTCAACCATGGTTTTGATGTTGTTGACTAAAGTGACTTTGATTCGTACATTCTCTGATCTCACTTGAAGCCCAAGCTTGTTTAGAAGTTTATCATTAGGTAACTTCTCCACTGTTTTAGATTTAGGTCGTAGATCCAACGCTAATGTATGTCCCACAAGCTCGAATAACACAAGCCCTAAAAAGTGGAGATTAAGGTCATAATTGATGACCACATGCCTACTTGAAACATTGCACATGACATAAGGACCTGCCTTAGATTGAGCTGTAGACATTGCCACAGTTAATGAAGGAATATCCAAAAATTGATTCTCCTGACGCTGTTCTAGGCCCCAAGGCTCTACAATTCGGTAGCCTTCGATGCCGTCCATGATCAGTGTCAGCCGTCTGCGATCTGGTTCAGTACCAGACGTACGAGGTTTTCCAAAGTTCAAATGTTTAGAAACATCAGCACGATATTCTAGAACAGAGTTGGCCATCTTCAACGTGAGTCCTCGAAGTGGTTCTTTTTCAGAACCTCTAATCTTCTCAGAAGCTATCGAAACAGCAGTATCGGCAATTTCAAATTTAACTCTTGAAAACCAAGACGGAATTTGAGTGAGAAATACATTTGAAGTACTCTTCGGCTTGCCTTTGTGATTCAAAAATGCAGATTTCGGCATCGCTTTCGCTTCGTTTGATTTTATTAAATGCGCAAACATGCCACGGAGGTTGTCAAATATTTCATATTTGGTGAGCAAAACATGAGCATTACTTAGCTTTCCAGAACAGTCAACCATAACATGAGAGCCAGTGTTTGCAATTACTTTGAGGAACAAACTTTCAGACAGCAAGATGTCATGGCGCTCAGCCGAAGGAGACCTGTACCAGGTTTCAAATGCTGATACCTGTACAGACGAATTGATTCTATAATTTGGCTTACCGGAATCATGCGAATGACTTGACTCGAAATCACAATAAACTTTCGAAGCACTTGATATGACCATACTTTTAGATCCTGAATCTTCAGTGTTTACAAGCTCAGAATCTAAAACAAGTCTAGCAGCCGGTTCATCGACTGTGAACTTTATGATTGCTCTGGGCCATAACCGTTGAAGCGAACCTCCAGCAGACGATATCTTTGAACTTGCCACTGCTGATCTTGAGGAGGAGCAAACATCAAGCACAAATGGAAACTGCTTGGTGGATATATTCATAGTTGGCTGGGCCATATTAAGATTGGCTCTGAGAACATTCTCATTTGCTTTGAAGTCGACATCACGCACAATCTGCAACGTCTTTGAAAAAAGATTTGTCTTGGAGACCATAGTTACGAGCGGAACATACAAGATTTCCTCTTGGGCTCCACCATGATCGATTCCACAACTGACGGAGCCTATTGCCAACACAGCTTGATGGGCACTATCACCGGCAGAAAAAAATAGCTTGAACCCTGGACTATCAGGATTGAGTCGTCTTAAATCAAGACTGATATCACGAGCATTGATGGCCATAGAGACACCACCATTTTTGCTTTTACAATACCGTTCCATGTCGCGCGACAAACCCACTATACCGAACGACGTCATCTTGAATTCAACTTCCTTGACAACACGGATCAACAAAGTCCCGACCTTTGTCAGCATTACCAAATCTTTAGAACTGAGGACACCTTGCGAGACAGCAGCGGTCTCATCGACCTCAGGAATGGTAGGCAGAGTTGTATCCATGGATCTCTCTCTCATTAAATCACGGAAACCAGATTCACGGATATGTCGAACCTGATTAAGGATCTTGTAAACCTTATCGTAGAGAATTATACTTCGGCCAAATTTAAATCCAAACGAAAGCTCCTTCAGAGATAGATCTGACTTGCCAAGAATTCCATCGATGTCAACAACCAGAGACTCTAGAAATTCACGAGGTTCATCATTATCTATGTGACTTCTGATATAAAAGTCATCTATGTTAACCTTACAGTGAGCAGGCTGCTCAGTGCTCTTGAGATTATAGTGGTCCAAAGTACCTACAAAATCATGCTTGGAACGTAGAGTATTTCGCAGGTCGACTCGAAACGACAGATTGCCAATATCAATAGAAACCAGTTCCTCATATGTGATTGTGGTTGAGCTGATATAGAAAGAAAAGTACCGCACATACTTTAAAATGAACCGGATCACAAAGAATGGAACAGTCTTTGGTGGCACAATAGACCAGTCAGGATCATCTATTTCGCGTTCAGGCAAACCATCATCCGGTCGAGAATCCGACTGTACATCATCGGCTAGCGAAGATGGCCGTTCAGACTTTCTTGAAGGATCAGGATTGTTTGGTTTATCGTGGGATTTCGAAGACGAACTGGAGGCGGTAGGGCTAAGATCGTCTTGTCGGCTGAATATGTCGTAATCAGGGTGAAAAATAACTTTTGGATTGATAACAATCTCGAATCCCGCCATGTACAAGGTTGCCCAGCCTGGGTGTGCCACAGTCGGACGGTGAAGCGCGACTCCCAGCTTTCCAATAAACACTCGAACTCCAGGCGTAGGCGAGAACGATATGTGCCGTAACGACATATATCCAGGCCTCTTGATCGATATCCCGGTAAAGATCCGAATTGCTGCAAAGATAGGGAATGATAATAAATATACCAACATAATATATCCCAGCACCGTCAGAATGACCCTTTGGACCGCTCCTGGGATTGGAGTCTTGTTAGCCTGTTTCTTTACATATTGTGATTTAGAAATCAAATCTTTCTTACCATCATATAGGCTTTGTTGATTCCAGCCATCTTTGGTTAGTATTATAAGCTCCTCGCCAATTCTAGATAAATAATACTCACAATGAAAATGCTCAGGAGCTTCTGGCGATGGCCAAGTGCTGTATGATAGCAATATTTGTTTCGAGTGCGAGGCCGAACTGTTCCGTGGCGGGGTTGGGTGGATAACCTTAAATTGCAGATCGGGTTTGGATGCTGGCTACTGTCCGGCTGCAGCCAGTTTAAGGGGAGATAGGAAACAACCAAACAGATGAGCAATTGACTAACAAACCCAGGGAAAAAAATATTACAAATGGGGATTATCGAAGCTGGGCTAATTTACAAGAAGATAAGTTCAAAATAATTGGTAGTCAGATATCTATTGCTGTATAAAGTTTATCCACACTGGGTCCAAATGTGGGACAAGGGGGCCAGGGACCACCGAACCAGTTGGATGTGGATTTTGCAGGCAGATGCGATGGGTGACAGCTAGGCATGCACTAACTAATGCAGGTCAGTGGAGCTAAGAAATGAAATAGGCTAACAATGGGCCAATCCACTATAGACTAGAAATCTATCATGGCAGATCAGAGTTTCCCAATACATATATTTATTATAAATATGAGTATTTCTCAAAATTTTGGGCTGTTGGGATTCTTGGGCTGTTTTATATTCTCTGTAATTCTAGTTAGCACAACCATTGCGTGTGTCTGTCTATAGGATGATGCGTCGAGGCACTGACTGACGTAAACTTTATATCCCATGCAAGACAAGATACTATAATTGGTCAAAGAAACCTCGAATTTGGAACGCATGCATTTCTATACAATTGTTTCGATAGTTGCATTGGAAATCCGCACCCATTTTCAGTAATCAATAATGTTCTGGTTGCCGTTGTGCTACAGCGCTTTAGCGAGGGGCGAATTGCCCCACAATCATCGAGTGTGAACGAAAATTGAGTCAATTGAAAGCAGAACTAAAACGCAAGACAAAAGAAGCCCAAGAGAATTCAATGAGATAATTGTCTTTTTTTCTGTATAAATTTTTTTTTTTGCTTGATTATCATATAACAAATACTACGTAATATTTTGGCAGGCCTAAGCCCGCACGGGCACACCGACTGCTAATATGTTGGTGATGCAGGGTACGCCCCATAGGAAATTTTTCATTTACAGTCCTATTAGACACTATGGGTAAGTGCCAAGTAATGGTAAAAAGGAGAATTCTAACCCAGCGCCCAAACAGAAAGGTGTCAAGCTAACACTTGATGAGTTCATGAGTAACTCTGCGTATGGAGATACCCCCGGTGCATGGGGAGATGATGAGCTTCCTACTTCGTTCAACAATCCGCTACCTCCTTCTAACCCCAGCTCTGGAGGATGGACCACTCGAGACCCCGTGAGCAATTATGGCAGTTCTGACCGATATGCTTCGCGGGACCCAGTCCCCGTTCCAGATGAGCCTCCTTTCACTGCCCGACTTAATAACTTGGACTATGATGCTACTGAAGATAAGATCCGAGATCTTTTTGCTTCTGGGTACAAGGTAACATCAGTTCGAGTTCCTCGAGACAATGCCACTGGTAGGCTGAGAGGATATGCTTTTGTTGAGTTTGAGGATAAGGATTCATTGGTTCAGTCATTGACTTTGGATGGAAGTTCTTTAATGAACCGAACTTTGCGAGTAGGTGTTGCTGAACGTCGAGAGGATGATCGGTTTGGAGGAGACTGGCGAACAGGTCAGTCTGGTCCCTTGAGAGGAGGTCGAGACAATGATGACGATAGAGACTACGACAACTGGTCACGAACTGGCCCATTGCCACCTAGGGAAGGTCAGAGAGGTCCTGGAGGTCCCGGAGGTCCCGGAGGATTTGGAGCTCCACGACGAGAACGACCTCCCCAAGAAGATGATGATCGAGACTATGACAACTGGGAGCGAAAGCCCATGCCTGCCATGGAGAATGTACACCCTCGATACCGTCGGGACAACCAAGGTCCACAAGATGCCCAGGGTCCACCAGACGACAGAGACTACACCAACTGGGAACGATCTGGTCCATTGCCACCTAGGGAGGGCCAGAGAGGTCCCGGAGGATTTGGAGGTCCCGGAGGATTTGGAGCTCCACGACGAGAACGACCTCCTCAAGAAGATGACGATAGAGACTATGACAACTGGTCAAGAACTGGACCTCTTCCACCAGCTCATGGTGCTCGAAGGGCATCTGGACCTCGACGACAAAAAGAACCAACTGGTGCCCCAGTAACTGAGGCAGACACTACTGATGACTGGCGATCAGCACCTCGAGCTGCACCATCTGGAAGAAGAAAGTTGGAGCTCAAGCCACGAACTGTGTCTGCAGCATCTACTGAATCCACTCGATCATCATCTTCAGTGTTTGGATCTGCCAAACCTGTTGACACCGCACCAAAGAAGGATAAGACTGAGCAACTTCGACAAAGATTTGCAGTTCTCAAGACTGACGATGGAGATGATGAGGAGGTAGTTGAAGCTGAAAACAAAAAAGGACCGGCTGTTGAGGAGTCCACTACTTCTGCTGACATTGTTCTGAATGCTGCAGCATCAAAGGAAGAGTTGGAGAGCGATGACTGGAATGTTGTGACACGACCCGGACGCAAATAGATGTATACATAGCAATAGTACTATGTGTGTACATTCAATCTAATAACAACATTGAATTAACGGATTATTTCTTTTCTATTACAATTATTGTATCTTCATAAAATCACAACCCGTACGAATGAATAGTCGTACCAATTGTAAAGTTGACAGACCAAAAACGAATTGACGGATTGATGAGTTGAAACCCAAATTAATAGATTAATGGAATTACTAATAGACTAATCATTGAGGAGGAAACATAAGGGACCTTTTATTTGATGAACTTGTGCCAGTATACTATCATTTTATTATTTCAGTTAAGATTGTTTCGAGTATTTGTCGGGTCACCCTGTAGTAGTTGGCGTCCCATCCCACACCATCTCATCTAAAGACCCCCGCCCTACGAGCACTTAAGTTATCAACTTACCTGTACCTACATCGTTGCTTAGTAGGCGAAATACATAAGGCGCAATCCATTCTTTGTTTTCCAAGTGTATATATATATATAATCTATTTATATATATACATATTTCTAATTCATCGGAATGGGGAACAGTGGGTCCAAGTCAAAGAACTCGGATTCGCTGCAATCATATCCATCATTCTCCAGGAGTGATACCCAAGGATCCGTTAAGTCGTCTCGATCTATTCGATCCCGTTTGTCAGTAAGCTCGGAACATGGCTCATTCAAATCGGCAGTAGATCAGCTGGGTTCACCGCCCTCGCGAGAGTATCTAGCGGCCACTACTAATGGTGATGATAGACAGACATCGTTATACTCTACTTCACCAAGCCAGCTGAGAACTATGGGCCCAACAACAGGAACCCCAGGAACTAGTCAGACGGCTGGTGCTGATGGATATCCATTTCCTGTTATGAATTTACCGAGGTCCATGCAGCAGTTAGAACCCAAGGAACCTATCTTGATGAGACGTGATAAGGATGGTAATTTCACAGACCCAATAACACCGGGCGAAGCACCCTCGACGACGATGACCACAACCACCAGTACTGCCACAACTGCCACAGCCTCATCTGTAGGAACATCAGGATCTGTGACAGTATCATCATCGTTAGGACGAACGCCGACCGGTGGCTCGTTGGGGAGTCCAGCCGCCAGCATTGGATTATCAGCAAGCCCTGGTGGGTCTTCTCTTAGCATTCCTTCAGGACCAGGAACACCCGCCAGCCCGATGCACACTCCTCGCAGCATTCCAATTTTAGCATCTGCATCACCAACCGGGGCTGTGAACATTGAGGAGATGATACAGCGGTTATTGGATGCAGGCTATAGTGGCAAGACCACTCGAAGTGTTTGCCTGAAAAACCACGAGATTGCTGCCATCTGTCAGATGTCTCGTGAGATCTTTTTATCTCAACCTACATTACTAGAGTTGGCAACACCTGTAAAGATTGTTGGTGATGTGCATGGACAGTTTGGAGATCTTATTCGACTGTTTGATATGTGTGGATTCCCACCAGCAGCCAATTACCTATTCTTGGGCGACTATGTGGATCGTGGCAAGCAGAGTTTAGAGACTATTCTGTTATTGTTGTGCTATAAGATTAAGTACCCAGAGAACTTTTTCCTTCTTAGAGGCAACCATGAATGTGCTAATGTTACCCGAGTTTACGGATTTTTCGACGAGTGCAAAAGAAGATGTAATACAAAGACATGGAAAATATTTATTGATACCTTCAATGCACTGCCAATAGCGGCAGTGGTGGCTCAAAAGATCTTTTGTGTTCATGGAGGGTTGTCGCCTGCTCTAAACAATCTTAACGAGATTAGAAACATCGAGCGACCCACTGATGTGCCAGATTATGGATTGTTAAATGATCTACTGTGGTCAGATCCGGCAGATACTGTCAATGAATGGGAAGATAACGAACGAGGAGTTTCGTATTGTTTCAACAAGGTAGCTATAAATAAGTTCCTCACCAAGTTCAGCTTTGACTTGGTGTGCCGAGCCCATATGGTTGTAGAAGATGGCTATGAATTCTTCAATGACCGAAGTTTAGTTACAGTTTTCAGTGCACCAAACTACTGCGGAGAGTTTGATAATTGGGGCGCAGTTATGAGTGTAAGCGAGGGTTTGTTGTGTAGCTTTGAATTACTCAAACCGTTGGATAGTGTTGCATTGAAGCAAGAAATGAAAAGAGGCAAGCAAGATCGCCGAGGAGCATTGATGAGCCCAGCTGTTGGAGGGCCTCAGAGTTATTGATGAGATGAGTGAATGAAAAATACCAAACACAAAATGAACAAAAATCAAAACTAGCGACGCAAACACAACTCTATACGACGACAACTGTCACTGCCGCTGTCACTGCCACTGTCACTGCCACCACCTATTTATCAATATTGTACAGCACCTGGCATACGTGCCCGATAGGTAGATCCCACACTCCATCACTATGGTCGGCAATATACTTGTGGGCACGACCACGGTCGACCACTTGAGCGTGTTCGTCAGTTATAGTTTCGATACTGGCGGGATTCCTCGTCAGCACTTCGGTGTTATACAGTGCTAAAGCTACGTAGATATATACAAGTGTTACTATTATGAATGAAGGAATCGCCAATGCCCACCATCGAGATGGATAATAATAAATATTGAGCCAATGTAGCCAAGGTCGCGGTAGCACGGCCCACATTACGTACAGCAATGCTACTACTGCGCTACCAACGTACACTGCAAACCCGAAGTATTCGGTCTCAGGGGGAACTGGATCACCAATGGCATCTGATTGTTTGGCCAGTGCAGATTGTTTAGCCAGAGAATCTGAATCCTCTCCAGCATCAGAATTCTTCAAATCGTACCGTGACATAGCTAATAGTCTTGAAGACCTAGCACAAACAATACGACAACTTTATATTGGATCACACGCAATCAACTGCCCAAGTTGAGAACTAGATGCAAGGTTAGGTGTTACGTCACTGTGAGGAGCGTGAGACAGATAGCTCATGGTACTAAAGTAGGGAATCTACCAAATGGTATGTGATAGAAATAACTTACATTTTACAAAGAAACAATTTAAAGAATTGAATTATTTCTTTTTCTCTTCTTGTCACTGCCAATGCCTGGTATATATTATTACAAATGACTACTATTAGACGTTATTACATAAGCTAGTAGACGTCTCTAAGGTAAGCGAGCGCGCCTTGGCTGACAGACGCTATGATCCAATACCGAACTCATATACTATGATATATCGTGTGGTTTTGCTATGTAGATTACACTAAATAGTTGTTAATTATTTCTTTTGGTGAAATACCACCATTATCCAACGGTTGACATGTGTACACATAATTTAAGATGCTCCACACTTTTGTGGCCCAATAAAACCTCCCACAGTAAGCAGCAGCGTATTTTTAGGACCGCAGAAACAGGAACATGAAGAGGCTGAAAAATTTGGATCTCATTTTAGTTTATCTAGCACAGCAACGATGTCGGACAGATTGACAAGAATCGCCATTGTCAGCAGTGATAAGTGCAAGCCCAAAAAGTGCCGACAGGAGTGTAAGAAATCATGTCCTGTGGTACGAACTGGTAAACTGTGTATCGAGGTAGCAGCCGATTCCAAGATCGCGTTTATCTCTGAAAACTTATGTATTGGATGTGGTATCTGTCCCAAGAAATGTCCTTTTGGCGCTATTAATATCATTAACTTGCCAACCAACCTTGAGAAGGAAGTCACTCATCGATACTCTGCCAACTCTTTCAAGCTACATCGGTTGCCTACTCCACGACCTGGACAAGTTCTTGGTCTGGTTGGTACCAACGGTATTGGAAAGTCCACAGCTCTGAAGATTTTGGCAGGTAAGCAAAAGCCCAACTTGGGCCGATTTGACAACCCTCCCGAATGGCAAGAGATCTTGACTTATTTCCGAGGAAGTGAGCTCCAGAACTACTTTACTAAAGTTCTCGAGGACAACATTAAGGCCATTATTAAGCCTCAATACGTTGATAATTTGCCCAAAGCTATCAAGGGTCCCAAGAACCACGTCGGCGAGCTTTTGACTGCTCGTGGAGATCGAGCTGCTGAGTATGACCGAATCCTCGATATTCTTGAACTTCGAGGTCTGTTGTCTCGAGAGGTAGCTCAGCTGTCTGGTGGTGAGTTGCAGCGATTCGCTATCGGTATGACTTGTGTGCAAGTTGCTGATGTTTATATGTTTGATGAGCCATCGTCTTATCTGGATGTCAAGCAGCGTCTAAATGCTGCCAACATGATTCGTCAGCTTTTACATGCTACTTGCTACGTGATTGTCGTGGAGCACGATTTGTCTGTTCTTGATTATTTGTCTGACTTTGTGTGCATTCTTTACGGAGTTCCATCCATGTATGGTGTAGTCACTCTTCCATCATCTGTACGTGAAGGTATTAATATCTTTTTGGACGGAAACATCCCTACTGAGAACTTGCGATTCCGAACCGAATCCTTGCAGTTCCGGTTGACAGACGCGTCTGATGTTATCCCTATTGATAAAGGTCGAAGCTTTGTATACCCTGCTATGCAAAAGACCTTGGGTGATTTCCAGTTGAACGTTAAAACCGGAGATTTCACCGATTCGGAGATCATTGTTATGATGGGAGAGAACGGTACAGGAAAGACCACATTCTGTCGACTGCTGGCCGGTTTGATTTCGCCTGATAATGGTAAGAAGGCCCCATCTCTTAATGTGTCCATGAAACCTCAGAAGATTGCACCAAAGTTCCCAGGTACTGTACGACAACTGTTCTTAAAGAAGATCAGAGCTATGTTTTTGCACCCTCAATTTCAGACTGATGTATGCAAGCCTCTGCGAATAGACGATATCATCGATCAGGAGGTGCAGACTTTGTCTGGTGGTGAGTTGCAGCGAGTTGCTATTGTTTTGGCGTTGGGTGTTCCTGCTGATATTTATGTCATTGATGAACCTTCTGCATATCTAGATTCCGAACAACGTATCATCTGTTCCAAGGTTATTCGACGATTCATTCTGCACTCTAAGAAGACTGCTTTCATTGTGGAGCACGATTTCATTATGGCCACATACTTGGCTGATCGAGTCATTGTATTTGATGGACAGCCATCTATCAAGTCATATGCCAACACTCCCGAGAGTTTGTTGACTGGTTGTAACAAGTTCTTGAAGAACCTTAATGTGACCTTCCGACGTGATCCCACTTCATTCCGTCCTCGAATCAACAAGCTTGGTTCTCAGATGGATCAGGAACAAAAGTCCTCAGGCAACTACTTTTTCTTGGAGAGTGTGGACGCTTAAAAAATAGACTGATAGCATAGATGGCATAAGCATATTATGAGCTCATTGTAAGCATTAGCATTAGTAATTGCTGGTAAAATACATTAATTCGATTGTAATAAGCGGATGCAGAGTATATGCAGAATATCGTAATATCGTAGCATTCAGTCGTAGCGTTCTGCCATGAATTCTACCATTCGACAGTCATAACTTATATCGTAACCATTTTCAAATCATTAAATCTCCCAACTATTAAGCAATTTTCTAATTGATCTTATTTTTTTGGTTTTTTTTGTTGATTTTTTGTTTGTTCCTAAGAATCTATATTTCTCGCTTTACTAGTTGATCAAAGGTTTGGTTTGTGTCTGATAATAGCATATCCTTAGCCTAACATCCACCACTCACGGCTAAGCTTTTACATTCATACCACCATGAGAGAAACAGTTCATGAGCGACCAGAGCTCGTGTCGTTTGACGACATCGACTACAAGGACCATCGTCAGCTGCGAGCTGCCCAGGACTCAATGATTAGAGAGCAGGCTATCCGAGTCAAGGCCCTGAGTGTAGTCCGAAAGGCCCTTGAAAAGTGCTTCGAGACTCAAGGCCCTAACCAACTCGAGAATTGCAAGGATCTAGCTGGTAAGTATCAATGCCAATAGTAAACCGCAATAGGACTAATAATAGAACGATATTTGGATTTGTTGCCCAGCAGTGAAATCAAGGGTTACTTGGGATATCAGAGAAATGACCCTACAAAATAATGCATTAGTGTTTCTTGCGCTGTCTAATCGGTGCTGCGTCAATAGCAGTTGATCCTTTTTGTGAAATGATTTTCTGAATTTCGTCCTTACTCGTACCATCTTGCTTGTCCATTTCCTCTTGTCCATCCTCTTCCTTGTTCTTGTCTATGCCGTCGTCGTTATCATTGTCTTCGTTCTCGGTTTCAGTTTCAGTTTTAGTGTCATTCTCATTCCCATTCTTGGCATCTGCTTGTGATTGTTTCGAGTGCTCATTCAAGTCTCCGAGTATATCATCGTTATGTGAGCTAATCGTCTTTTCCCTTGCCTTTTCTCGGCCATTTTTGTGTTTACAATACGGACAATAGTAAACAACTTCGTTTGGAAGTTCTCCATATTGGCATAGACCGTTGTGCATCCGGCAGTTGGTACATATTAATGCAAACCTTGAATTCGCGCTCGACTCATCCTCACCAACCAGGATGTCCAATATTCGATCATACCAGTGTCTCTCATAAGGAATTGGTAAGCCAGTTGGTAATGTTCCCGGGATTCCTGGCACGTTTGGTGAAGCGTACAGAATCTGATTGATAGCATGAGGACTCATTGAGTCTGGTGGTATAGATATATCTGACTTTGGCGAGCCCGGTGCTTCTGGAGACCCTGCGCCACGTGAATGTGGGGATCCAGGCCCAGGCCGGAGATTATTGATTCCAGCTGTCGTATCATTTGGTGCTGATGGTTCATTGATGGATTCATTGATGGATTCATTCAAAGACTCGTTTACACCGTCATTTCCTGATAAGCCAAACCGGTCGAGAATTGCCTTGGCCTTGTAGAAGCTCATATTCTCTTTGATCTCTTCACCGATATTCTCTTTCTGGATTTCCAATCCCTTCAACCGTTCATCATTGGACTTGCTTATCCAGTTAAATGCTGCCTGGATTAAATATCTCTCACCCCAGATTCTAGTTAGGACATTAGAGATCATCATATCACTAAGCATCACAACTTACATTATAGGACCAACAATAAGCACTGACAGTCGTGAAGCTGTCCTAAACCTCCGAGTGAAAACTAGATATACACAATACACTATATATAATAATACTGAGTACAGCGTAACCAGTCCTTTAACTCGTCGAAGGCGAATACTCCATCGCAATTGGCTTTGTTGGCACTTCGATATCTTCCCATCAAGTTCGGTCAACGCCTTCTCATAAGATTGGGAGTCCTTGGCCTTCAATTAGTTTCTTTTATTCTAATTCATCTCTTATTTTGCTTGGAAAAACTTACCTTTCTAAATGGCCACATTGATGGCATTTACTTTCAATACTTTCTATGTAATGTAGAATGACAGCTTGCCAGGCGTAGGTCTTGCCAGAAGTAATGCAGACGGATGGCGCAACACAGCAGGCCCCACCAACCCCGCATATTCACACAAGCACAGGTATTATAATGTGAAAAACTAGGGCTAATTGCAAAGAGGCAAGCAAATTGACTGACATTATGAATAAATGAGTACACAAACATACGCTATTCGATAACACCATGAAGGGGGAGCTAAAAAAGAAACAGGTCCTGCCCGGATTCGAACTGGGGTTGGCGGAATCAGAATCCGCAGTGATAACCAACTACACTACAGAACCGATTTTCCATAGCGTCAGAATACGAGTGGAAAAAAGCACCAAACTCAGTTTTTCCGCGGCTTTAGGGTTAGGTTAAATATCCCAAAGGGGCTTCCAAATTTCCGATCGGGAAATGTATAGGAAAGGTTAATTGTGGAGCGAAAAAAAAAGGGATTGAATATATAAAGGTTAAATAATGTTTGTATGGTGTAACAGCTTCTCTTTGACAAAAATGAGCTACTAGTTAACTGTATTGCTGACCTAAGAATGTCAATGTCTTGGAAACAGTATTGGCTCGGGCTATCAGGCGAGTTTCTATGATTTCCTCATTTGCACTGTCAAGATATATGTGATCTACAACAGAATCTGAATATGGGAATAAACCTATAGCGTCGATAATTCCGAGGCGCAAAAGGGGATATAGTTGGTTCAGTAGATATACACGAAATTAATTTCCAAGTCGTGGATTTGTGGAATGAAGACATGTAGTGTGATGCTGCTGGACCCATCGCAATATTCAGAAACGGAGGAAATAACTATATGACGGCCTATTAACAATTAGCCTATATGCTGAAACAGGACCGCTGATATTAGGTTTGAAAGAATTTTTTTTGACAAACTTACGCTTATCTGTCGGCCTTGTTGAAATCGTTGTTTTTGTTCTCGCCACCAGGACGCTTTGGTAAGATGGATAGTATTCTCCTATGAGGGCATTGAAGGCATGAGAACTTTGACGTCTTACCCAGCTTTATTCTGAAGTCTTAGAAAAAGTATACAATTGACTAGTTCCAATAATTCCCATTGTTTGGGAGTATAAAGTTTGATATCAAACTAGTTCCATAAATTCCCATTGTTTGGGGGTCCAGAGTTTGATGTCAATTATCAATTAGGACTGAGACAGAAATTACCACGTGCGAAATAATCTTGTGAGCTTGGTCCATATGGCTAGCTCAACTGTCGATATTACTTACAGTTTGACTAGTAGTACAATTGAGGTCAATATCTCCCTTGATAGCTCATAGATCTATTAAACTTGTGTAAAGCTCCTCATTTTCACGTGGGCCAATATCTCGTAAAAAGTATATGAAGTTAGCAGTAGTTTCACTGAAATTTCGTCGCTTTTTTCACTCGGAACTTCACTTCGAGATTCAGAACCATACAGGTTTCTCTGATACAGATTCAAATCAAACTACGGTAATCAATGTGAATCCAACAAACAAATTGTTATGGTAAATGATAGTTAAACAAAGGGGAGTACTTATCCCAGATCGTACAACAGAGTCTAGGCCAACTCTTCGGAACGATGCCGCCAGCTGGAGTGACAAATAGATGTTTTCGTATAAATATTAATAAATAATCTCAGAACTGAATCTCACTGACGAGTTCTTGGAATTAGTGTATACATCTATAATCAAATCTGAAGCACGCATATGTTACAGTAGTATGGGTCAATTAGCTCAGTCACTCCGGGCCACCGTTCCACGATCCTAAGCATTTTTAAGCCCGAGGGGTTAACAATGATCATTCTATAGACGCGTAATCGTTAAATCCGCACGCTAAATATTACTAATTTCCGCATTCAACTATTAGTGCGATTCGTAATAATCGATGTTTTCGCACTACCGAGATTATTTCCGCGGACAATGACAATTATTACCCCTGACAGCTCGAATAGCGTTGCTATGCATGCATGTTCGATGTGGCAAACATTAAAACCGCACCCGCATTTTTGCGGCGGGACGCCGAATCGTGATCCAACACTAAACGACATGGCTTTGTCATCAGCTTCCAACTTACGAGCGGAGTTCTTGTGCCTTGCATGGATGATAGTCAATTTATGCGGCACACCGATGTAGGGAGTCATCATACACCCTGAACAGGAAATGTATTACCCACTACTCACCAAAAAAGGCATGTGCCGTAGTTGATCGGGGCATCTGCGGAGTTAACAATACGACCGCGGTGTTAACGCCAAGGTGGCATCGGAACTTTTGACGTCAATGTTTTCGTATTCCTTGTGACACGATAAAAGTATATAACAGGAGCTATTGCCATATTTTCAAGAGGAATACGAAAAAATTACTATATCTTAAATATGTATACGGATACATTCAGAAATAGTCTCTTCGTTGACATTCTGGAGTGGACTGGCACTGCAAAGGTTGCAAGCAACTTCCAACCTCAAGCTAATGTCCCAAAACAAGCTGAGAGTGCTCAAAATTCGATTGACCAAGAAATTAAAACTACCGATGGTTCCGATGAAACTCAGCAGACGGCAAACGAGTTGGAATCGAATGTTGATTCGAACCCAGATCCATTTTTGGTGGATTGGAATGGTCCAGATGATCCAGAAAATCCATTAAATTGGAAAACTAGCAAGAAAGCTATTATGATCACCGAGGTTATGATTCTCACCTGTGCCACATATATGGGATCATCTATTTATACTGCTGGTCAAGAACAAGTCCAAGAAAAATTCGGAGTCGGTCATGTTGTTGCTACTCTGAACCTTGCGCTTTATGTATTTGGTTACGGTCTTGGTCCTATGGTGTTCTCGCCACTATCCGAGGCAACTTCCATTGGCAGAAATTATATTTATTTGTCAACGTTGCTGTTGTTTGTTATTTTCCAAATCCCTGCTGCTCTTTCCAAGAGTATTGGTGGCCTTATTGTTAGTCGATTTTTGGCAGGTGTGTTCTCGTCCCCATGCGTCTCCACTGGAGGTGCTACCATGGGTGATATGGTATCACCAGATGTCCTTCCGGTGCTAATTGGCTTCTGGGCAGTTGGTGCTATTTTCGGGCCAGTGCTTGGTCCATTGCTTGGAGCTGCTTTTGTTGATGCCGAGAACTATGAGTGGATCTTTTGGTTCTTGATGATGAGTTGTGGTGCAACTCTCATCGCCTTGACATTTTTTTTCCCCGAAACTCAGCATCAGAATATTTTGCATCGACGAGCAAAGCGAGTGAGAAAAGAGACAGGTGACAGCAGATACTATACTAAGGCTGAACTCGCTGAGAGAGATATCAAGATGGGAGAATTCCTTCGAGAAGTATTTTATCGTCCTTTTGTTCTCATCTTGGTCGAGCCTGGTGTGCTAGCATTTGATATTTATATTTCACTTGGGTATGGTTGTTTCTATCTCTTTTTCGAGGCCTATCCCATTGTGTTTGTGGGAATCTACCACTTCACTCTTGTGGAGTTAGGTTTATCTTACTTTGGTTTCATGATTGGATGTTTCGTTGCTTACTCTGTATTGCTGGTATTCTTAGTGAAGGTTGTGGCACCTAAGTTTAAGAAGGGAGAATTTGTTCCAGAAGACTTCCTGTATCTAGCCATGTATACATGTTGGCTCCTACCGACGGCGTTGTTTTTGTTCGGATGGACTGCCAAAGTACATTGGATATTGCCTATTATCTGGCAAATTCCATTTGTTGTAGGATTGTTCAATATTTTCCAAGCTTCTTTTGCTTTCTTGGGAATGAACTACCCTCGATATCTTGCATCGGTTTTCGCTGGAAACGCGTTTATGCGTTCGACTTTTGCATGTGCATTCCCATTGTTTGGACAGGCTATGTACGATAGACTAGCCACTCCAAACTTCCCTGTGGCATGGGGATCTACATTACTTGGCTTTATTACACTTGGGATGGGCGCCATTCCTTTTGTCATTCATCGTTACGGACCATATCTCCGAGGAAGGTCAAAGTATGCGAACTAAAGAACACAAACTATAAGAATTAATTACCCCAGTCCGATGGCTAGTTAGCTGTAGGACTACTAGCTGAAATGTTTCCAGAATAATACCTCTGCTAATGTGTAATGCTTGCTACATAAATTAATATAATATCTACTCCTCTCTTGCCTATCTATTTAGTGTGTCCCCGTATGTCAATTAAAGGTATATTTTAATGATGCATGACGCATGCAATACCCTGCATCATTCTGTTGTTCATTCTGTACATTACATAGTATATTAAGTTATTGTCCAGGGTTGCCTCAAAAATGAAGTGGTAACTCTGGCCCCTATCCCTGATATGTGTATCACCGTGCTTGTACTGTACATTCTTTTCAAACATATGCTAGCTTAGGGTTGTGATAAAACGTTGTTGAACACGAAGGGCTGGTTGGATAACTCCAACGGATAAGAACAATGGCCTCCCTGATCGAGTCCAGCTCATTCTGAGTCTGCACATTGCATTAATCCTGCATCAACCCAGTGGTTAACAGGCGGGAGGGACCTATCACAAATTAAAGTTTCCACCCGTTGTAAATAGTTCAACCCTTTGTTCCGACAAATACGAGCTCCCACTATGCGATACTACCTACATGTATAAACCCGGCCGCCTAAGTGACAGTGAGCTAGCTTGCTGTGATCAGAAAGGCGAAGTTCCAGGTGTGGATCCATGATGGACAAAGATCAACAAAAAATGCGCGAATAATCCCTCTAAGCTCAATATTAAGAACATTTTGTTAACCGTTGAAAACTAAAATTAGGACTAGTGGTGAGCTTTGGATCGGATAGACCAACCGGATCTAAAATTATTATATTGCATAATTATTTATAGAGTTAAGGGGGGCGGAAAGCAGCACGGGTCGGGTAGCTAACTGATCTTGTTTATGCACTTCTTTAGGTACATACTGCGTGTAGAACGGATAAAGATCTGCAAGCACAGTCCCCCTCATTCAGGTGGTCGCAGAATAGCTCCACTAATGAGTCCATCAAGCTCTGCTAATCTCAAAATGGAAATGTCCTCTGGCACACGATACTCTATTTGCAGCACGGCAGAATGTAGTAGTATCAGGGGTGTGAAGCATATAAAGGACTGCAGGACCCTCGCGCGACTTGATACAGTCTGATCCTGTGGATTTTTGCTGCCGTTCGTTCTGACATATTATTCGCTTCGTACTTTTCGATCATTGGTACACTTTCTTCATTTTATTTATACTTATTTTCTTTTCGTTGCAAAATCGGACGTTGGATCGGACAATAATAACAGATCAAAAACATTAATACCGTCTCCGAAGTAAAAAGCACAAGAATTGAATTATTAGCTCCGAGTTCATTGATCATAAAGTGCCAACAATATGGCTCGACAATCGAATTTCGAAGCACTGAGAGTGATCAGTATGATACTTATAGTGGCCCATCATTTTGCAGTACATTCTAAATGGAGCTTTCCTAAGAAGGAGATCCAGGATCCTGGGGATGCCGTCAAAGAAGAGATTGTCTTTACATTCCATCAGTATGTACTGTTAGTGATCTCCAGTGGAGGAAAGCTAGGGGTGAATTTATTCATGCTCCTGACGGGATATTTCAGCTATGGCAAGCCTGTGAAACTGATGTCAATCATTCGCACTTGGTTTCAGACATTGGCTTGGTCTTGGGGAGTGTTTTTCTATTTGTATTTTTCTGGGAGGCCAATGTGGTATAATGATGTTATGGAAGGAGTATTTCCTGTGACTACTTATGGATATTGGTTTGTCACCACATATATATTGACTGCCATTCTGTCTCCTGCCATTGGTCGGATGACCATTTCCTTATCATTCCGAGAGTATGTTGGGCTTCTGACTGTGTTGACTGGTGAACTATGTCTAAGAACGTATACATATGGATACTTGTATAGCCACACTGTGTGGTTTGTGTTCCTATTTCTGTGGGGATCATTTATGAAGAAATATCACCTGAAGTGGGCTAGAGTCAACACTATGTTTTGGGTTCTTGTTTTGGTGGTTTTGGTTTGGTTCAACTGTGCTTCTATATTCTTCTTTTCTGTTGAGAAGTTCGAATGGGTGGAACGTCACGGTAAATCGGTGTTCCTGATGATCCACAACTTTTCTCCTTTAGCATTCATAATGTCAATCGTGATATTCCAATTGTTTTCTAACTTGGATTTCTCTGTTCCTATCATCAATACCGGAGGCAGCGTTTCATTTGGTGTCTATTTGATCCATGAGAATCGTTTCATACGTATGTTAATATGGGGCGAATGGATCAAGGCCCAGGAATACTTCGGTATGCCATATTTCCCAATTCTTGCTTGTTTGATCCCAGTGCTTATATTTATTGCTTGTGGAGCTGTTGAGTGGGTTCGGCAAAAGGCCATGTCAAGAGTCGAGAGTGTGGTTTGCACCCGTATTGAGGAGTTTATTCTAAGTACCTCAGATAAGATATGTGCCACCTTTGTTCTTGAGAATGATTCTGAATACTCAAAACTTGACGAGGTCTGACTTTACTGCTTTTTCGATCTTCCATGCATGACCTCGGGGTTCACCCACCGCTGCAGTTCCCTCCGTGAATTGCCGATATTGTTATCGTCTACGATAACTTCTTACATAGCAACCCCACCTTTCAGCTGCAATTACATTTATCGACAAGATAATTGTTCGCTGGACCTTGCATAACTTAATATACACAGCACTGCGTCTGTGATGATCTTCACCCTGTGATGACCTATGTAGCAATTGTTGTTGTCTTTTCACGGTCTATGAAACGAATCTATGAATCTACGAGCCTATTTATCTGCTTCCCTGTTTTTGTTGTCATGAACTGGATCACAAGTTCTCTTAGTTTGATCTAGTAATGTTTCTATTTCTATAACCTTATTCGGTTCTAGTTTTAAGCTCCTGTAGTGGCCTCATCATTTAGATCTGGCTAACATGTACTGTCGTGAGGTCCTAACCCGAGCCCAACAGTCACGACATATTTAACTGGTCATTCTACATATTTGCTGCTTGTCATTTACACATCAACTTGTTCCGAGTATTTCGACGTCCTTCGACCATGTCTCTGTCCAACAAGCTTTCTATCACCGACCTCGACTTGAAGGGAAAGCGAGTGTTTATCCGAGTGGGTAAGTAACGAATTGGAGATGTATCAGCTTTATTAACCTAGACTTCAATGTTCCTTTGGATGGCACCACTATTACCAATAACCAGCGAATTGTTGCCGCTTTGCCTTCTATCAAATATGCCAAGGAGCAAGGTAAGTATTTCTTTGAGAAAAGTTGTGGTACAGGGAAATCCATTCAATTGACTTCATCAGTGCTGTTTTGGGGGTGACGTTGTGTAATGTGTATCCATTGTCTCTCACCTCTAGGACTGACCTGTCAAAGGCCATTTACAAATTGTCAAACAACGACTATATCATGGTACAATATGACTCTTTTTGATCAATTGGGTTTATTTCAGCTCGATTAGAATCGTCAGTTTGCCAATAGTTGTCGTTGGGCTGGATATAGTTGATCCGCAGTTTTTCCGGTATATGCGCCCCAACCTCTCTAACGCAGGTGCTAAGGCTATCATTTTGGCTTCCCACCTTGGACGACCAAATGGTGAGAAGGTTGAGAAGTATTCGCTCAAGCCAGTGTCCACCGAGCTGTCCAAGCTTCTCAACACTCCTGTGACTTTCTTGCCCGACTGTGTTGGTCCTGAGGTCGAGGCTGCCGTCAGCAAGGCCGACAATGGTGAGATCATCCTGCTCGAGAACGTTCGATTCCACATTGAGGAGGAGGGTTCTGCCAAGAAGGATGGTCAGAAGATCAAGGCTGACCCTGCCAAGGTCAAGGAATTCCGAGAGGGATTGACCAAGTTGGCTGATGTTTATGTGAACGACGCTTTTGGAACCTCTCACCGAGCCCATTCTTCTGTTGTGGGTCTTGAGCTTCCTCAGCGTGCTTCTGGTTTCTTGGTTGCCAAGGAATTGAGCTTTTTCTCCAAGGCTCTTGAGAGCCCTGAGCGACCCTTCTTGGCTATCTTGGGAGGTGCTAAGGTTTCCGACAAGATCCAGCTTATTGATAACTTGCTCTCCAAGGTCAATTTGCTCATCATTGGTGGAGGAATGGCCTTTACCTTCAAGAAGACTCTTGAGAATGTCAAGATTGGTAAATCTTTGTTTGATGAGGATGGATCCAAGATCGTTGCTGACCTTGTCAAGAAGGCAAAGGCTAACAATGTCGAGATTGTGTTCCCCGTTGACTACGTGACTGCTGACAAGTTTGACAAGGATGCCCAAGTTGGCGCTGCAACTGATGAATCTGGTATTCCCGATGAATGGCAGGGATTGGACTGCGGTCCCAAGAGTATTGAGCTCTACAAGCAGGCTATTGCCAAGTCAAAGACTATTTTGTGGAACGGTCCACCAGGAGTGTTTGAATTCGACAAGTTTGCTGAGGGTACCAAGGCTACTTTGGACGCTGTTGTTGATGCTGCTGCTAATGGCGCTACTGTCATCATTGGTGGTGGTGACACTGCTACTGTTGCTAAGAAGTTTGGTGCTGAAGATAAGCTCTCTCACGTATCCACCGGTGGTGGTGCTTCTTTGGAGCTTTTGGAAGGAAAGGTCCTCCCCGGTGTTGCCGCTCTCAGTGACAAGAACTAATAGGTAGCTTGCTTGATAAATAATAATATAGGCAAATTAAATAACTTAAGTTACGTAAGAAAAGTTGTGCAATTGTGTCAACCGACAACTCTCTTATGGGGAGGTCGATATGGAACTCCTAATACTTCGAAAATCCGTCTCTCGTCGGCACCTTCCACCAGCTTTCCTACCGCTCCTGGCACTGATTTATCATGAGGTGCAAAGAACAACCCCTTTTGATTGAGCCGATAGCCTTTCTTTGATGCCAGAAGTCGTAAACTTCGATTGAATATGTCATTACCAGTATAATAAATAAATGAGGCCCCTCTTTCCTTCCATGGAACTAACAATATATCCATCCGTCTCCATATATTATCTTCTAGGGCAGTAGCTCCCATCCACCTTGTGGCATCCTTCTCAATGCCACCAAATGTATGCTTTGCAAATCCCTGTTCATATAGCTCCTGCAGAAGCAAAAAAAGCACATTGTGAAGGTCATTTATCTTTACATCGGGTTTTGTAAGAATAATATCAATGTCTCCACAATCTTGTTGGCCTCTACGGAATGAGCCCATACAAGTACATTCAATCCCAGGATCAATCTTTTCCACTTCCTTTTTGACTATGTCAAAGTGTCTGGAAACAATATCTCGGGGCATCCGTTCCAAAAAGTCGTCATAGTGGTCTAGCCCAATCACCATATGTTCTGTCAAGTCTTTCCGTTTCCTAACATCATCTAGTGTTCTCACTCCTTGCTTAAACCACCTTCGAGCAATTTTTGGCCCCACTCCATATATCTTTTTTAATCTACCTATAGCCTCAACACTACCGTTCTTGCGGGCGTATTCAAGCTTTTCGAGAGTGCCAGTCTGAACCGCTTCTTCAACCTTTTGAGCTAGACTGCTCCCGATCCCTGGTATCTTCTTGGCCTCATTGGCAGTGGTAATTTGTTTCTTCTGTCTCCTGAGTGCCGAAATTGCTTTCCTATAAGCTTGACATCTGAATTCGTCGTCCTCATCTTCGTAGTAATCTAGCATTTTAGAGAACACTTCGATGGTCTTGGCATTAGCGTTGAACACATGATCTGCCATGTCTCCATCGTCTTTCATGACCAAAAACTTATCCCACCGACCCTTTTTTTTCGGTACTGGCTTGGTATCATTGTTGTTGTTCTCAGATGCTGAAGACTCGGATTCAGATGCACTGAGAATAACACCAGTTGCAAGTATTTTGTCCAACTCATCCGGCTCGTTACCATTGGGCTGTTTGGCATCCTTTGCTGGAGCCTTTGCTGGAGCCTTTTCTTTTTCCCCATCTGATACCTCAGGTTCTTCGACATAGCCAGGTACTCCGAACTTTGACAGATCAACCAGCTTACCATCTCTGATGCATGTGGCTACCCAATCTTCTCGAACAACCTTGACTTTTTTGAGCAATTGCTTTGGGGGCTCCTTGACATAATTCATCACCATAGGAAAATCCCAGCTGGGCTCCACAATCATGTGGGTCACAGATGGTTCAAACGATTTAGCCACATGAGCACCATTTTGCACATATAGATCAGCTTTCGCTTTCCAAACATTGGATTTAGACCGTGTAGGAATAAGATCTGTGTTAATAAGCAAAAAAGCAAAAAAGAAAAAAAGTAGATTACTTGTTTCAAACTTACAAAATTTGAATCTGGAAAACATCGAATCTTCATGCGACTGGGAGGATGGGCTGTCATGCCCCCGTAACCTTTTTGAAGGGGGGGCATCGTGCGTAGCCGCCAACGGTTGTGGCTCCAAAGTTACTTCATTAGACTTCGGTGGGGCATTATGCGGGGAGGTGGCTGCTGCTGCTTTATCGTCTGTAGCTTCATCCTCTGTAGAAACGTCTTGGCTCGAAAAGAAATCACTTCGTTCCTCGCGGGTATTTCCATGGATCCTATTCCTCATCTTTTTTTCTACTCGTACACTGCTGTCACGGTATCAAGAAGACATTGAAAAGTAGCAAAGAAGCACAGAATATCAAACACAAGTCGTGGTTATCTTGGTAAGTTTGCGTGCAGCAGAAGTGTTTGCGGCGACGACTATACAAAGCACTACAAGCACCAGCCTAAGGTTGCTCAATGCTAATCCCAATAGGCACTAGCTGAGCAAATCAGTCCACTCCGAGATAAAACAGATCTGGTTCGTCTTTTTCTGGTCGTCATATTTAGCCACCTGTATACCAAAGTTGCGGAGTTTTTCTAGTAGAGCAGTTTTATGTACAATTATCCCCACATCAACATCGATCAAAGCCAACATATCGGTACTGCTGTCGCCAAAATACGCTACCTTTCCATTTGGCGAGTATTTTGTCTTTAAATCTTTAATTACCTGTACTTTATCATCTGCTGTGCATACTAGAGGCAGTATAGATCCAGTTCCCTTGCCATTGTTGTCAAACACTACTTCGTTCGCTACTACTTGGACGTCCGCAAACCCATGATCTTTCAACACCTGTCTTATGAGATCTGCACACCAATTGGCACTCACAACCGCTACAGGAATCTTATGCTTATTGACTGCTCTATCAAGGACTTGCCACCACCCATCTCGGATTTTCACTTTGGGTGCTTGTTGTTTGATACTCGATTTCGGAACCCCGTTGAATAGTCCCGATTCAATGACTCGATTAACACTAGCCATCTCAACAGGCTTGAGACCAACGAGGAATTCGGTTTCGCACTCCAGACTATCTCGTTCCTTACTAAATGCATCGACATATTGTTGATATTCTTCGAAGTATTTGTCGCCAAAATAAGACCACGAAGGTTTAAAGTCGGGCTTGACCAAATAAGCTATGTCCCCTGACACTTGCATTGTGTCTTCTGACGTTACAGTTTCGTCCCAGTCAGTAATTAACATTCCCAAATCCTCGAGAATCATTTTTTGGATGCTATGAATATCTGGCTAGAGATCTTTGTTTTGTCTTTTTTTTTGATTTAGTTGCTTGACGGCAGTTGATCGGCTGACTTATTGACGATTTGAGTGCTATTTAACCAGTATAAAGGAACAGCCGGTACTTATGCAGTGTCGCTAAGTAAATGACATAAACGGAAGTTGTTGATGCATATCTTAGCCGGTTAACTGTCATAACTAAGCTATTAACCACCAGACGGAGCAATCTTTTGATAGCTGTTAACTTTGGTAGTCACTCGTTTATATTTCCTTAGATTAGATATCCTATCATTAATAAGATGTTGATGCTGAAGAGTGTTGGATTTTCAAGTCTCGTGGCTGGCTGCATTGCTAGTCAACATGAGCTAATGCTTTCAAATGTCGATTCCAGCCCTCTATTACAGCTGCACCGAGATCTTATCCAGATAGATAGTGTCAGTGGAGATGGTGAGTACTAGTCAATGGAATGTACCAAGCATCTTGCTAACTCAGAACATGGAGCAGCAGACTATTTGAAGACTTATTTGGAGGCTAGAAATTATACTGTAGAATTGGAGGAAGTTGGAAGCTCTCTCCGAAAGAATGTTTATGCTTATCTTGGTGACACCCGAGACACTCAAGTTTTGTTGACATCGCACATCGATACAGTACCACCATACTTTAACTATTCTATAGAAGGTGACGTTATATACGGACGAGGCAGTTGTGATGCAAAGGCTAGTGTTGCTGCTCAGATCACCGCATTGGAAGAAATGATTGCTGATGGTGAAGTTAAGGAAGGAGATGTATCTCTTCTGTATGTAGTGGACGAAGAGGTTCAAGGCCGAGGAATGGTCTATGCATCAGAACATTTGGGGGTTGATTCATGGAAGGCAGTTATCTTTGGAGAACCCACCGAACTCAAACTTGGAGTTGGCCACAAAGGTATGGCCATGGCAACACTCAAAGCTCACGGAAAGACTGCGTAAGTATATCCTACGTTATTTCAAACCCAAGTCTTTTTTCTTTTCTCTTTCTAACAACAAGACACTCTGGATATCCTCACTTAGGAATCAATGCCAATGAAATCCTCATTAGAGCATTGACACAGATTCTAGATTCGAAGTTTCCTGTTTCGGACTTACTTGGTCCCTCTACTGTTAATATTGGACATATTGAGGGAGGAGTTGCCAGTAATGTTATCCCTGCAGAGGCAGAGGCTATTATATTGGTTAGAATAGCAGCAGATCCTGACCGGATCCTCGAAATCCTCCAAACAGCTGCCAATTCCAGCGAACATCTTGAGTTAACCGATTTGTATATACGGGGTCCTCAATTGTTGGATTATGAGGTTCCCGGATTCGACAACATCATTTTGGCTTATGGCACAGATGTTCCTAATCTTCCTGGAAACTTTTCTCGATATCTCTATGGACCAGGAACCATTTTAGTCGCTCATTCGGCTACCGAACACATTGCGATCAGCGACCTCGAAGACAGTGTTGCTGGTTATAAGACTCTTGTAAAGCACGCACTCAACGAATAATAAATTAATCCCCTATTATAAAATACAGAGCCCAAGGACGTGAATTTTTTCTTTTCAATTGTTTGCCATTTCGTTTGGATATTTTAATGTGACTTATCAGGGTGGAATGATCGGCATCCCTTAGCTCCAGCTGGTTAGGGCTGCAACTTGACGTATATGTACGCCCTGATCCGACGTAGCAAACACCTGTCGTCGTCAACCTTTGCGACATGGAATCCCCTCGAAGTGGAACTCCAATGCGGAGTGAATTGAGTTGGAAGCCTAGTCAGTCATCGAGACAGCTGCCCATGTATAAAGACAAACCTGCGGGAGGTTTGTATAGCAGTAGTGGTAGTTCTTTTTTTAGTCCTGCCCGGCCACAAAAGTCACGATTGAAACGACTCATGCTATCGATATTGTTTGGGGTTCTCCTGTATATAACTTACAATGCTGGCAAGTTTGGTAAGTCCAATAAGTCGTCTGGGTCAATGATATCATGGATTTCCCGACCCGGTTCGAATGGCCCCAAGTCTTGGCCCGACCGGCAGAAGGCTGTCAGGAACGCTTTTGTATCATCCTGGGACGGTTACAGGAAGTATGCATGGGGGAAAGATGTCTATCAGCCGATATCTGGCACTGGAAAAAATATGGGCAAAATGCCAATGGGATGGATTATAGTGGATTCCCTAGATACTATGATCATAATGGATCTGGAGAACGAACTGGCAGAGGCTCGAGAATGGGTTGATAATGTATTGACTTATGACATGAATTATGAAGTCAACACATTTGAGACGACCATCAGAATGCTTGGGGGACTGTTATCTGCTCACTACCTGACAAAAGATGATATGTATTTGGACAAGGCTGTAGATCTGGGAAACAGGCTTTTGGGTGCATTTGATAGTGGGTCTGGAATACCATATTCCAGTGTGAACCTTCGTTCCCGTGCAGGAGTAAAGTCTCATGCCGACAGGGGTGCCAGTTCAACCGCCGAAGCTGCCACATTGCAGCTTGAATTTAAATATCTAGCGAAGCTCACTGGTGAAATCCTCTATTGGCAAAAGGCCGAGAAGATTTTAAAAGTAATGGATGACAATCATTCAGAAGCTGGTCTGGTCCCCATCTATATCCAACCTGAGACAGGGGAGTTTCAAGGAAAATTAATCCGCCTCGGCTCTAGAGGTGATTCATACTATGAATATCTCATCAAGCAGTATCTTCAAACAGCCGAGGAAGAACCCATTTACAAAGAAATGTATGACGAAGCTGTGAATGGTATCAAGAAGCATATGGTAGCCAAATCTGAACCTGGGAAATTGACTTATATCGGGGAACTTGATAGAGGAATCGGTGGTCATCTCTCACCTAAAATGGATCATTTAGTGTGCTTTGCTGGTGGGATGCTTGCACTCGGTGCGACTTCGGGGTATCCAGTGGAAGTGGCACGGAGAGAGCATTGGTCACCAGAACAAGAAGAGAACCTAAGTCTTGGGATGGAAATCACTAGGACTTGTTATGAAACATATAGTCGAACAGCAACTGGACTCGGACCTGAGATAGTATATTTCAATACGGATCCACACAAATCAGAGGATTTCACCATAAAGCAACTTGACACTCACAACCTGCAAAGGCCCGAAACCGTCGAGTCTTTGTTTATATTATGGAGGATTACTAAAAACCCAATTTATCGTGAATGGGGATGGAAAATATTCCAGGCTTTCGAAAAATATTCAAGGCTCGACACCGACGGAGGTTATACAAGCTTAAATGACATTACCAGAGTACCGCCTACCACAAGAGATAACATGGAATCATTTTGGTTGTCTGAGACGTTAAAGTATTTGTATTTATTGTTTGATGATAGGGATGACTTTTTGCCACTGACTGATGTTGTTTTCAACACGGAGGCACATCCATTCCCCAAATTTTCTATGGATCCACTGTTCAATACGGGTTGGAGCCGTGATGACACGGCAGCCGACGCTAATGCAGAGTAATCGAAGTTATTTACTTGTTTTTAAAAAATGCGCCATGATAAGTGGCAGCTTGGCTGGCTGTAATTGGATATTCCGGGACCGCCATTGATAGATTTGTAATACCTCAAAAGTTTAATTGCCACATTGGGATTCCACTCTGTAGCTATTATCGATCGACGTTTCATCTACAGTGAAGACTAGTCCAAATGTAGTATAGCTCAGACACGATCGCCAAATCCATATGCCGCATTTGTACTAGTGTTCAGTGTAGAAATCCGAATTAGGAAATTTTTTGGTTGACGTACAGATGTTTCATGTACAACACTGAGACGCCGCCGATTCAGTATGGCAAGCTCAAAACTATAAGTTGACGGGTAAGATTTAATTATTTTCTCTCAACAATAAGAAATATGAAGTTTGAATCTACAGTTATCATTGCCTTGATGGCATTAGGTGGATCCGCAGCCTCAATTGAAGGTCTGCTTGAGCGAAGTTTCGAGCCTCCTCGAATTGGCGAACCAGCCTATAAACGAGATACTGAAGATGTCGAAGCCAGGAGCTTTGAGCCACCTCGAATTGGTGAGCCTGCTTACAAGCGAGACACTGAGGGCATTGACGCTCGAAGCTTTGAGCCTCCTAGAATTGGGGAGCCTGCTTACAAGCGAAGCTTTGAACCTCCTCGAATTGGCGAACCAGCCTATAAACGAGATACAGAAGATGTTGAAGCCAGGAGCTTTGAACCTCCTCGAATTGGTGAGCCTGCTTACAAGCGAGACACTGAGGGCATTGACGCTCGAAGCTTTGAGCCCCCAAGAATTGGAGAACCTGCCTATAAGCGAGATGTCGAAGCCAGGAGCTTTGAGCCTCCTAGAATTGGAGAACCTGCTTACAAGCGAGACACTGAGGACATTGACGCCCGAAGCTTTGAGCCTCCTAGAATTGGGGAGCCTGCTTACAAGCGAAGCTTTGAACCTCCTCGAATTGGAGAACCTGCTTATAAGCGAAGTTTTGAACCTCCACGAATTGGAGAACCGGCTTATTAGCTGAGTTGTCATCTTCTACGCGCAATTATCTCATCTTCTACCATCTACCTACCTTTTTTGAATAAATAAATATATAACTTTAACTTAAACTTATAAATAAATAAAATAAATAATTTTTGTTTTAACATTAGAATTTGGTCATAAATTCAGAAAGAAACTTATCAAAATCTCTATGAAGTTTAGGATACCTCTTGGGATCTCTTAATATGGTAGAAACCCAGTCAAAAGCATCAGCCTCCATGAAATTTCTGAAAATTCGAATTAGAAAAGTTGAATCATCAAGCAAATCATTAGCAGATATAAAAAATTTAAATCGATCAGCAAATTGTTTCGAACTCATGCCAGGGTAAAATTTACCAATACCAGCTTTTTCTGTAGAAACCGAAAATGATAGATCAGCGATCTGCATCTTCAGTTGTCTTATGACATTCCAGATCTGTTCGTTGGCTGCCATTATCTGTTGATCGCGAGCCAATTGCCATTCATAGATCTTGCGCAGGTATGATTCGAGCATGAGTCGCTGGCTCTGCAAAGTTCTTTCGCACGAATTTGCATGGCGCTGGAGACGAGTTGCATGGAAATGATGTATTTGGTCCACAGTACGATCAGTGTATTGGCGGCCCCGATTATACATCTCCGCAGAATGGTGGTATTGCAGTCGTTTCGCGTATTCTTCTAACTCGCGACGCCGGGTGTCTTCTACTGCCAAAAGCCTTTGATCAGTCCCTGACACGGGAAACTGCAAAGATGCTCTATCCCTTTTATACATTGGTCCAGTCAATACAGTAAGATTTCTGTAACAAATAGTTTTAGAAAGAGCCAGGACGACACGTAATATAGGTAGGTGGACAACGCTAAGTGGGATCGCCGCCAGAGGTGGGGTCCGGCGTGAGCACCAAACCAAGGTGCAGGATGTATGTTAAATAATATTTCTAGACGTCGTTATGACCCGCGGACCCGCGGTGACCATCACTGACTCACTATTACAACGATGCGCGTCTTACACAGTAGATTTGGAAATATTAATCTGCATGTGTACCGTATATTGCAGAAGAGTTTGATTGCTAAAAAAATCTAGTCCGTGCTCGTATTGAGATGCGATGGCGATATGCATAATTAAGCTCAGGAACCAGATCCATATGCAGATTTCAGGATGCATGGTGCCGTCCCAGGCAAGAAGCAAGTAGCTAACTGGGTTTCTTCTTTTGTGACTTTAATAAATAATTCGCAACCTATAATCCTAGTCATGTCGCCTTTATACTGTTATCTTCATGATATTTTCTTGGGTTTAGTAGAGCTTTAATTCGTTCACGTAGTGGTTGTAAGCGGGCAAGTGCATATGCAGGTCGCTCGCTCGCTCAACTCTATAATTAAGTTAGCTTACCCTTGCGATAGGACGTGTGATCTTGGATTGAAGAATACAATTGTATTGCAAAAGGCAATGAAGAAAATAACGAACAAAGACTTTATTCGATACATGTCTATGTAAGCGTATAAGCATATAAATATATAAACCCACGAGCATCTACCTGTTCTTTTTCACTCCTGGCCATTTTCTCCCTGCAAGGTTAGACAACCCTTAGCTTGGTAGCTATCACGATAAGAGCCGCTCCCCTGACTCATAACTATACTTCATTACTGACTAGAGGAGATCAATGCCATTCGTTGATCTTCCTCCAACGGCAGTTGGATGCCCAATTCCTGCCAATACACCACATGCTGTGAGTGTGACTCTACCTTCATGGGCGGCCAACGTTGCCTATGAGGAAGGTGCTGATTGGGTGGCTTCAAAGATGACTAGTGGATATCCAAGATTCTTCGTGCACCACAAAATTACCGAACTATGCGTCAAAGTAGAGTCTTTGTATGGAAGAGAAGGTGAAAAATGTATGGCATTTCCAACATTTTCAATTGCTTGCCGGTGTCGAGATTTTATCAAGAAGTTCTCCACCTTGCCGTCTGTACCTGTGCGAATTGTCCAGCTTTCCACTCCTAAAAGTGGTGATGATGAAGCTGGCAAGGAGCAGATCCAGGCTCGTATTGCTGCAGTGTTTTTCCCAGCATCTGAGTTTTCAGTAGCAAAGCAATATTGGCAACATACTGGAGAGGGAGTTTCTTCTCGTCTCGGTGAGTATTTTTTGGAGTACTTAAACTCTGGCGAGGGAACTGCTCCACATTGTTCCAAGCTCAAATATAGCGACATGCACCACACGACGAAATCAAAGTCAACTAGTCCGAGTCCTGTAACATCGCCTTCTTTGAATTCTGTTTCAGAGGAAACCAAAGAACAATCTGCATTTTTAGAGCAGAGATTTGGCCGAAATCTGGACCTATCATTTGTCGCAGAAGCTAAGGTTGCATTGAGAAGAAGAATCGCCGGAAAGATCACTGCAAGTGGTGTAGCAGCGACCCACGGAAAGATAGAACAACTATCGGAAGACGATGTTTATTTATATCCTACCGGTATGACATCGATTTTCAGCGCTCACAGATTGGTATTAGAAGGAGTTGGCGAAAATAAAAGTGTATGCTATGGATTCCCATATACTGACACCCTTAAGATCTTGCAAAAGTGGGGACCAGGTTGTCATTTCCTTGGATTTGGCGATGATGGTGATTTAGCCAACCTCACAAAGCTATTAGAGACTGGAGAAAAAATAACAGCATTGTTTTGTGAATTTCCTTCTAATCCGTTACTGAAGTCACCAGACCTTCGTTCTATTCGGCAACTCGCAGACAAATATGGATTTGCCGTTGTGGTTGATGAAACGATTGGTAACTTTGTGAATGTTCACGTGCTACCATATGCTGATGTTGTGGTGAGTAGTCTCACCAAGGTGTTCAGTGGAGACTGTAATGTGATGGGAGGAAGCTTGATTTTAAACCCATTAGGACCATACTTTGACAAATTTAAAAAGGTTTTACAGCGTCAGTACGAGGACTATTATTGGGCAGAGGATGCCATCTACTTAGAAAGGAACAGCAGAGACTTTGTGGAGCGAAATACCCGAATCAACCAAAACACCGACAAGGTGGTGTCTTTGCTACAGAAATCCCCACTGATTAAAGATGTATTTTACCCTTCGCTTTCGCCTAGTAAAAAATACTACGACGATTGTAAAGTTGATGGGGGTGGTTATGGAGGATTGTTTTCTATTGTGTTTCACAAGCCAGACCATGCTCAGACATTCTTTGACAGTGTTTTCATTGCCAAAGGTCCTAGCTTGGGTACCAATTTCACCTTGACTTGTCCATATACCATCATTGCCCATTACCTTGAACTCGATTACGTGGAGACTTACGGGGTTGACCGATACTTGGTAAGGATCAGCATTGGGTTAGAGGATACAGATGATCTACTAGGTCGATTCCAATCTGGTCTCGATGCATGCAAGTAAAAAGCCAACAGCTTCTATCTTTCTCATATCTAGATCTATAACAAGTTCTGTTCCCTACACTCTATATCGGAGACTCTACAACAGAGAGCCGACTCAAACAGAGGGATTATTTCAATCTTGCCGCTTCTTGGTTATCATTAACAAATCGACACCGTTAATGGGCCAAGAGCTGCCATGTAGATTCAACACTACTACATACATAGCTACGAATATATAAATATTTTACGACACAATCGACATACTCAAATCAGAACGAATTAACATAAATAGACTTGTTTTCTTTGTTTCTTGACATTATTTCATTGAAATTATATCTTTACAGTACAGTGCGAAATATAATGGAAAATTTAATCAGGGCGATATGTGGTCATTTATATAGTAGAGGGCCCGTTGCAGGTTGGTTCTGGTTCCAGCGCTTCCAGGGTTAGGCCCCGTACCCTACACCACCACGTCCAATGAGAAGTTTCACTCTGCTTCACCTCTTCAATAGAACAACATGTCGCTCAAGACCTACGCTACTCCAATTTGTAAGTTATAGAATAGAAATTTCCAATTGAACAAGCTAATATTAGTGAAGCCTTTGTGGCCCTTTTTCGCCGGTGGTATGTCTACTTGGCGCGAGCGCGCATAGACGTGTCAACTAACTCAGGTGCCATTGTGACATATTTGGTTTCTCAGGCTGCCGAAGCTTCCATGAACTGTAAGTTATTTGATTATGAATGGCTGTGGGCAATTGCTAATCTCAGCTGACGAATTTAAGAACGATCCTCGAAATCCTCGATTCATCAAGCACGGAGTTAAGAAGGGAGACCATTAAATAGCGAATGCATTTGGCTGTTTTTAGTTACTTTGTGATACATCCTTTGATTTATGTTTTCTTTTGTCTTTAGACTTTTTATCCTTTGGTTTGTCCTCTGACTTGTCCGCTGACTTGTCCGCTGACTTGTCCTTCGATTTGTCCTTTGATTTGTCCTTTGAGTTGTCCTTTGATTTATCCGACTTTTCTGACTTGACTTTTGACTTCTTGTCTGACTTACTTTTCGACTTTGATTTTGGTTTGTCGTCGGACGCTTCTTTCAAATTATTTGTTTCTTCATCTGCGACCAATTGCGATGTTTCTTCTGGCTGTGAAGATTTGTCCAATGCAGCAGCTGGTTCTTCCACATCAATGTAGTCCAACAGTAATTTGTTTCCTGTACACTTTAATACAATATCCTGAGCTAGTTTTGCATTTGCCTCGGTTGGAGGCTGGCTGCCAGACTTTTGGTCTGTTTCTTTAGATTCTGACTTGCCTTGTTTAGTACTATTATCCTCGTTCTTTTCATCATTGGTAGGCTCCTTTGCAGACTTTGTTGCAATAGACTCTTTAGATGTGGTCGAGTCATCACCGTCTTCTTGGACAGGCTCCTCCTTAGGCAAGTCATCTCCTCCCTTCATGAACTCATTCCATTTATTTACAACAGTTGTGGCCTCTTCAACGACTCGTTCTTTCGAACCTCCTTGAAGGCCTGCCAAGTAAGCTATGAGAGACTCCTTATAGGCATCGGCTATCGTATAAATATTTTTCAAGATCCAGTTTTGCTTTTGTTTAGAGAACTTCCAATTCTCTTTATCCTGATGATACTGCTTCAGATATGCGAGCTGGTCAGCTTCTGGAGGAGGTTTTCGATCGGCCTTGGGTAACTTGACTCGCTTTGGAGGTTTCTTGGTCTTGGATTCTTGTCCATCAGACTTTCGCTTGCCAGAGGTCTGATCTAACCCACGGTGTAAATCATCAGACTCTACCGGCTTTTTGACTTGAAGACCAAGCTTCTTCCATGCCGGGACCTGTGACATTTGAAGGTTTAATTATGTAGTTTCGTTCTTTTTCACTCTGAATATTTCCAGTAGATGGATATTTTTCGGTATTTTTCTTGAGTCACGTGACTGATAAGATGTAGGACTCTGCAAAGGGTGCAGCCTTGAGGATCTGAGGAAAGCGAGGTGCTGCCCGCGGGCATCCATAGGTATCTTGGGGGACCAAACGCAATCTTTCGCCATTTGGGGGTAAATGGTCTCTTAAAAGTCATAGCTAACCCAATCATACGGCTTAGTTCCATTAGTGGAGGGAGTTCAGTCTGATATCCCTCTAGTTTGCACTACACTGCCAGTGATGGAGTCATTGGATCAACCTTCAGTATGACGCTTTGGGCGAGATGCATGCAGTCGTTGCTATCTAGAAGCTAACCGTACATGTATATATATATATAGGGCTACCCACTGTCGGTTAAGATCCAGAGATAATTATTATGTCACAGGTAACTGATCAAGTGTTTAAAGCAGCTGTTAGTGGGTACACCGATGTGGTTGGTGCGATCCTTGGAGGAAAAGTAATAGGGTTCTCTGATGAATGGTTTGCAGAGGCCTCGAATCTTAACCAGCCAAAGCCTCCAGTCCGAGAGGTTGGAAGATTCACTCCCAAGGGCGCTTGGTACGATGGATGGGAAACGAGACGACACAATCCTGAAGAGGCAGACTGGGTGGTATTCAAGCTAGGTGTGTCAAGTGCTAAAATCCTTGGTGCTGAAGTTGATACTGCTTTTTTCAATGGAAATCATGCACCGGCTATCTCCGTGGAGGGTATCAAGGTGACAGAAGGAGAAGATCCATTGAAATCTAAATCATGGGAAACCATTATTTCCAAAATAGAGTGTGGTCCTTCTCAGAGCCACTTTTTCCTCAGAGAGTCATTGACTGCCCATGACTATAGTCATGTTCGACTAAACATGTATCCAGACGGGGGTATTGCTCGATTCCGTCTGTACGGATCCACAGTGCCAATCTTGCCTAAAGATCTGTCTACTGAGATTGATCTTGCACTTGCACCAAATGGAGGTGTAACTGTTTCATGGTCTGATAGTCATTTCAGTAGTCCCGCCAACCTGGTACTGCCAGGTCGGGGTCATGACATGAGTGATGGCTGGGAGACCAAGCGATCTCGTGAAAAGGGCCATGTCGACTGGGTGGTCGTCAAGCTGGCTAGGCCTGGTCATATTGATCGTGTTATAGTTGATACAGCATATTTCTTGGGAAATTACCCAGTGGCTGTCACTGTAGAGGCACTTAATGCTGGCAGTGAAGTTAAAGTGGAAGGAAATGATTCCAGATGGACACCAATAGTGCCAGAATCTAAAACTGGGCCTGGAAAGGAACATGAATACACCCGAAAGGATGTATTGAAGACCACTGATTCAGAAGTATATACTCATGCAAAATTAACCATTATTCCCGATGGTGGAGTCAAGCGGTTCCGTGTATTTGGTCGAGTGGCAGCAGTTTAGCTAGCTGGTGTTCTCCACACTTCACGCACGTCTGGCATGCTTAGCCAGATACCATTAATTATGGGAGTCGGTGATGAAAAATAATAGCGAATTAAAAATTAAAACCAATAAAAGTCAATAAAAACAACTTCTAAAAGGGAATTCAGTCAAATGAAAATATCAATTTATCTGGGCTTTTTTTTAATTAGCTTAAACTACTAGTCCTAAGTGTTAATACAAGTCTACCCTATATTGCAAGCCTCGCCTCATTATGAACTTGGCTTCACAATGTCTGGCACTGTGTACGCTATTCAGAACGCCTTGGATAAATTGCAGTCCATTGACTCGGATCTGCGGTTTATGGGCCTGAGTGACCTCAATGGAAGTTTGAGTAATCCATCCACTGCGTCTATTTTCACCACAGACCCTAAATTAACATCCGCGGTCACCAAAGCAATTCTCGACAAACTCGATGATCCCATATCTGAGGTCCAGAACCAGTCGGTAAAATGGTATGTTAGAAGATTTGATAAATCCAGCAGTAATTAACGTCAGCATTGAACCTTTGGTAAAAATTGTATCCAGTGCTGAAGTGCAAGTTATAATCGTGTCGATTCTGACTCGATATAGGAAAGTGCTTGATTCATCAGGTAGCTCGGCCACCGAGTTGTCAATTCTACCTATGGCACTTCGCTCTGTCATTTATAATGTGTCTGTCACTCCAGCAATATCTGAGATCATAGTTTCTATTATTCTACCCATGATATATGACATCGATGTTGATCAGACTGTGGATACAATGGATCTGGTCTCGGATACTGTTCAGAGATTTGGTGCCAGTCTGCCAGCGGCAGAATTAACAAAAATAGAGCGAGTTATGGTCAGCATAATTTCTACAGGAAAGAGTTTGGCTAGAAGAGCTGTTGGTATCGTAACAATGATTGCTCGATGTGGTTCTTCTTCCAATTGGGATATCCTTGTGGACTTTATGACCAAAGGTTTGACAGGCACGCAAGATCCTGTAAAGCAAAAGTATGTTGTACAACTGTCTGGAAATCTGGCTCGTGCTGAACCCAAAAAATACAGAACAGTTGCTAGTCAATTTCTTCCAAAATTATTGGTTCTTTTGAACCGTGATGAAGACGATGATGAAGACGACGGTGACCAGGATACAAACCTTATTGAGCTAAAGGAATCTGTACTTATATGCCTAGAAAGTATCACTGGACTAGGATATGCATCAATTGAAACATACTTCACTGAAATACTAGATATCTGTGAGTATTTTATCAAATATAACCCCAACTTTGTTCAAGAGCCTGATGACATTGATATGGATGATGAAGAAGAATACGACGAAGATGAATTCGAATTCAGCGATGAAAATGCATTCTCTGATGATGATGATGACCAGTCGTGGAAGCTTCGCCGATATTCTTCAAAGCTGGCTGCTGCTGTTGCAAGTGTTGCTCAATCGCAACTGTCTCAGACCTTTTCCAGGCTTTTAGTTCCTTTGATCTCGGCTCTACGAACTGAGGGAGAAGATACCGTCAAATCAGAGATCATATCAACCTTGGCATCCATAATTAGATTGGCTTCTGATGAAGGATTCTATTATGTGTCCCGTGCTGCAGAAAGTCGCCGAATGTCAGATACGAGTATGCTAACAGACAATGATCCACAATCGTTGCTTTCTGACAATCTAGATGCCATCACCAAAATCATAACCAAGGACCTCAATAATTCATCCAGTATCCCTGTATTACAAGGCCACATTAGTGGTCTGTTAGTGAGTCTTATTGTCACACTGCATGGCATTGACATAGTTAGATTGACACCACTTGTTGATACTTTAAAGGTGCTTGTATCTTCAAAAGGTTCCCTGACTGCTGATGTTTTACGTCTAGTGGGTGTTATTTTAGAAAATCATGACACCGCAGAAGTCGATACCTCAAGGGATGATATCACTTCTATAATTATGTTGGGCTTGAAGGATAGCTATTATAAGGTTGTGGGGGAAGCTCTCGAAGTCTGCTTGCACCTTTTCACCCTGTACGGGGAAACATCTGTTGCGATCAATGTTGAGCAAATCCAATCTGAGATCATAGATAGAGCTAAGAATTCTTTACTTGATTTCGAAACTCGTGAAAAAGCTGTAAAGGCACTGGCAACATTATTATCTAAACTCAGTCTAGCTGATCTACAAGTAAAGCTCGGCTGTGATACACTGTTTGACCTTCTTCCAAATGAATCATTACGACTTGCAGCCATTGAAGCTGTCGATACTATAAGTTCCTCAAACGGAGGGCCTGGGGTAATAGATCCGTTATGGATGGGAAAAGTGCTGGAAATCTTAAATTCATATTTAGGACAAAGCTCAAAACAGCTCAGATTATCGTCTTTGAAGGCTATTTGTTCTATTACTAAAGTTAGTCATGACACAGGTCTGAACAGTGATGATCTCCGTAAAAGCATAGTCTCGTCGGGCGAATCTGTGCTCAGCCTTGGATACACTAGCCTTTCGAATGGGGATGGCAGTGCTTTAGATCTGTGTCTTTCAATATTGTCAAACATAAGCGAAGAGTGTGGTGTTGATGAGGTTATGGCATTTGTGATCAAGACCCTACAAGGAACCAAAAAGGCTATTTCGCCTCAAATCTCTGAATCAGTTATATCACTGGTTAAAATACTTGCCAGAAACCCCAAATTGCTACAGACACTATATTCCGATCTAGATAACTCTCGAACTGACGAAAATGATGATCTTCTTGCACGTTCATGTGCGGTGATAGTTGTTGAGGGACATGCCAATTCTATACCAGGGGCCATTTTTATTCCAACATATCAATCGATCGTATCTATGGAAGTTGAACCAATGAAGTGGAAGCTCATGGAGCTTGGCAATATTGGCCAATTGATGCCTTTGCAAGAAGATTTGACACCTCTTTACAAGCGACTTGCTTTGGAGAAAGATCATGCCACAAGCGTTCTACTCGCTCAAACCATTGGAAAAATAATCAGTCATAACTCGGACATATTTATCAATGATCTTTTGCAAAGGTTGGCATCATCCGAAGGATCTAGAGCTCTTCTTTACCTTACTGCCATCCGGGAAGTTGTAGTTTCAGATGGAGGAAGAAGCCTAGCTCACTCCGAGCAGATATGGCACGGTATTTTCACAGCTACTGTCAAGGATGTTCATCATGTAGAAGGAACAGACTCCATACTTGCCGAGTGTATTGGTAACCTCAGTATTGCTAATCCAGAGAAATTCCTTCCAGAGCTGAGAAGCTACTTGAAGTCACCAGAGGTATCAGTGAGATCGCTTGTGTTGTCCTCAGTCAGATATACGTTTGGTCAATCTCATGATCAATACGATGATTTACTCAGGCCCATGGTAGCAGACTTTTTATCTCACATTGAAGACGAAGATATTGGCATAAGACAGGTTGCGCTAGGTTCTCTAGTTTCTGTGATCCATCATAAACCTAGATTGGTAGCACCTCACCTCCCTCGGCTCTTGCCGTTAGTGTTCAAAGAGACAGTTATCAATGCTGATTTGATTCGAAGTGTTAAGATGGGACCGTTCACTCATAAAGTTGATGATGGTCTTGATTTGCGTAAGACGGCTTTCGAGGCGCTTTACACTCTCATCAACTCATATTCCAGCGATCAATTATTGGCTTTGGGAACGCTAGATGACCTAGTTGCCAAGGTGCTGAGTGGTTTATCTGATGATCAAGATATCAAGATACTAAGTTGTGTGATTATTGGCCGTCTAGCATTAGTTGCATTAAGCACTGTTGCGAATGTACTGGATCAGATTATTGCAAAGTTTTCAAGCCTTGTGAACGTTAAGGTCAAAGATGATGCTATCAAGCAAGAATTTGAAAAGCAAAATGAGATTACCCGAAGCGTGGTTCGAGTATCGACTCAGATTCAAAGTTCCATAGAGTCTGCAGTTACCAGGAATGAAAGTTGGGCTCCCAGAGAAGGAGATCTCAAGAACTGGAACTCATTTTACACTGAAACTTTGAAACCTCATCGGGAATTGTAACATTTTCCGGACTTGGCATGAATTATCAAATAACATATATCTTTATTATTAAAAATTCATACTGTTGAAAAAACAAAAAGCAAAAAAACAAAAAAGATACACTCAAATCATTATCGCGTTATAAGTTATATAAACATAAAATTAAAATTAACAAAAAATAGGTTGGTGGATGGTCATATCTCACGATCGTTCTTCTTCGTTTTCATTACATAATAACCCTTCTAAAATCCACAGAGTGCAATCACGTACCAGCACCAGAAATATGTCGACATCTCATTCGTAATGCCTCTCCCATCACTAGCGCAAAAGGCCATATATAAGATTTGCAAAGTATTCTTGAGACCACCAGCAGAGTAAGAACACTTAACTTGCCAGGTCGCCTCAAGGTTCCATCCTCGTTCAAAGGTTTATCTGCATCCTCTAATTCATTATTTGAGAAATGGCCATCTGCAGTGAAGCTGGCAAAGCTCAGCCCATCATGACCAACAACATCTAACACTCGGTAGAAGATCTTTCCAATTCTTCCAACCAACACAGTTTCGTCTTCAGACCAGTCTCCAGATGGTCGGTTCTCTAACCTATGCAAGAATTCTGACACAGCAAGACCACAATCGAATAAAGAAACTAATGTGTGAATAAAAGTTTGACTTGCAGTAGTTTCCAAAGTCCACTTGACACTATGCTTTTCCCACAGAGAAATAGCATCGGTCGCATAGGATGCAGCCTCCAATAGTCCATCAAACTTCTTCCCACTTCCATCATGTATATCATAAAAACCCGGAACCGCTAGGTTATCCAGTTCTCTATTCATCAAATTAAAGTCGCGCTTCCAAAACGCTTCTTTAACCTTTGTTAAATTGATATACACTCGAACATGAGCCAATGAAGACAGCGGGATCGAGTCTGACATTAATGGTCCATATTGACTACTCGGACTAAGTGACGCCAAAGGAGACATAGACCAAGTGGTCTCCCATGCTCTTAATATTGACTCTAACTCAAGTTTCTGCCTTTCCAACCATGCCGTTTCTCTCTGATCGGCTAGCAATCCTGGAGAAGGGGATGACGAGCTATTTGCCGATACGAGAAATTGCTGGTCATGTGATTGTCGGCGCTCATAGATCTCCAAATGGATAGCGTAGAGCAGACTAAGAAGAGTGAATTGGGGTACTTTCCCCATTAGAGTATTTCTTTGTAATAATTGCTGGAGGCAATCATTAAACACTGGACCCTCGAATGAAACTTTAGGATTCTGATCCATGCCCTTATTACAAACTATATCCCACCATTCAGTGCTGGAAGTACAAGTCCACAGGCTTTCATCACAGGGTGATCCACATTTAATATCGTCTCCTTTCAGTGTGGACATGCCATTATAAGAGGTTGCAAGCAAGCAAGATACCATATGAACCACATGCATAGTTCGAATTCTCTCCTGAACTGTTATAAAATATCGCCACTTTTCTTCAGGGGTTGCGTTGGCAAAATCAGGCTGAGGAACAAATTTCGATGGTGACAATTGCAGACCAGCCGATTTAGCTAAAGAAATGACAGCATTTGCTTGTGCCACTGCAATTTCATTTGCAAGAGGTTCACTATTAAACAGGCCATAAATTACCCCCAAAACAAGTGCCTGGACTAACCATAATGGAGTTGCCTGATTATCATTTTCAGGTAGAGACTTGCGTTCTCTGCGAGATTCCAAGTAAACATGAATGCAGCTCCGAGATATCTCAAAAATATTGATAGAGCTAGTATGCTCAAAGGTATACAGGGCACCAATGGCTGCCATTCCAAGCGCTAGGGGAACATTATCAGGCGTGAACTCCAGCGAATGATGAAGGAATGGCATATGCTTGCCAAAATTCTCAGTATATGAATTGATATATCTCTGCAACTCCAAAGTAGATGGCAATTGTGGTGGTTGATTAGAGCTGAATGGAGTTGGCGTTGACAAAGTTGCCAAGATATGCAATCGTAATTGTGGAGTGATAATTTGCCCACGAGTCGCTTGCTGTCCCATTGCCGGACGGATGCCATGGTTGAGAGAATTATTAAATGACGAAGAGTTATTTTGCGAATCACCCTCAACTTGGCTCCCATTGCCACTATACCAAAATGAACTATTAACACCAGGTATCTCATCAGGCATTGGGCTGTAGTCCATTCCATCAATATGGAGTGAAAACGTCTTGTGGTCACGCATATCGTTGTTCAAGGAATAAGAGTTCCCTCCATTACCGCCGTTATTAGCTTGCACAAACGAGTCATCCATGGTAAGAGGAGGTGACATTGTAGTTGAAACAGTGGGGTGATTATTGTCACCAATATCACTACTGATACTATGTTGAGCAGGACTGATCATTCCATTCTGCATCTGGCTACTATGACCATTGAGATTCAGTGGGGAATCAACGTTACCTATACTTGGATGATTATTCATACCATGTGGGGGTGGGGAGAATGAGCTTCCAGCTACCAGGCCTTGGGGTGGCCGGGTATCGTAATTTTCAGCAGTGGGAGGCAGCCATGAAAAATCATCATTCTCCAATTTAACAGCACTGCCAGGACTCAGTTCTTCTTCCATCTTAAAAGAGGGCCGATGCTCTGAAAGCCCCGACGAAGTAGGGGACACATCCGAGTTTCCCAACATGTAGTTTCCTTGGGGGCCCGAATGAAGGAATGAACTGACCTGCCGGGGTTCACTTGACGAGTTGTCAGATGGGACGAAATGACCGTCTAATAATTGGTTGTGATGCTGGTGAAATTGATGAAGTTGTGATTGTTGAGACTGGAGATGCTGCTGCTCATGATGATGTTGTTGTTGCTGATGCTGCTGTTGTTGTGGTTGTTGTTGCTGCTGCTGCTGATGCTGTGTATGTTGCTGCTGCTGTTGCTGTTGCTGGTGATGTTGATGCGATTGTTGTTGCTGGCTCTGCTGATGCTGTTGCTGCTCATTTTGACCCAACAACTGGGGATTGATGAACAAGGGATCGGTTGAAAATATGTCATCCAACGGCATGTCTATCTCTTCCAGAGAAGCAGGCATAAGCTGTGGAGTAGAAAAGTTCACCTGAGATGGGCCAGTTGGGAACATGTTGCTCGGCATGGCCTCAATATCTTTATATGTTGAATATGAAGTCGCGGACGCAGCCGAGAATGAAGCGGGTCGGTGTCTAAGGGGTAGCTGGGCGGAAGCATCAGGCGAGGGCCCGGACAACTGACTCCGTAAAAGATTCGAATAAGGAGCTGTACTGATTGGAGGAGCACCAAGAATACCAGCTGATACATTTGGCACCGACTCTGATCGAAGTTGTTGGGAGTTGAGAACGCGGCCCTGGGGACCAGTCATAGGTGAAGACGGCGTACCAGACTTTGAAGACACAGATGATTTGCGTCGAACAACGCTATTCCTTGGTCTCGGGCTCTCCCCACTGCTTTCATCAAATGAAGCATGCAACTTTTGCTTATGCCTTAATAGCAAATCTCGTCTTGCAAAGCACCGCTCACAAACTGGGCACTGAAAAGGCTTTTCTTTTGTGTGAGATCTCTCGTGTCGCTTTAAATGCTCTAGACGGGCAAAAGACCTGGTACAAGTTCCACAGATATGAGGCCTTGGTTTGTCAGTTTTAACCATAGCAGATTTGGCAGGGATCGGTTCAGTTGGAACCATAGGAGGACCAGAAGAGGTGGTGGCCGAAGGAACGTCCACCGACATGTTCATAGTGTCTCAAACTATAGCCAATAACTTAAGTGACCGAAACAACAAATGGATTTCAAAAAAATTTGGCTCTGATTCGTTAGCACAATAACCCAAATAAACCCAGGCCAAACCAGCAATACCTGGTCGAGCAAGAAAGGGTCAGAATCAAAAGCCGACAGAAAAAAAAGAGGAACTTACCAATTCAAGTCCATTGCAGGTGTCCAAACTGGTCCAACAGCCAAAGATCAATACCAATATACAATAAAATAAACTCGTTAAATATGAAATCAACAGAGAAAGATCAGATTCCACTAGCAAATAGGCGAGGAAACGACGTCAACAAAGATAGCAGGCTGTCGCAGGTGTCAAAAACTGATGCCCGTGCGTGGGGTATTAAAGGCTCAAGACAAATAAAAAGTAAAGAAAAAGGGCTAAATCAACCGCAAAAAGTCCCTGAAATAGATTATTAATAGGAAAACTTCAAGAAACCCGACCAAACGGTTCAAAAAGCTATAAAAATCTGGTTGTTTTAGGTTGTTTTTGTATCGCGGATATGTGCGGTTTTCGACGTCACCGCTGCGGACTAGTTGATGGTTAAAAGATTTGTGGAGAACTGGGTGTGGAGATTTGTGGAGTTGAGATGTGTGGAGGAAATGGCGAGGCGAATGCGTCCGGGCGACGCATGACGAGCACCTCTCTACAATAATAATCTGTAGGGTTTTCTGTCACTGCGCGGCGGTTAGTTACTAAATTCTACTCGTTACAACAATACGATGCAGTGTTTCTTTTTTGAAGTGGTGGAGGAACTATGTCATGATTGGCCGCACCTAGGAAAAATAAAGTCGAGCTTGCCAAATTTGGCCAAGGACAAAACGGCACACAGGGGCCAGTTGCAGGTTGCGTCAGTCATTTTACGGGCAACGGCCACCGAGGCAGAAACCACCCAAGACATTAATCGGAAGCGGGCAGCATTTTCGTGGTACGCGAACCTTAGAATAGGATGCGAGGTGGGGCATGATTTGTGAAAATTGACAGGAATTCTCACTGTAATGTTTATGGCTGCTATGAGAAAAGGTGGGCCTTGATGATCACACAGGCCACTGTGATTTGGCCGACTTTTGAAACCTGTGCGTTTGGTTGCGACATGATGTCGATCAACGATCTGCTATACTCTGTTTGCTAAGTTAGTAGACGCTTTGTATTTTTTGTTTTTTTGCAATTCCTTGCCTTTACGTCGCAACCCTTACGCACAACAACACATTGAGTAATGTTTGACTGATATATGCTATTTTGAACCATTTGGGAGTGGATCGTTAATTTCTTATTTGTAGTTTATTTTTCCTGGTACAGTAATGGAGGCCAAATAAGTCAATGCTAATGTGTGATCGACAACTCGTGACGCCTCAGAAGTAGCATTTAGTTGCGCATCACCAGGACCCCATATACATTATAGATCCAACTGCTATTATATTATTTTCTAGGGACTTTGAGCAATTGCCATCCTTGTAGTCGTGATAATACAACACCCATAATGGCTTGAGCTCGTGTTGGCCCGGTAATACCCTGCCATTGGGTCTGGACTTCGCATCAGGCGTCGCCGTTTAGGCCGGATCTCGCCTGGCATTTTCTTCAAGTCTACAGCTGGCTCCAGATAATTGGCTGATATTATGCGCTGGGGGGGTGCATGCATGTACAGTCCGGGGTAGGTCTAGGGTTGTCACGACAGCTGACCAGTTAAGGGTCGCTCACATTGCCTAAAACTAAAAAAGCAACACAAACATTGGAGTATGTATCTGAAACTCCTAAAAACACAAAAACAAAAAAAAGGAACGCAAATTGGTTGATGACCATAGTCACATCGGATACATAATGGATATCAAGTGACTGGACATTTTCCACACAATGATTACGCACATTCTGGATTAAAGTTGCAGTGCCACGCCAGATCGGAGATACTGTACTTGAGTTGCGCTAGTACGTAATTAGACCACATGACCACCATCCATCACGATCTGGACTTGCTTTAGTTTCATTCTGAGATTACCCTCGATACACCCATCGCGCTCCGGAGAACTGACACGCCCACATGGCCCATTATTACTTTCCCAGATCGGTAAATAATAACGCTCAACACACGGATAGATCCTGAGAATGATCCGATCCGCGTGGCCTGGCCCTATTTTGTCTCGAAATGCACGATCGAATCGACGCTTCTGAAGTAGCGGGCGAACTAGCAGTGGGCCGGCGCCTTGATGTTTGCCAGTGTTTTATACGATCTCTCCACAAACAACCACAGTAGGGCATACATGTGCCCTGTAAATCAATTCCATCTTGTCATTTATTTTTTTCCCATTTTATAGTAATCCCCTGCGTTTCGTAGTAATAACTCATCATCGTACTTGAAATGTCTTGTTGGGTTTGCCATGGTGATACGGCTGTAATGTAAGTAATTTATAGAATGGTATTTTTCAGTCCACATTGACACTTTAAAAGCCGATGCACCGTGCTTGAACAAAACTTCATGGCATTTTATCAATTGTTATAGGCCCCTGTAGGTGTATAATATGAATTAAATAGCCTAGAGGGATTGAGGGCTTTTTAAGAACCCGTCTGGATCGCTGGTATTAGGCGAGAATGAATGACGGGTGTCAGAGAGGTCGCACATATATATCCTCACACCACATCCTTAACTGTTGTAGTAGTGTGTGCTAATTAGTGTAGATGCAAAAAAAAAAAAAAAAAAATTTGAATATTTAAATAAAAAAATACTATTGTTCTTATTTGTTTTGTAATTCAAAGACTAAACTTTAATAAATATCATACAAGACGTCGATTGATAAGGCATTGGATGACCCATTCTCGGGTCACAACCAACGTAGAAGTTAATTGACCCTTCTTGAGTTTGACAAGGTCTTGGCGGCTTGTAGGCGCAAATGGCGTAGTAGCCGAATTTCTGCTCTTTTGGGATAAGTTGATAACAATTGATCCAGTGGGAACTGACTTCAACTCTCTTGTGATTTGCAATCGATTTGGTGGACTAATGGCTAGAGTGAGAAACGAAAAAAGCGAATCCTGACTTGGCCCTAGAAGATACAGGTGATGGTCGCTGCAACACTCTAGAAGTAATTTCCGGTTCAAGAATTGTTCCTCAAGTGTTTTACCGGTGGCCCAATATTTATGAAATTCACTGACATCATACGAGCATGGAGCTCTATCTAGTACATCACTCCATCCTGATGACAATACGTATTTATTCCAATGAGAAACAAATTCTCCGTCCTGGATGCTGTCGTCAATGAACCTCCATGAGAGACAAGGCCATCCTAATGCCAAGCCTCCCAAGAACTTTGGCGTCCTGACAGAGTTTTTTGCCAATACTCCACCGAACCTAAGTGTGGAACTAGCCATAATGTCGGTCTTCCACGAAATACTCAGCTTTTCAAGATCCACATTGAACAGCTCATGCAGACCTTGTTCCAAGACAATCCCACCATTTTTGACAATGATATCTGTCAATTGAGCAGATCCCTTTTCTTCCATAGCTGATATTGTAAATACACACCCTGAAAAGATCCCATCAATTGTCATCTTGTCCATTGGCAAGCTAGCCAGTTGGACAGCACTGACTATCTTTGTTGATCGCGGTGACGTTATATTCAATGCGTCGATAAAGACATTCTTTACCTTTTGTCTTTTCCGTAAGTATGCTGACATTTGTGTTGATGTAAGATAAAGATGGCCAATTGGTACAGTAACTTCACGAGACACCGATGCTAGTTTGACCAATGAATATCCACCCAATACAACTAAAGTTTCTGGTAAAACCTCCCCATCCTGCTTGATTAATTCAATCACTTCATAATTTGATTTGCGATCATCGTCTATTTTCACTTTATCACCCACTTCAAGATCCAATCTGGTGATATTCGTGAGAGTCACGTCTCCAACTTGGCCATCGTTATAAAGAACTGTAACAGTATTCCGAGAAAGTGAATTGGTAGGTGAAAATAGTTTTGAGACTATTATGGACTCATCGAGTATGCGAGCAGCATACCATTTGCTTGCTGACCATTTGACCCAAACTGCGTTTTCAGATACAATTTCAGTACCAAACTTCGGGGGATCAGGTATAGACATGGTTTTCTCGACGACACCAGTTTCAGTATCAGTAGCTGCTTCATTGAAAATTTTCTGATCTCTAAGTCTCTTTGACGGTCGTCTGATAATTGTACCAGGAGACTCCACATCTATACCTCTTTTAACAGTAGCGGGTACCACAGTTTCAGGAATAGAGATCAGATCTCCAATGGCTCCAGATGTAGGTCGTAAAGGCGTGACTAGACTGTTGAACGCTAATACCCCAATGGCTGGCGAAGATTGAACAGCTTCAGTTTTCGATGGCCTATTGACCAACTGTGTCATATCATCCACCTCGTAATCACTTGAGATGGCCTCCCCACCTTCATTACTTGTGCCATTAGAGTCGGATCTCAATGGTCGAGGAGTTCCCATGACCTGAGTAACCACTTTATCTGATGCCTGACTACTGGAATTCTTTTCAGTCTCTTGACTTTTACTGCTATTAGATTGGACTTGGGTCTGATTTGCTTGACTTCCCCAAGCACCAAAAATGATTTTAGAAATATCATCTGGTACAGCACGTGTTATCTGAGTCTGATCGGAAAACTCATCCTCATCATTGTCTCCATGAGCATTCGTCTCAGGAAGGTGTAATCTAGTAGTGAACCCCGAATTACGAGTCCACATGGGGCTAGAATCATCTGCTACAGACGCAGCATTACCAGTATCATTGGAATTACCACTGTGAACACCAGAATGAACATTGGCTTCCTGGACAATTATCTTGCCTGATTCAGAGCTGCGTATCATCATATTAGGAACATTTCTGAGCTCGTCCATCGCTTCTGCTTCATCTTGCACGATATTATTTGGCGAAGACGCCAATTCATCGAAGTTGAGAAACGACTCTTTGGATTGTGCGTTGGACTTGACCACTGGCGAAGATGCTTCGTCTTCGTTGTCAAGGTCATTATCAGATGGATCCAATTGCTTAGACGCCCGAGGTGTTACATGCTGTGTAAGCTGAGAGTCTGGTATTGTACCAGATGAGGGCCCATATTGGGCCTGACAGTCCAGGTTTCCTAAATTACGTAATGCACTGCTGATATTTAGGCTCCGAGGATCTATGTCATATGAAGGGAAAGTATCAAGCTGGACATCCTCACCCTCATCACTATCTAACGCGGATGTCATGAAGTGAGCCACAGCATGCAGGTGTGTAGTAACTGAAGACATTAATATGGATATAATTAAAGTTAATAGAGGAATTTAAGTAAACGAAAGAGAGAATAAAAAGCAAAAACAAAAATCATAAAGTTACATAATCAAAGAATCTTATTAAAATGCAGATAATCTAGACATATAATAAATAGGTACACATTTAGATAGGACAATAAGTCTTTAGATGCAAACCTTTAAAGGCTTTGTTGTTGTTTTGTAACATCAAGGCTTGGAACTCACTTGTTTATAGACTTGACTACCTTCGTGAGCCAAAACTGTGGATTGTAATGGTGTATAAAGCTCAGCCATTGTATCACAGACAGCGTACAGATCAACTTTGTTCAGACCTGCTTCATCATACCATGGGCGACCCTCACCAACTCTGATCCCAGTCAATCTAGAAGCCCAGTAAAATGCTCCAGCTGCAATAATGTCTGGGGAATATATGAGTCCGAGCACGGTCTTACACGAATCATTAATGAAATGCCGAGCAGCACTGTGGAATTTGTCTACCAGACCCATGTTGAACCGAGTCATCAGCGTAGCCAGCGCTTCGTAAGGACTTTCTAGGGACAAATCAAAACACAGAGCCTCCAATATCAACTCTTCATTATAAATAATATTATCCCGCCATCGCCAGAAATCCTTCGACTGTTCATCCACAACCAACTTGGGGTTTTTCGATGCTACTCGTGTACATGCTATGACTACTTCTCGAAGACGACGGTTTGATTCTTCCACTTTAGTGGCCAGGAACACACACGCACCTGCTATATCATAGTAATGCTTTTTGGAGATCGAGTATCTCATGTAAAACCGCTGCAAAAATAGTGATGCTGCGTTTATAGTCATTTGGGGCAGACGAAGCTGTAAGCCAAGTTGAATTATAAAGTTGATTCCCTTAGCTCTCATGGCCATCTCCTCTTTAACTGGCACTCCATCTGCTCGACTTGGGCTTCGCTCGTAAATGTCCACTAGTGAGAACTTCCATTCATTCTTCTTCCCTGTTAGGCTGCTTGGAGCTTTTTTTGAATCTGCCATGGCAGAATCCGACTGCCGCACCTACGAAATTGTTACTTTATACTGGTGAGTTTGAGTTACATGCAGGTGCTGCCTAGATATTCAACAATGCAATCATAATTGCGACAGCAAAATGTATTGACATGACAGTGTCATGTTCAGATATAAAAAACAAGTAACAGTTATAATTTCGAAACCAATTGATTCCATGATAGCTTCTATGTAATCAAATCTCTAATGGATTGTAATTCTTAAATTCACGAGTAGGAATCTCTCTTTCAAACATGATATCAACCTCCTCAAACGTCCTTCCACGAGTCTCGGGTAATCTAAACACACACCATGTGTACGACAGAGCAGACAAACCTCCAAAAAAGAAACCTATCTTACCTCTCCAATTGGCATTCTCAGGATTGAACATATATGGAACGGCAACAGTTGTAACAATAGTACATAATGCCTGAGCAGCGGTAGCAACAGCATAAGTTCGGCTTCTCAACTTAGTCGATGATACCTCTCCAATAATCACAAACGTTAGCGGACCAATAGTTAACTGGTACAGGAATGTCCAAACATCTAGTAAACTAGCTTGAGTCCACGAGAAATTGCTGTTTGTCGAGTAGTTCGGTGCACAATCCAAAGCACCGATTATAAATAAAATTATTGTCATAACAAGAAGCCCATAATTGAAGATCGTTCGTCGCCCAGCATAGCTGAGCACTACCCATGTAAGAGCAGTTCCAACAAATCCAATAGCTGTAGTTCCAACACCCATATCGAATGCTTGCTTGGTATTTAATCCAGCCTGAATAAAGAAATAGTTGCAATATCCCATCAGCGGGTTTCCAGCAATAACTTGGATCAAATAGACCATGCAGCTAATTTCTGTCCGTCTCAAATTGGTTCCCTTAAAACAATCGAGATATGTTGATTCAGTATGCAGCTCACGCTCTAATGAATCAGTTTGTTCAATTATCAACAAGGCCTGATCTAGATCCATATGTCGACCCCATCCCAGTCGACTTAATGCATGCTTTGCAGACGCTAATTGTCCATTCCGAACCAGATACCAAGGTGATTCTGGTGCAAATGGAAGTCCAATAAACAAAATAAGGCACCACAACCACTGGAGTGCAAAAGGAGCCTTATACGCCCATTTATCAGTTCGACCTTCAAGACCAGCAGCAACACCCTGAGCAACGAATTGACCAATGACAAATGCCATGTTGATAAATGCTGTGAGGATACCTCGAAGCGCCAAAGGACTAACCTCAGAGGCATAAGTAGGTGCAATAGTCACAAAAGCACCCCACATTAGCCCAGCCAAAACTTCACCAGCACATAGCACACCGACGCTAGGGGCAAAGAATTGCATGAAAATAAGACCACTAATAACACAGTTGCACGCAATCAACACCTTCTTTCTTCCCCACTTCTCACATGGCCATCCTGCTGCCAATGATCCCAGTAGCTGTCCTATAGGACTGCCCATTCCAAGGCCACTCTGCCATGCAGCACTGATACTCTTACTGCCTGGCGGTCCAGTTCCATATTTCTCAATAAATGCTGGCAAAGCATAAAATGACGTAATGAGCTGGGCATCATACCCAGTCATAATTACAGATAAACTGAAGAAAACAGACCAAAACATTGCCTCTGGATACAGTTTCAAGGCCTGCAGAACACCCAGCTGATGTTCTTGCTCTGCAGCATCTCGAGTGCTTTCAATGATATTGTGTACTGCCTTCTCAGAACTCATGACCCTGTGCTCCTCATCATCAATATCGTGTTTGCTCATGTCTACTAGCGGTATATACTGATCATGGTTGGGCATCTGGACGCGATTTATACTATCACGCGCTAGCAATGTGGTATTCCCAGACGATCCTCCCAAGGTTACAGCGATGTCTATCGCAGTGTAACACTAGACGAGGAGGGGATAAAGTCTAAGATGCAGCGCATCGTCAGGGTATAACACTCCCCTACTCGGTAAGCTGGAACGGAATAGCTTAAATGTCATTCACATTGAGATCCACACCAGATATTCACCCCAGTCAGGTTAGTTATCTATTAAATTTTGTTTTCATATTCGTCAATTACATCTATCTGGCGTAGTTATCTAGTAGCTTATCTTTTGTAACACTCGCTTGAGACTACCTTGTCGGCTATCTTAGTCTTATCAAGTTAACCGCATTATGCGCTGCAATGCAATGCGACTCTGCCATCTTGAGCAAATGGACGGGAACATACTCCGAATGCAAGCAAAGCTCAATGAGAGATTTGATATATCAGACCGACTGTTCAGGGATCACAGAATTAAAGAGCAGAAATAATAAGAAAAGAAAAGAAAATATAAACAGTTAAAAGGGAAAAAGAGCAAAGAAGGAAAAAAAAGAGAAAATCTCGAAGCACCCACCTAAAGTACAGATCAAAAACAAAAGGTGCAAAGAATCGATTTTACCAATTCAACTAAGCCATATAAATTATAAAGCTTTAAGCACCTCAGTTCGTCCAAGATTCAGTAATCGAAGTCGAGATACAAAATCATCCCTGTTAATGTAGGCTCCACACATTCGCCTGGATCCATCAAACGCCATGCGTCCATGAAGTACTCTCCAGTTATCGAAAATAAGACACTGCCCTGGGACCAATTTATATACAATTTCGTGCTCCTCTAGAATCTTTTTCCATAGTCGAATGGCCTTATAGAACTTCGGTACGTCTTCAGGTGAGTCCCACTGATCCATAGTAGACCTATCGTCGTTGTTCCATCTCACTTGAACCAATTCATCCTTATTTTGTAGATGATGAGTGAAGATTGGCTGTGGTGATGTTGGTGTTATACATACAGTTTCTTCCCCTGCACTGTGTGCCGGGATAAGAATGTTTGACAGTAGCTTGTACGATTCCGGAGATCGGTCTCGTAGAGCTTCGGCAGCCTTGAACCCATCAATTAGCATCGTCTCGCCACCTTTACCATCATGGTGAAGTAAATGGAACAGCTGTAATCCCGGGGTATCTGACCAATAAGTTCCATCAGTATGACAGGCTAAATACAAATTAGTATATGCCGTGTCATTCATGGCCAAGTCTGCAGTGAAGTCCCAGAACCCTCCGTAATGGGTGGGACGGATATAAGCAATCCTTTCAACAAGCTTTTCGGTAGTTTCAGGATTCACTGGGACATTGTTAATAAGACAAAATCCGTGCACATGCTATTGTTAGTACTGGAATATTATTATTAACATCATCATCATCATTTGCGTCCAACATACAATCTTCTTGGTCCACTCGGCTACTCCACTGTCGGATCCCATGACATCGCTGAATTCAACAGAGGGAAGAGAATTTGTCTTCATATCCTTACTAGTCCACAGCTCTCGTTCAATTGACTTTGTCTTGGCCTTTACTAGAACGGGATCATATGAATGTAGCTTCAGCCAATCCAGAGGATAGCTGCTAACAAACCGATCATATTCCCAAGTAACCTGTAATTTGCTGTCAACTATCGCCGTCTCTTTGGCATATACATCCTCTGGGATCTATATTAGACCTGAATCTATAAAAAGGCCGAAGTTATGATTCTCACCTCAAATGTATTCTGAAGTCTTTGCTTGGTCTGAGGATGAAAGTGCTGTTCAGATTGGCACAAATCTCTCAGCCAAATATTGTGGCTAATTAGATCCTATTCTAGCTGATATCAAACATTGACCTACAATTTGGAGCAAACTCCATCCTCCCAAACAATTGAAACTTTTTCTTTATCGTGCGATACTGTTGCCATGATGGAGACGGGGAAACATGTGAAGCTCGGCTCGGTGTAAATATATGGGGTACGGATTACCTAACAGGCGATCAGCACGGCGATCTTATCTGATGCCTTTAATGCACTAATATAAGCCGAGATCTTTATAATATATTATTATTATTTATTATTTTCTAGGCATTCTGTCGTAGCTTATGATCAATATGACCGATTTCGGATGTAAGACTAACCTCCTCTACCGTCTTTACGAGTTCCTTGGTACATTTGGCCATATCAAACGATATTCCTGCCAATCTCTGTTTCAACTGCCGATCTGGATATGAGTCTTCATTGAAGTCTGTCTCATCATACAATTTAGACATCCTTCTAGAACAATCCTGCAGATTTTGTACAATATATGATCCTTTGTCCTTCAGCATCCAGTTTTTCGTTTGCTTCATTGAACCACTAGTCACTTGGACCATGATACCCACCAACTTAATAATATTAAGCATTGTAGGCCTGACAACATATAGGCTGGATCCTTCCTTGATTCCTGTAAGAAGCGATTCAATTGATTCAATTGTAGATGCAGTCTGCTCTTCAAGGTAGCCTTGAAGCTCTGTAATCGTATGATCAGGATCCTCGACATTAAAAGTCACCCCCATATTAGACATTGATTCCGGGTTAGATCCCATTGCTAAACTTCGTCTATGGAGATCTTCAGTAGGTGTTACTACTGGGCGGAGTTCAGTGGAAGTTCTTTTGTCGTTATGGTGGTGGCCATAGTCCTCGTCAACGACTGAATCATGGTCAGACAAAGGCCTCACCTTGGCAATCTTGACTAGTGCCAACACTGCAAAAGACAAATCAGAAGTGGCAGCAACAAGAATTGACATTGGCAACAAACCAGCGCCAATACGATGGTTCCTCGTCGTGGTGATTAGTTGATTGGCAGTCTTTGAAACCATGCTAGCACATTGGGCCATTTCAGATTCAACCTCCTCGGGCAATGGTTCATCAAAACTATACACATCCTGTGTTATATTTCGAGTAGCCACAACCACATTATGCAAATTGTCCATGAGATCAGAAGTTCCGATACGGGACTTCGTCAAAAACTCATCAATGGCCATCTGAAACTTTGTTACACTAATGTCTCGGACTCGTCCGTCCGGGCTGATAAATGGAAGTTCCCTTCCCGCGGTGAGCTCTGGTGGCTGGAATGCACCTGCTCCTGCGTACGACGAGGTACGTAGGTTTCGTACTTGTCCTTTTGCCCTAGAGTATCGTGATTTCCACTCTTGGACTTCTACCTTTAGATTTCGGATTTGGGATGACAGAGCTTCTTCTGATTCTTTTGATTTCTGGTTCTCTGCCATTGCTCGCATTTCCATTAGAAATTCAGATGCTTCCTTTCTAACCTGATCAGAGACTGACCGCTGCTTTTCAAGTTCCTCATGAAGCTTGTTGTGATCACTGAGAAGCTCATCATATCTATTCTGCAGGCTACTGTCCTTGCCATTCCCTGGGCCGGTTTCTCCCTCTATCTGGCGGTTTAAAGATGATATTGTCTATGTTAGTGTCATAATACCTCCATTTTTTGGGTTATTGTGCTTACCTGTTCATGCTGGGATACGGTCCCCTGTAGTAATGACAAGTTATCTGTCACATCCTTATGCTGATTTGAGATGTAACTATACTGACCTTCCAGGCTCGTGTATCTTTCAGAATGATCGGCCAACTCTTTAGCATGGGTATCTTTGAGTTCGTCAACCTCTCGAGTCTTTGCCTCCAGAGATTGCTTCACAGAGTTATGTTCGTCCGTAACATTGGAAAGTTCAATACCAGCATTCAGCATCTGCTGTTGAAGTTCTTGAAGTTGACTCTTCATTGAATCGCTCTCAGAAAGTGCCTTACTGTGCTTATCGTTCAACTCATCATGCTGAGATAACAACTGCTGGTATTGACTTGTCTGCTCCTGGTGTTGAAGTGTTAAACTATCAATAGTACCTTGAAGTTCCGTATGCTTCTCAGACCCTTCATCCAATTGTCGAGACTTCTCCTCATGCAAAGTATCTATTGTTGACATTAAGTTGTTGGTGTGTTCGCTCTTCATATCCAGCTCTTTTTGTAGATCACTTAACTGGAGGGCAATGGATTCCTTCTCCTCGACAGCTTGCTGTCTCTGCTCTTCAAGACTGCCTACCATATCGTGGAGGCGGCTGTTCTCTTCTTCTAGTGACTCCTTCATCTGTTCTGCCTCTTTGAGCTGTGATTCAAGCTCGGTTATCGTTTGGTCCATTCTAGATCCTTCAGTTACAAGCATTTGAATCTGCTCATCTCGGTCACGAATATCTCCAGACGTTACATGCAATTCACTATCAACAGGCGGGGTGACCTGTCCTGACATGAGACTAAGATTCCTGGTGTGTGCTCCACCAATGCTACCATTCACATTGGGTTTTGATCTCATGGTGTCCTCATTTTCTTCCTCTATGCTCCCTAATGACATGCTGTTAGGATCATATGACATTCTCCTGGTGCTATTTCGACCATCGCTAAGAGATCTTTGGAGCTCAGGCTGAGATTCTGCAAATTCATCATCGCTTTCTTCCTCCATAAGCGATGACTTTGTAGGAACAATAGTAGTGGTCTTGATAGGCTGAGCAAGAGGAGGTGATCTATCAGTAGGAGGAATTGCAACTTCTTCTAATGAATGGACACCACCATTCAGATCAGCCGTTGATTTCGCATATGGATCAGTCAGATGAGGGTTCATAGTTGACAGCGATGGCATGGGCTCTGTAAGATGATCAGATGGTGGAGGGTACGTTGGCATGACCGAATCACGCAGATGATAATTCTCATCAACTGTGTACCTCGACGTGGCATTTGAAATAGTGGATCCTGGACGGTTTGGCTCTCCATCATCCAAGGCATCTGACAGTGGGGTATTGGGAGTATTGCTAGAGTGAGAACTGTCCATATCCAGACCTCTGTCAGACTGATCGAAATTTAGATTCGGCAGCTGTGGGGACTCAGTAGGAACAGAAGGCACCAGGTGAGGAAACCGCCGTTCAATTTCGTATAGGATATCAGTAGCCAGATCATTGAATCGTGTTGGAGATAGCATAGCGAGCTTCTGACGAGCCTCGTTACGCTTGCGATGAATATCAGACCGATGGGATAGGCATTCCATTTCATGAGGTGCTGGGTTCAAACGTCGCATAAGCTCATCGTACACATCATTCGCAAGCTCTCCAAAATGAACCTTGGCCAGCTTCTGGAGCTTCTCTCGAGCTTTGGTACTGGGGCCTGTTGGTCCTGATGATTGATGGACGCCAGCATAGTAGCCAGTGAAATCACAAAACGCTTTATGGTAGCCCATTATCACATCATCAATGGAATCACTAGATAGTGATGACCGGGTCGTGGTTACGGAATTGCCGTGAAGAGAGCTAGACACTGAAAGTCCGCGGTCATGATGGTACCCGTAACCGTTAGAAGAGGTGGTAATGCTCATTTTATAACCACCACTAGTGTCAGCGGTAGCAGCGATAGACTCCACAAGGATTTACGTTTATCGTTGCTGTTAGCGAAAAACCGTTGGCGCAGATATCAGAGACAAAAGCAAAAAGGGTTGTATTATTTACTGCGGTGCGCGTGGTAATGTATGCGGTGACAATTGTTAAGCGCGAGGGGGTCGCGTATGCGTGTCGGACAGGTAACTTAGGGGTCTGTTATCCCAGCGGAACCTGAAAAGACAACCAAATATATTGACCGAAAGGTAGTTGGAAAGAACCAATATAGACCAATCGAAGCTGAAACAGTGAAAATTCGATGGCACTGGAGATGTGTACCCCTTGAAGCGATGATGGGCCGAATTGGGGTGCAGATTTACTTTTTTACGCGCTAGTGGCCGAAATTCAGGGGCTACATAGCCCAATATAGCAATAGATCTACTGTTCTGGGACGAATCCTGTGGCTCTAAGCAGTGCACCACGATTTGCCTAACAGGAATTATATTGAAATTTTCGAATCGAAGCTTTTCAACATTGTTAGATAAGGAGATATACAAAAAAATCTTACAGCTAATCGAAATATTAGGTCGATATAGCCTCGATAACAGCGCTGCAGAAATGAAGCGATATAACCATCATCATTCAGCACTGTAACACTTTAGAGGAGCTGACCCAGGACCCTCTCACCAATAGATCTAATTAATAACTTCCAAGACTAAGAAATAATTAAAGAGAGAGTCTCCCGATTAGAATGCATATCATTCCCCAGAAGAATTGACTAGATTACCACGATTGCTATCGTTACATTCTGAAACACAGGCAACTCATGAGCTTGTGCGCCGTCTACGATCTACACTGCCAAAAAGCTTCATCATATGCATCACTATGTACAACAACACTATCAACTCATTATCGCGGTCGATAAACTTGCTCGGAAATAGATATCACAGAGTACGGTCCCGCCAATAGACGGTCGGCAACAAATTGTCTGGCCTTAGTCTCTCCATGGTGTAATAAAACAGACCCCACAAATGCATGTATACACCGAGCATACACAGTCTGCTCTCCCGACTGCTGAGCAGATAACCCGTCACTGCGCTTTTTCCAGAATATGCTCTTGTCGATTCCCGTCTGTTTGCAGACCTCGTACAGCGCACTGGTACTACTTAGTACCTCGACAGGATCAGTATTTATATCAAAATTCAACTTATTAATAGCATGAGGATTAATAGTCTCCTGAGAAATCGCATATGCCGATGCCTCCATCCGTAAAAACTCTCGTCCTAGGATTGCCAGTTTCTCATTATACGGTCTCTTACCGTGAGCAAAACTTTTATGAGTGATAGCTTGTTGTATCAATGAGTCGGGAAGAGCATATTCTTGGCCCAAAAACTTTTTAGCATCTTTCAAGGTATCCTCATCTCCAGGATACAGTTTTCCATTCATTGTCAGATACTCTGCTTCATCCTTTTTGATTCCTCGGGCCTTGGTCACCCCATCCCGGACGTATACTAAACTTCTCCTAGCAACATTAGTAGGCTGAGGAGCTAACGTTCGTACTAGGCTTGGACCATTAAGCAATCCAACCACCAGTCTATGACTCCTTATCAATGCGACCATGGTATTTTTAATGCTCACACAGCAACTTCTATCGTCACAAACAGTGTATCTATCGACTTTAGTACCTGTGCTGTATTAATGGTAGTGACAAAATTTGGTGGAGGGCAGGGGATCAAGATCAGGGCAAGGCATTTCAGTTCCCCAAACCAGAACATCAAAAAAATATTTGGCATGCATACTCGATCAGCACCCATTACACTATTTATTTTAAAAAAGAACCAGTCCTTACGAAAAATATAATTCAAAGGAATTATAATAACAAGAAAGCTCGATTCCACAAGTTCACGAAATGGATATTTTCAGAATCCTTTCTCGTGGTGCCACTATTCAACGTAATGGTAAACATCAAAAGGATCTAGAAATTTTCAACACAGTTACTCCTAATACTGGCAAGGTGTCTCGAGACATTGACTTTTTCAAGAAACCAGGTCAAAAGTCAAATAGAAAACAAACTGAAAAGGTCAATAATAATCACGAAGATGACGAAGACGAAGATGACACTCCGTTACCATTGACAATATCTTCAGAGGAGGAGGCAGCAGCTCAGCGTAGAAAGTTCCGAATCAAATGTTCAGGCGAAGACATTCCTTTGCCAGTTGGATCATTTGTGGATCTGGAAAAAAGGTTTAAATTGCATAAGCATCTGATCAAAAACCTTGAAGGTCAGTCTTTTGAAAGGCCCACCCCTATTCAATCCGAGAGCATTCCTATTCTTCTTCATGGTCGAGATCTGCTGGCGTGTGCGCCTACTGGATCTGGAAAGACTTTAGCATTTGCCATTCCAATGGTGCAAAACCTCAAAGAGCATGGTATTGAGGGAATTCGTTGTCTGATTGTATCACCTACAAAAGAGCTGGCTAACCAGATCTACAATGAATTCCAAAGGCTTAGTAGAGGACGAAAGAATTTGAATGTTTGTGTTTTGAACAAATCATCCATAGCTAAATTCCGAAATAACGTGGAGTCTAAGCAAAAATTCGACATCCTTATTAGCACTCCCCTGCGTCTTGTGGAGGCCGTCAAGAGTGAGATAATAGACCTATCAAAGGTAGTGCATTTGGTTCTAGATGAAGCCGACAAGTTATTTGAACAGGGCTTTCTTGAGCAGACTGACGACATTCTTGCAGCATGTTCAAACCCAAGACTACAAAAGGCATTGTTTTCTGCAACTATACCATCTGGTGTTGAGGAAATGGCTAATACGATTATGCACTCGCCTGTTAGGGTGATCGTGGGTCACAAAGAAGGAGCATCGAGCGATATTGACCAAAAGTTACTGTACACAGGTAATGAGCAAGGTAAGCTGATAGCCATTCGACAGATGGTCACTGAGGGAGAGCTGAAGCCTCCTGTGATCATTTTTGTACAGTCGATCCAGCGAGCTAAGGCTCTGTTTCACGAACTCATTTACGATAATATCAATGTGGATGCCATTCACGGAGAGCGAACTCAGAATCAAAGAGACAAGGTCATTGAGAGATTCAAGCAAGGAGACATTTGGGTTCTCATTTGTACTGAAGTTTTAGCTAGAGGTATTGATTTCCGAGGCGTCAACCTGGTGATAAATTATGATGTACCTCAGTCAGCACAGGCATACGTGCATCGAATTGGACGAACTGGTCGAGCAGGAAGAAGAGGAAAGGCCGTGACGTTTTTCACCAAGGATGATAACGAAGCAGTCAAGTCGGTTGTCAATGTCATGAAACAAAGTGACTGCGATGTCGGAGATTGGATGCTCCGAATGCCCAAATTGGCCAAGAAGGAAAAGAAGCAGCTCAAGAAGCGGCCGGTTGACCGACACGAGATTTCTACTGTACCATCAATTGTTAGACGAAAGAGAAAGGAGCGTGACGAAATGATACAGGCTTCAAAACGACGGAAAGATGATGATGACGGTAATCAGTCTGATGGTCAGAATGATAATGACGTCAGCGACAGCGACTAGACATGTACTCTATCAGGTCGCAGTGGAGATATATTTTTCGACTGTCAATCAAATACAATTCTACATTCAATTTTACGAATCATATAATTATAATCAACTATAGCTAGTACAGCAGATTAATCTAATAAATCTACACTACACTTTAGTGGTGCTCAGACTCATACACTGGGTAGCCAAACACCTTTCGTCGGCCAATGACCTCACCCAGAGCAAACAGACCAAGGAATTGAACAGCGTAAACACCGTAAACAACAGCATCGTTCTTCGTTACAGATGTCACGGCATTGATAGCAGCATTGGGAGATGTCGAGTACTTCTGAGTAAAGGCAATTCCGTCAGTCCACAGCTTCTGATAGACAGTCTTGAGCTGGGCTCCAGAAGGAGGAGCGAGTCCCTCCTTGACATAAATGTGCTTGCCGAGCTCAATACCAACCTTGGCCCAGTATAAAGTGCCATTGACCAAACCAGCAGCCCGGCTAGTGATAGAGCTAACGACAGATGTGGCCCTCGCAACAGCGGAATTGGTCGAGTTAAATCGAACTCCTCGGCGACTGATAAGCACACGGGAGTGGTTCAAGATCTGGTTTCTCAGCATTTTTGATTTTATATGATGCAACGGGCCCGAATCCAAAAGCTTTAGCTACGAACGATGTGGTAGTTCCGAAGCTTTTTTTCATGGGTTTGGCCAATAAGGAAGCTTCAGATTCAATCACGTGATGAGTGTTCTCAGTTATAGGCGGGATAGACCGCGACGCACGCAAACACGACCCGGTATGCAGCGAGGTCTGATTTAGTACAGAGACATGGACAGACCGACCATACTGGGATATTTTTGGAATTTTCCCCTTTTTATATAATACAATTCAAATAGGTTAACAGAACAATAATTTATTAATTAAAAGTTGCTATTTAAATTAAACTAATCAAGCATTCTCAAGTTCTTGCGCTTCTTGTTTTTCTGTCTCTCGGCTAGGCATGGGCTTTTTAGAAGTCCTTACAACATCAAATGGACCATTGCTTAATCGGAAGATATTGTCAATGGATTCCAAATCCAATCCCATTGTCTCTGGGAAGAAGAAATATACCATTACTGGAATACAGCAACCAATTACCGAGTAAATGATGTAATACTTATACTTGATAGAAGTGATAGCAACTGGAGTTATCATTGTCACCACAAAATTCCAAGTCCAATTGTTGGCGTTTGCGCACGAAGATATCTGAGCTCGCAAATATGTCGGGGATATTTCTGTAACATAAAGCCAGTTGACTCCTAAAAATCCAATAGGTATGAAGAAATTAAACAGGAAGATAAATACTACCGAGCAGATATTTGCTCCTCTTGTAGACTGGGATGTGGTGATGGCCAGACATGCCATACACAGTGCCATGCCTGATCCACTGATCATTAGCAGTAGTCGTCTACCGAACCGATCCACAGTGAAAAATGCAATAAATCCACAAAAGAATTTAAATGTCAGTGTTGTCGCGGATAAAATACGGGAAAGCTGACCATCAAAGTTCAAGTTCTCTTGATACAAGATAGTAGAGTATACAGAGATCAGATTTCCTCCTGACATTTGCTGTAGACATTGTAAAGCAATACACATCATAAATCGCATGAAAAGCTTTTCTTCTCCCATTCGGAACAGATCTCTAAATGATGATTCATTTTCGGCTCCAGCATCAAGAGACTGCTGAATTGACATCATCTGTGCCTCTACTATATCTGAATTCGGGTCACTATCTTCGCAAGCAGCAAGAACTAGTCGAGCATCGTCTGGTCTCTTTCTCATCATAAGCCAACGTGGAGACTCTGGCAGCAATCCAACGGTGCACATAAGCCAAATAGAAAATATCCCTCCAATAGCAATTGGAATACGCCATGTAACTGAGCTATTGGTTCCAACGTAAAATCCATAATTTATCCAATTGCACAATAAATACCCTAGTGAAATAAAAGCACCATCTAGAGCAACATGTTTTCCTCGACTAGAAGGATGTGAGCATTCTGACTGCCAGACCGGAGTAGCAACATTAAGAATTCCTACTCCCATACCAAGAATTGTTCGGCCAATCACCAATTGAGCAAGAGAATATGATGAAGCCTCCAGTAAAATTCCAATAAACGTCAACACTGCGCCCCAAAATGCTGACATTCTTCTTCCCAATCTGTCAATGAAAATTCCTGAGAATGACGAACTCAATAGTGCACCTAACGAAAATGTAGACACAACCACACCTTGCAACGTCGAGTTGTGGCTCTTTAAAGACCCTGTGGTATTCAGCGTATCCAGTCGAGGAAACTGTTTTGCGAAATCGCTGGTACCAAGTAATCCACCGAGACCCGATTGATTATATCCAAACAGAACGAATGATGGTAACCCAGCTAACAGAGTCTGAGCAACCAACAGCTTGGACCCTCTCAGCCCAAGGTAGGATTCTTTAGCCGTCATTTGTTCAGTAATCTAGACATCTGGAATGTCGATGCGATATTTATATTAACTTGCGGGAGTGGATCATGGGGAAAGAAAAAAGTGGGGAAGCGTTGATTCTCTCGGTGCATTGAATTTTTGGGGCTACGGAATCACGTCTCCATGCTTATCCCGCCCTATCCCGCTTGGGAAGTGCTTTATCCCGCCTTAAACCGATCCCCACATTTCTGCACCTCATATTGGTGAAGATCCATATATATATTTAATAAATCCCTTCTAGAAAAAGTTAGACAAAAAGAATTATTATAAATGACTACAGCATTCGACTCTATTCTGTTTAAAAACATCTTTGGAACTGACCAGATTCGCAAAATTTTTGAATCTGATTCTTATATTGATCATCTCATAAACGTAGAATGTGCTCTTGGAAAAGCCCAAGCACAATGTGGTATAATCCCCAAAGATGCTGCGGAGGCAATGGCCTCTTTCAGAAAGAATCCTGTTTTAGATCACGCAAAGATGGCTACTGATACCGAAATTGTGGGCTACCCAATTCTGCCTTTAGTTAAGCAAATGTCGGCGGCGCTCGGAGATCATGGAAAATATGTCCATTGGGGTGCTACCACTCAAGACATCATGGATTGTGCTTCAGTATGCCAGATGAAGGAAGGTCTGAAAGTCGTTGAAGATTTACTAGTCAAAACAATTCAAGCTCTTCTCAAGCTTGCTCATGACTATAGAGATACTCCAATGGCTGGGCGAACTCATTGGCAACAAGCTCTCCCCATTACCTTTGGGTATAAATGCGCAGTATGGGTTTCCGGGCTACAAAGAAGTTATGAACGCCTTCAACAATTGAAACCAAGATGCCTGCTGGTTCAATTCGGTGGTGCTGCGGGTACCCTGGCTTCTTTGGGGGATTCCAATGTTGGATTAGATGTCAGGAAGAAGATGGCTGATATTCTTGGCCTTTCTGATCCTTCAATCACTTGGCATGTTGCTCGAGACAATGTTGCAGAAATTGGAAACTTCTTAGCTCTTGTGTCTGGTTCTCTAGGAAAAATTGCACTAGATATCATTGGCATGTCATCAAATGAATTGTCTGAAGTCTCAGAACCTTTCGTTCATCATCGAGGTGCTTCTTCTACTATGCCACAGAAAAGGAATCCTATCTCAAGTGAGCTGATTTTAGCTGCTTCTAAGATCACTAGATCAAGTGCCAGCCTCTTGCTAGATGGAATGGTTTCTGATTTTGAAAGAGCTTCAGGGCCATGGCATTTGGAATGGGTCGCTATCCCAGAAATATTCATTGCAACAGTTGGCGCTTTACATCAGGCACATTTTGCTCTCAATGGACTTGTAGTTAATACGAAAGCCATGGATGTTAATTTGCAGTCTACCAAGGGTCTTATTGTTGCTGAAGCAGTTATGATGGGCTTAGCTCCTTATATTGGCCGTCAGCAAGCCCATGATATTGTATACGATTGCTGTGTCACAAGCGTTGAAGAAAATGTTCCACTTCTTAATGTGCTGTTAAGGCATGATAATATCAAATCCATTGGGACTGAGAAGCTTGAACAATTGTGTGATCCAACAAAATATTTGGGTGCCTCGGGACACATGGTTGACCAAGTTTTAACCAGCTTACCTACCACAGCAAATGGCTATTAATTGGCTCATAAATCAGGCGTCCATTCGCTAGGAATATATAGATCCTGGAATGCCTCACGTAGAAATACATAATTTGGTATAACCATCTCATTTAAAGATGAAAGAGTTTCAAGAAGCTTTTCAGGAGACACCACATTTTCATCTTCCAGTTCTCTCTGCAAAGCCTCGGCAGACTGAGCTCTCTCAATTGACCAATTATAAAACCGTCTAAGAGTGATACTGCAAGACATTATGGTCTTATATATTGTCCCCAGTTCCTCGAGCTTTTTGATGCAAGAATCCAAAATTAAGTCATCATTATATTTTGGCAGATTCCACGACGGGCCCATTGCTATCCATTTTGCCCACAGTAAAAAGATTCCTGCCTCCCACAGTGAGTGTAACCCACAAGGATATAGTAATGTCAGTTCAAAGTCTGATTCCATGCCAATAAATAATTTTATTATATTGATGCAAATCTGCCGGCAACTATGCAAAGATTCCGCAAATTGAGGATGGTCACGAGGAAACGTCAATATCGGCCGATTCACGTGTATGACACTAATGCAATATAATAGTTCGAGAAATTTAGTTATTCTTGTAGCTCTTGACAACGAAGACAGTTCTAAAGATTCATTATCGGCTAGATCTGCCTCATGTCTCCAAGTTTTGAGCTGACGAGAAAGTCGTTCGACTGCTGGCACTGCATTTCTTCGTCTGGTAGTTGTGTACAGCGTCGCCATTATTGATGAAAGTATTCTCGAAATTTTCACCAGTGATAAGAATTCTGATAGCGACGTTCTTTCTCCAGGCAGTGGGTGATTTATTTCTAACCGAGATAACTGAAAATCTTCAACATCAAGCGGAAGATCTGTGTCAATATCCTCATCTCGAATTAGCTTTGGCATTCCATTATAACAGCTAGTGAAAGTGTCCATGCAATAGACTACCCACCATAATCGCTTTCGCATCTCCGTTTCCAGTGGATCAAACTTAAATCTATGAGAATGACGATGTAAACCCAATAGCATTGCACATCTCACCGTCAATCCCACTGTTTTGACACACAATGAGTGCTCTCCTTCCAACTGTAAATAAATGTAACTGAGACTCAGACATTGCACAGTGGCTAAATTGTCCTGGGCAAGAATGTCAGCAAACAGACTCTGAGAAACGGAATATAAAGTGGATCTCAATGCTAGCGATCCACTGGCATTGTTGGTGTTCAGTTGAATAGCCAATAGGATCAGGATTTGATAGAGATCCGCAGGCTGGGTAGAATACTCTGAGTCGTATAATACCGACACAACCATCTGATTCAGAGTCGGTTGGTGCAGGATGGGGAAAAAGGGGGCCCATTGCTTAAAGAAACCGGATATTAACAAGTCTCTATCCTCTATTTCCTGTACGATACTAACGATTTGTGAATAATCCTTTGTAGGATGTTCATGATCAATAGACGTCATATAAGGTCTGGCTCTGTAAGCTAAAAACCCAGACTCTAAAAGCGACGCATTGGGGCCAAACTGTGCCCTAGAGAGATCCTCGACTTGGCTGACGAAATGGACGCCTGTAGATGAACCTGCAAAAACGTAGTTCTCGCCATCTGGAAGCATTCGTCCCATATGGCCTATAACAGCTTTGTCATTGGAAACTGTGTCGGGAATCTGTACATGTCCATTATTCTCCAGAGCGGCAACACGCTCTCGCAACAAGGTAATCTCTTGTTTCAATTGAAGATTTTCTGATTCTACCGGTCGTAGGTAACTTTGTTAATATTTTTTATTCAGTGTCCATACTTTCTCGGTCTTCTGTTACGAACTAGCTGATGAGTTATTTCACATGAGATTCCTGCAAAAGTACAGTTATCACACTGTGTTAGGAAAACATTTTCATATATGAATTGTCATACCTTGTCACCATGTCCATAGCATGCTTTCTTCAGTCTTCTACACCGATCACACACTCGTTGTCGTGGGTGTTTATTCATGAAGTTATGTCGCACAGCGCCGATCCCAAGTGCCTTGCATATCGGAGGGTATTATTAGCTGGAGCCGGAAGAGCGAGCTTCAATCCTTCGTGCAAAGCCTTAACAGATGGGAATTACTGAAAGCAATCCAAATTATCCCTCCTTATCATATAAATTATTTTGCTATTGCATGAAGTGCTTGATATGTTTCGGCAATCGCCGTCCAGTGTCGGGTATTAGCACCTGCACCCCACACATAGATAAGCCAGTGCTACCTAATGAATATATAAGGTCAGGATATTCCAGATTATTTTTATTAATTTAATTTATGATATGACTTTGTCTAGTGTTTTAGATTCTAAATATAATATAAGGCCATTTCAGCCTGTTAAGCAAACTAGTGACACGGAACTGGACTATGTGGATTTGGAAGCAATTGATATCTCCGGATACCGGGATGGCCCAGACGGTCTTGATGAGAGAAAAGCCTTATCAGATAAATTATCCAAGGCTCTAAGCACTTATGGATTCTTCTTTTTGACGGGTCACGGTATGGATAAACAGGAGATAGAAAGACTTTTGGCAATTGCTCAATCTCTGATGGAACTCCCTCAAGAAACGAAGGATAAATATTTAGCGGGTGCAAAGAGGTCAGATGAGGAGGGAGAAAAGAAAGTGGGTGCTGAAGGAGGTGGAGGATTTAAACCGAGGCAGTACTGGGCCATGAAGAACGGGGTGAGAGATGAGATTGAGCATTATAATTTCACAGATATTTTACAGAATGGAATCATAGATGGTCAGATGCACCCGGATATTATCAAAGATTATATGGAGGAGATCAAAAGATATTTTCAAACGCTTCATTATAACGTCCTGAGAAAATTAACAATATTATGCGATATAGCTTTGGAGCTCCCAGAAGGCACTCTGTGGAATAGACATTTCGATGTGACACAGGGCAACAGGCAAGTATCAGGAAACGGCTTTGGACGGTTCATGATGTATCATGGAATGAACCCCAGTGATGAAGCTAAGACCGACAATACATGGTTAAGGGGCCATTCTGACAGTACGGCATTTAGCTTGATATATGCACAGCCTATGATATCTTTACAAATCCGTGATTATTTCACAGGCTCTTGGAAGTATATTCCATACTTGGCTGATTCATATGTAGTCAATTTGGGAGATGCAATGGAATTTATTACGGGCGGATATTTCAAATCGACTATTCATAGAGTCGTTAAACCCCCCAACGATCAATTGGGTCATAAGAGACTGGGTTTAATCTATTTTTGCAAACCATCTGCAGACTCAATTATCGACCCAGATGCCCTTGACTCTCCTCTTTTGAAACGTATGAACTACACAACACCAGAAGAGTGGGAAATAATCACATACTCAAAGTGGGATGTTGAGAAGTCAAAGCTATTTGGCAAGGCAGAATTTAATGACACCGACACTGATGAGCCAGTATCCGTCAAGATATACGGAAGGTACACAGAGCGATGGCATCAGATTCCCCGGGCGATTGTATAGACTCGTGATTACCAGTTATCAGGTCAAATATTAAAGATCTAATGAAAATTCTAGAACAGTATTATCAATATTGATATGGCGGAATGATATCATTTACGTATATTGTAATGGCAGTAGTAAATTCAATTAAAACTCATAATAAATTCAAGTGCAGTGTAAGGACTTAGAGTTGCTCAGCATCCTTGTCTCGGCCGATAGAGACTCCAAGATCTGCATCAACACGAACGACTTCATCGCCGAAGACCTGTCCCACAGTCTCAAGAGAATATCCCTTTGTCTCAGGATAGAACAAGTAGGCGATAACTAATTCGACAGCAATCACACAGTCGAATACGATATAGTACTTCCAGTCAATTGCTTCCATAGCAATAGGGTTAACGAATCCGTTATAAATGAGAACAAGCGTAGTGGTGATTCCTGTGATATTCAGACCCTTTGCACGAAGCTGGTATGGCAGAATCTCGGTCCAGTACAAGTATGGGAGACCATTGAGACCGGCACCATAGCAGAAATAGTACAAGAAAATCATTGCGAGGACACCATTTGCTAGATTCTTGTTTTCGAAATTAGTATTCTGGTTGATGGCAGAAAGAATTGTCCAAATCACATAGGTTACCAGCATACCAACGAAAGAAAACATAAATAATGGACGTCTACCAGTCTTTTCGACAAGCGAAGCGAAAAAGAGAGCGCAAATCCAGTTGTAGATCATAAGAGCTCCATTGATGTAGAGCTGCTCATGCTGGTCAGTGATACCAATAGACTTGAGCACCAAGTTCAGATAGTAAGATACAAGTCCGTTTCCAGACAATTGCATATTTATAGGGATCATGATAATAAGGAACAATCGGTGACGGTTGGCTTTGGTTTTGATAAAGTCGACGTAGGAAGTTTCATTGGACAGTTTTTCAAGCTCGAGAGCAGCGGTGATCTCGGCCATTTCAAAGTCCACAAGCTTCGAATTTTCATCTCCACCAGCATGATACTTTACGAGAATCCTTCGAGCCTCTGCAAATCGCTGTTTGTCAATGAGGAATCGAGGAGACTCAGGAACAAACCAAATAAGCGAAAGCTGGACAAGAGGAAGAAGACCCTGACAGAGTGATGGTACTCTCCATGCCCAGGTGCTGTGGGGAATATAGGCGGTTCCAATAGTGAGCCAGGCAGCAACGATTGCTCCAAGGTACCAAAGAGTATTGTAAGATGAAGTAACAATGTGTCTGTGAGAAGGATAACTGACCTCGGAAAGCAGAAGTGGTGAAATTAGTGTGCAAAATTGAGATCCGAATCCAATGATGAGTCGTCCAAGCAAGAAAACAGCATAACTGTTGGAGCATGCCTGAATGATGGCACCAACAATAATGACAGCAGCACCAAATGCAATAGGGTACTTTCGACCAAATTTATCACATGCCCAGGGAACAAAAGGCCATGCTGCAACACCACCAAACATCATACCGTTTCCTAGTCCACCCAAGTGGTATCCAGTGGGGTGGTGGAAAGAGTCTTGCCAAGAATCCATTGACTGTAAACCGTTGAGCATAGACCCGTCATAACCGTTGTTGGTACTGGACAACATGCAGCACACCAACAAGAGGTTCAGCATTCGAAGATGAGGAACTTTGATCCAAGATTTCCCATAATCAGGAATAACATCAGCGAGAACTTCTGGTCTGGCAAGATCATTGTTCTCGACGAACACCTGTTCAGTTTTGCGCTCTTCAACGGACATATTATTTGAAGATACCCCGGAGAGGAAATTTCAAGCGTTATTCAAAATGTCACACAGAAGATATTCAAATGATATACCTGTGATCTACAAAATTGCCGGGCACCAGATCATATTTATAAATGTGTGGAAAGCCTTGCAAGGCTATTGTATAAGGCTATTCTCATTACGCCCGGGAATATTCTACCCCTCCACATTTCGGTCTCTTAGCCCCTCGTTTATTTGCTTTTTTATGCATCTTCCCCGCGATTTATCCCATACTCCACCAGTAATTGCCCGCACAGGCCCGATAATGAAGAGGGATGAGTGCGGGGCTCCCATAATTAATGAAATCTAGGGATGGGGCATTCAGAATTGTGACTACATCTTGGCGATCACAATTGCTACTATTTGATCAAGATTTTAAGAGATTATCAGATAGCGATTTTCCTGCAAATTAAGCTTGAGTTTATCATGCTTCATGATCTCTGCGACATCCCCCGCTTTTAGCGATTACCGGCAAAAATAAGCCCGCAATAATGCGTAACCAAGGTAACTACCGGGCTAAATGATCACTCTCAAAGGTCAATGCGGCTACCCCGCCTTGAGCCCGACAATCCCCTAGTGTTAGGCATCGACCCCGCACTCCGGCTGTATTTCAGTGACCTACAGTAAAATGTTATGTGGCTGGAAGTAGTTAGTGGATCATTGATGCTAGTCTTAACAGCAGAAAAGTTCCAGTTTAAGCAGGTGGGGTCATAATATTTTTCATTCGTGTGCGCCTTGTGCATGGGATTAATTATTTATTTCCAGCTTTCCATATACATGTACATGGGACAATTGCGTGCTTTGTTCGCGCTCGCGATTTTTTCCGGTAGTTTACGCCGGCGGATAATACTCGTGAATCCTACGTAAAGAACCGGTTCAAATGAGGCGGAAAATTAATTCATCCGTTTGTGGTGGAATTTGTCGATAAGAATATCACATTTGAGAACATTCGAGGAATTCAGAAGCGAGCGGTAACTATTTTCACTGGACAGTCATAGTTAATTTTACTACGAGTATTGCCTGATTCAAACTGAATCTGACTCCCCTAAAGTCACTAATGCTCCGACTCAAGATATCTCCTTTGGAATTTATCCGGAATCACTGAGGGCGCCTTACGAAATGAAGACAGGCATCGCCCAAACGCCCGGTAAGTTTCGAGAATTCTCGGGATAGGTTTGATCTTGTGTTGCTGGTTGAACCAAGGGTTAATTGCTACCGGCTGTTATAAGTCATTGTCAGCATTGTTGAAACAAATTATCCGCAGATTGGGCATATAAGAAATATTAAAAACATATAGGAACAAGCAGGAAATGTACAATTCTCACTTACGAAAGTATTCATAGGTAAGAAATGTGGTTATACCTCGTTTCCACTGATAATAACACTGTGAAAAGCAGCTTGTACTCCACACGTCCATCGAACACTTTCCGAAAGAAATAGACAGTTATTTAGGCAGCCTTGAGAAACATGAACCATATCAAATCATCAGTATTTGGCGCTCTTTTTCTTTTTCTTTCACCTGGTCAGTTAGTTGGATTCAGGTTGATGATCATCCAGATTATCTGAAGTCTTGCGAGGGTTAAATTAGTATAGTGATTCATTTCAGATACATTGTGTCATCTCTCTCTATGTTTAGTCTCCTTCGGTAGCAATCCTTGGATACCAGCTGAGCTACCTGCCTGATTTTCCTGCCCCTGCAAGCATAGTAGACAATTATTCAGATGTGAACGATTTCAGAATTTCAGATACCAATTAGCTAAAGCTCCTGATATCTAGCTTGGATCATCAGCTCCAGTAATTAATTGACTGTATACAAAGGAACTACTAACCACTTCAACTCCAATTTTGAATGGCAGCCCGAGTCTGGAAATTATTCTTGAATCAAATTTATGGATTCTTTCTCGTTAGAGTGCTTGGTCAATTAAATGGCAGTTATGACTACAAAGCTATATAAGAGAAACTTTTAATTCCCTTTGCTATGTCAGAGCATAAGATTGCTGGAAGAAATATGTGAGATAATGTAATTACTCCTCTTGGCTGTTGTTTTGCGAATAGACTTTATCCCAATACATAAATATCTAATGTATTTCAGTTTTTAATAGTCATAAGGTATTTGCTCCCTAAAGTCATACATTCATTTGTATATTATCAGAAACACAGAAAAGACGATCTCAATGAAATCATTATACCTTTCGACTGTAATACTTCTGAAAACATAAGATACGAAGAGAGAGATATATGGATACTTTATTTATTCCCCAGAGACTTACAGATACCACACCTACTAAAACTAAAGCCGATATTCAAAATACCCCTTTTGGGATAACCCCTACCTCTACCCTATCCCTATTGTTGGTTGCCCGAACCCTATTCATGCTTTGAAATAAATTGTTAAAATCATGATTTACGTGAAAGGGCGTCTGGTGTAGTTGGTTATCACATGCGCTTAGCATGCGCGAGGTCCCCGGTTCGATTCCGGTGTCGTCCATTCTTTTTTGTAGTTCACTACAATTTGCAATTTTTTTAAACATTTGAATTTCACATTGTGATAAATGCCTAATTCTATAATTATAAATGCATGTACTGGCCGTGTCCCTACTCTTTCAAAGTGTCAACCTGGAGTTTCTTTCCGCCTATTGGCTCATCTTCTGCTTTTCTTTTGCCAGCATTCTCCTTAACTTTACCGTTGCTCAAGACTCCATCTACCACTCTAAAATATGGCTGGCATCTCCAGTATGGGACTTCCTTGTATCCATCTCCCAAGTCAACAACTTGATCTTTCTCTATTCTCTCGTCATATATCTTTCCAACTCTCTCTTCCACCAACTTCACAATATTCTCGTACAAATCAAACTCTCCTTTTCGAATGGGGCCAATCTGATTTCTGATATCAACGTTTCGAGGCAAAAATGCATGCAAAATTTTAAAGAAATGCGACTTTGTAGCAGTCTTTGAGGCACCTCCCGGAGTTGATTTGGCAATCTCAAAATACTCCCGCAGCACTTTGTCCACTCTTGGAAACTGAACATCAATGGAGCTCTCATTATCGTCTTTTTTCAAATTGAAAATCGCAGGGTTGTATAGATTTCCTTCTGCAGACATAACAGCATCAGTCTTGGTATCCTCGAGACATCTTGGAATATCTTCCTGGTACAGTATATTTCCGTTGGCAAGCATTACCGTGTCAGCGGGGAGGTTTTCTCTCAAATATCGAATATATGACCAGTCTGCCAGTCCAGTTTTTTGGCCCTTCATATCACGAGTACGAGCATGCACAGTGAGAAACTGAGCACCAGCTTTCAGAACCATTTTGGCATATTCAAGAGTCTTTTCTTTGGACTCAAATATTCTGATTTTGGCAGTCACTGGTAAGTCGAGCTTGGTGTGTAGAGCATTAATCAGACTGTAGATCAAGTCCCAATCCTCCATTAAAAATGCCCCATATTTCCCTTTTCTTGCTATTCCCTGTGGACATCCCAAGTTCAAATCGACAGCATCGCATCTTCCCACTACATGTTTGGCTGCTTCTAGAAGCTCATCTGGGTTGTTGGCACAGAACTGAACGATTAGTGGTCTATCGACTTTCTCGTCACCGTCCAACTCGCTGAACTGATCATTCCTATATTGTTCACTCTCTCCAAATAAACGGGCATGGAACATGGGCGTGTAGCAAAGCTCTGCTCCGTATCTCCTCGATAGAATTCTCCAGGCAAGTTCGCTTTGATCTACCATCGGAGCAACAACAGTCTTGGGGTTGCCCATAGCCTTCAGCAGGCCACGTCCTTGAAGCTTTTGTGCCCCTGTCATTCTGTGAAACAACGATGAGATGCTTTTCAAGAAGCCCGCCAGTTTGGAATAATAAAGAGTTATGAAAATATATTTTTTAGAAGTTTCTTTTTTTTTTGGTTGATTTGAAATTCTACGATAACGTGCGGCTGACTTCTGTGAGCCAAAAAAAAAACCTGGAGAAACATAAGCGAGAACAGATGTGAAGCTAATTTAAAAGTCATACCAGATGGAATCCGGATTAAACCAGTCAGGATTTAAAAGTAGTTTGAAAAGTGGAATGAAACAATCAAAATACAAAATACCATAACTCTATTTTGTATTACATTTCTATGACATAACATTATGATCAGCTACAACTTATCTATATATCTCTATTGTTTAAGCTGGAATATTTGTACCACTGAATGTTTTCTTCAGAATCTTGGACTTAATTTCCTCGGCAGTAGCATTATACTGCTCTTGTAATTCAGGATGTTCCTTTAGAATGGTCTGCCTAAGTCTATCCCAATATCCTCTCTTTAAGGACCAACCTTCCATATACAGTGGAGCTAAAGCCAGGTTGTCCTCATATTGAAAGCCAGAGATTTTGCACAACTGTTCATAACTTCCACCAACAGCACCCACATCCTCTATGAAACCAGCATATCCAGGATACCAACCATGCCATTCATAAGGCTGCCTGACCTTGGCTCTATCTGCCTCCCATTTCTGAGCTGCTTCCTTAGCAGGTACTCCAGACCCTTCCAAATTACTCCACAACCCAGCAGTAGCCATTGCCTGGATTTCCATTCCTCGAAATGCAATTCCTTCTGTAAATGCACCTGAAACAGCCAAGGTGGGATCTTCATTCCACCATGTTGTGAAATACATATTGGATAGGTTATTATTTTTGGTGATACCACCATACTTGTTTGTGTATTTCTCCAGAAACGGGTATGTAGTAAGATACCCAGTTCCAAGCACAATTTTGTCTATTTCAGTCAATATTGTCCCATCTTCAAAAGTAACGTCGACTCTTTTTCCATCACTATTGGCAGCCATTTTTGCTAGTCCACCATGAGCCTGAACGAAAGGTTGCTTGAATCCACCTACAACTATGCTTGGGATTTTTCTAAAAGCAACATGAAGAGGCCAAGAAACGGTGTTTTTCAAGTGATGTACAATGTCACACGAACTAATAGACGCACCCACAATCAATATCTTATCACCCTTAAAATCTTCAGGATTCCTATAATACTTACTATGTATTATAGTTCCCCGAGGAACTCGATCCATAGTATCCTTAAAACCATTGATCGGCGACATTCGCGGAATGTTGAATCTCCCTGAAGAAACATACAAAGCATCGTATTGCGCACTCCACCACTCCTGCTTTGAAGATCCAGGCTCTTGACGACAGAAAACAACTAGCCATTTACCTCCTGGGCCATCAGGTTGCTCAGCTAATTCCACTGATGTATTGTAGCTAACATATTTGGAGTTGCCTTTAATTACATCTCGCACATATTCCTTGATAGCCCAATTTGGTCTAAAACTATCAGGTTGCTGGTATCGTTCCATGGAATCAGCTATGGGAGTCACTTTCATCTCGTACTTGCGAAAGTTCATGAGTTTAGGATGGATATTTGTTTCTAAATTTGGGTACAGATTTGGATCCCGGTAATGATGCTTTGGGGTCAGTTTGGTTCCTTGTACTATGAAAGGAGCATCGCTAGTACTCGAAAATGCCTGATCAGGGATATCAGCAGTCCAATTCTCAAGAGTTTCGTCCAACGGAGGCACCAAGTCACTGACAGTTTCGACATTTGTACCGAGATCGTCATCTCCTACCCAAGTTCCTCCAGCTAACGGTCGTCTCTCAAACAGCTCCACATCGGTGAATCCATGATCCAAAAATGCACTTAGTGCAATAGCACCAGCTGGTCCAGCCCCTACTATGGCAATTTTAGAGATGGCAGATCTCGTCATTCCCCGTGTTTTTAAAGGTAACGGGACGCAGAATTCTATTTAAGCTATTTGACACTGGCTGACGGCTACCGTAGTTGGTTGCGCAATACTGCTATCTGGGCTCGTCATTTTCGGAGATGCACTGTCATGCATGCACGCATGTCGGATACAAGTAATTTGACTCTATGCTATGCTATGCTATCAAGTATCTCCGAGCTACGAAAGCCTTGAGAGCATATAGTATAGAATCCTTGTGTTATATAGGCAGTATCCACAGAGTACGCGGGACAAGTAGATCAATATAATATATATACAGTTAGAATGAGCAAAAAACTGTAACTGGAGCCTCGAGTTACATTGCCCTACATTTGATGATTGATTTTGCAGGAAACGACGCTAAGATTCGTTGATTGTGAGCTGATTATGATAGCTAATGACATATGACGCTATCATTGAATACTGACGAATCACTGTAGATCTCATAGAGATAACGATAACAATTCACTCAAGGCAAAATAGTGGTATGACTCCTACCCGATAGGATCAACAGACGCTGGAAATAGACCGGTAATATTTGATGTTCCCTCTAGTATGATAAATAGAATCATTAACAGTAGCACCAAGAGAATGATAATTCTATGCAATTGGCTAATCGAATCCTGGAAGTGATGACACAAATGCATCCAATCCCAAAACAAACAGCTCGTTATTAACACCTTCTCCTCCAGCATGCTCAATTGGACTCAACGGACTTGTTAGTATATATATACATCTAAAGCAAATACTCACTTTTTAGCCACATATTCAACGTATAATGTCACGTATATCTGATGTAAAACAGCCTTCATGTTGTCTATTTTCGGGTCAGTAAGGATAACAAACTTCAGATTCGAGGGGGGCTCGAAGTAATGCAAACGGTATTTAGAAGTTTTGTATGAAACAAACGAATCCTCATCGGTTAATTTGCGCACCATATTTCTAAGCGAAAATATCACTCCAAATATGAGTTTGGCCTCGTCCGATTCATTACGGGCGCTTGTGATCGGCTGCTTCTGTCTAGCGAATTCATTGTCAGTTCCTGAAATCCGCTTCGACTGAGCAGCTGATGAATGCCATTGCCGTGAATAGATACATTCGCCTATGTTAGATTAATTCTAATTACCAAAACTTTCTTTACTTACAATGCCTATCAAATAAATAAAATGAATAGATGGTCATGGTGAGGTCATGAAGTGAAGTCAGCCGCTGGCAATTTCGCTGATGAGCTTTTGGTGAGATGACAGTGTCAGGTAAAAGGGTTAACAAGTACAAATTTCTTCAAAGATAAATAAATAATATATAAAAGATCAACAGTGAAACAATGCTACTTGATGTATTTATCCATGAATTTGCGGTGAAAATCGGACCGCAACAGATCATTAATAAATCCCTTCTGACGATTCTCGTCCACTCCTTTAGCTTGGTTCTTAAATACAGTATCTTCCACCCAGCTGCGCTTTACTTGGAATCCCGATTGAGAATTCAAAAGGGGATTTCCAAATGCAATTTCTTGTTCTCGCTTCTCCAAAGCTTTGGCCTCCTCCTCTTGAGCCAGCTTTTCTTTTTCAAGTTGACGTTCTCTTTTGATTTTTTCCAGTTCTCTCATAAGAAGAGCAGTTTCATCATCGTCATCGTCGTCATCGTCATCGTCATCGTCATCGTCATCATCATCATCATCATCTTCTTCATCTTTTTCATCGTCGACTTCCTCATCATCTTCATTTTCTTCATTATCGACGTCTTCGATTTCATTATCCTCACCACCCTTTTCTTTGGATCTTCTGCTGCCTCCAGAGTGCAGCGATTCGTCTTCTTCTTCGCTATCGCTATCTGCGTCTATTGATCTAGTTTCTGCCAATATTCGTAACCGTTTTGTTTCGGGGGATTCAACATCAGGCTGTTGATAATCTGATCTATCAGTCAAACGTTTATTAGAACTTTGTTCTGCCTGTAGAAGCTCAGACTTAAAATCATGCTCGACTCCATCACCAGTTCCACCTTGGCCTCTCTGTCGCATTTTCAGTTTGGTATGGGCTGGGAGCATCCGTGTGTGGAGAATACCACCAGTCATTTGATTATCTCGACCCCTGGCGGGGTCAAATGTTGGTCTATGAGCTGTGGTCATGTTGATGTTCTAACTCCAAGTTAGCTGAAGCGGCTTCAAGCCTAAGGATCGTTGCATATACATACATGTAAAGCCCTCAATCTTAGAGATTTTGGTACTTAAGGTTGTATTAGAAAGCTCAATAAGACAGCGGCCTATTGTAGGATCGTATTGAAGGTCGGTTTGATAACGAATTATTTTGCAAGACCATGTGTTTCGGCTGAGCCGACGGGTCAAGCCATTTGTTTGAAGATTGTTCTACAAGCTCTCTCAAATGGTCATGACGCTGTCAATTGAACATACAATTATACACGCAATCATTATATTCACAAGATATGATAATTTGCATTTCAATGACTCTTCAAGGATTTATCTTTAAATCTTATGTGCTATGCTTTATGACTGAATGTTATTTTACATCAGACCATATTAGTTCCATGCAGGTCCCGCGCATGAGGCTGGCTACAAGAACGGCGGTGGAAATATGAGATGTCAACTTTCAGATCACTTGGCCGTAATACCGTTACGACATAATGCTACAAAGACAGTAGATAATAAAATAACTGCGATGATGATCTACTAGAGAGCTTGTTGCGAGTCATTTACCCCACTCACGGCAATAGACTCACCCGCGGATAAGCAAACCCGCGTCGGGGTTTGCTCGGTTCAACAGGTGCTATCCGGTAGATCCAAACCATGGGCAATGCGGCAGGCTTACATATGTCAGACTCGCGTTAACCGAATTAGGCTTCCGTCCAACTGCCGATTGAGTGCGGCCAGTGCCTAAAAGTCTGACGGAATCGATGACAATATATATATAGCCAAAAAAAACCTCACAAAATAAAGTTTTTAAAAATACAACATCGTCACAACAGCTTCTAAACTTAATACAAAAATCTAAGATAAGGTGGTGAATCCGTCGTTATCTGATAGATTTATTAGTAGCAGTTGTTTATTCGCTGATCTACCGAGCTGTGTGCGTAGCCGCGGGTACGAGTAAAGTCCAGACTCGACTCCTGGTTCAGGTTCAGATCAGATAAGTAAACGCATAGTGTCATATTTAATTCCTACCAGTTCGAGTCAAAGGAAATATTATGCCATTATAATAGATATTTATACTTCATGACTATGACATCATTAGCATCAGAAGCAGCACAACACGACGTCCACAGTCTTCAACAGTCTCTACAAAGCGTGGTTGGCCCTAAGGACATGAACCAGCAGCAACCTTCATCCAGCGATATATCAAACTATAACCAGGCGGAACCAAGTAGTGAGCTACCCCAGTTCAGCTCGGCTTTGTCATACGCGGTAGTGCGAGATTTCGCGTATCCTGAATTTCACCCATTGCATTACGGTGTGCCATCAGTAGAATCTGACAATGATTCTGATACAAGCTACGACGATGAAGATGAGGAGCAACAATACGCTACGCCCAACGATGATGATGAAACCAACTCTGAAGATATCTCAGGAAGGGCAATTGCATTATTTGATTTTGAGGCTGAGAATGACAACGAGATTGCTTTGACTGAAGGACAAATGATCTGGATCCAATACAGTCACGGTCAGGGATGGCTAGTTGCCGAAGATCCAGAAACTGGCATGACTGGACTTGTTCCCGAGGAATATGTGCAATTACTACAAGATGAAGATGACCAGGAAGACGAGCATCGGTTATATCAGAGCCCAGAAGAAGCTGATAGTGAAGGATGGGTAGACGAATCCGACGTCACCAAAAGCATTGACAAGTTGTCTCTTGATTCCCATGACACCCCTGTAGAGTAATATGGCGGCATTGGGAAAGCGAAATCTCTGTGATACGCGTTATTAATATGAATGAATTATGAACAAATAAGAAACAATACATTTATGTATATTCAGCAATCCATATATATATATATATGTACTTGTACAAATATACACAACCGGCAACGACATTAATATCTGGGTCTAGTCGGTCATTTGGTGAGGTTCATCTTCATCTTTGTCGTCGTCTTCGTCATTGTCATCATCATCTTTCAGATCTTGGCCCAGTTCGAAATCACCGTCGTCTTCACTACTGCTGTAATCATCGTCATTAACCTCAGGAAGTTGCGAATTCAATTCGTTCACCGCCTGGATCATTTCAGGGTCGATACTAGACTCTTCATTCTGAGCAAGATGTAAGAGCATTGCCCAAGCATCTCTAGACCCAGCGATATGTCTAGCAGCAACTCTAGAAAGTTGTTGACCACTGGTTTCGTTTTGAACCTGCTTATTATATATTTCATAATGTGCAAGTCCGTTTAAATAATAAGGATCGGCTACCTCGTCATCAATATTGTGAATCCGTTTGGTAATATCTAACACCTCCTCGTACTGCTCCATTTCCATCATGTTTTGAGCTAATCGAATCAATGAAGGTAATTCATCAATACCACCTTCTCCAAAAGTTTGAAATAACTCCCATGCTTTACCAAGTGCCTGGCGAGCATCATCATTTCTTTGCTGACTGATTCTGATAGATCCCATAACACTCCAAGACTCTGGGACATTCTCATCCACAAGCAGTGCTTCAGCTATTAACTTTTCACATTGAGACTCTGCTTCTGGTTCCATACACAAGTCTGTCATCCAGATCTCGATCATTCCACATATTCCTTCACTGATCTTTCTATTTAACAGTCTCTGTGCAATGGCATCTGCTGAATTAATAGAGTCCTTGAGTCCATTGATACCCTTGGTGAACCATTTAAGTCCCTCTCTGTCACCAGCAAGCTGACCAAGCCACAAGAACTTTTCGAGACCAAATTTAATACCCTTTGGGTCAAACTCAGCGCACTTAATAAATAATTTGTATGCGGTAGCAGGGTCCCCAGACTCTAAATATGCTTCGCCAAGTAAGTGTAAACCACTGACATTCTCATCACTCGAGTCCTCGGTATTGACTATAGGAGTGAGCAATTCGATGCATTGTAAAGGCTCTGACCTTTCAAGAAGCTCCCGAGCTTGTTCGAGCGCTTCGAGCGACATATGAGTAATATATTTTTTAACCGTGTTGTAGAATACAAAATGAAAAACTATGGACCTGTAGATCAATATTTTTTTCAGGGCACGGACTCGACTTAGATTGACGACATGGACCCTCTGGAGGAGCAGGCAGAAGAGTTGGATGTACTACGATCCATTTATCCAGATGAATTAGAGGGTGAGTATTGATTTGGGCTATGAACATGATTGAATTGCCTTTTACTTGACTATTTTGTGCTTTTTCTGACATAGAAATCTCCCCTTCCAAGTTTAACATCCATATCAAGTTGGACACTAGTCCTGAGCGATACTTGGTTCTTGAAGTCCAATATCCACCAGAGTATCCCGAAGTTGTTCCAGATCTGGACGTCGACATTGACCAAAAGTATGGACGAAATGAAGATAGCGATGAAGACGAATATAGTGAGGACGAAGATGAAGATGGTGAGGGCCTTGATGATGAGCTTGATGGGGTAGAGCTTGATAAAAATGATATCATTGAAATCCGAAACGCTCTCCTAGAAAGTGCCGAGGAGAACATAGGCATGCCTAGTGTTTTCTCTTTGGCTACATTGCTTAAGGACAAAGGCGAGGAAATCATTAGCAATAAGGTTCGACGTAAAGAGAAAGAGCGAGAAAAGATGTTGCTTGAGCAAGAAGAGAAGGATCAGGCAAAGTTCAGAGGAACTCCGGTGACTCCAGAATCATTTGCACAATGGCGGGTAAAGTTTCGAGCCGAATTCGAGTTGGATAATGTTAAACGAAAGACCGAGAAGCTTACAGGTAAGCAGATATTTGAACAAGGACTTAATAAGGGCGACGGAGATGAAGAAGAAGAAGAAGAAGACGGCGACGAAGTCGAGCACGGGGAGGATGACAACATTAATGGTGATGGTCAAGATGAAGAACGGGAAAAAGTTACAGATCAGGTGGCAGAACTTAAGGTCTAGCATGCAGTTAATTTAAGACTAAAATGTCAACAGGTCGTCCACAGCAGATGTTGAAGAATTTGCAGTGGTTCCAGTAGTAGATCCAGTAGTGGAGGCAGGGCCTCCAGAAGTATTAGATCCGCCATTAGAAGTTGGACCCCACATGCTCTTTTGCATGTTTTGCTGGGCCAAAGAAGCCAGGTTAGCAGGTCCAGTTTTTGTTGTAGAGGTTGTCTTTTTAGCGGCAGTTGACCACAAATCTCCAAAAGCATCCTTCTTGGATTGCTGTTTAGCAGATGGTCCAGTACTAGTTACTGGAGACGAAAGACTCGAATTGAAACTGGGAGCAGAAGAAAAGCTGGGAATCGATGGTGCAGCTGAAAACGCACTTGGCGACAAGAGCCCACCTCCAATAGACGAGGCAGGAGTGGGGAACGACGAAGTACTGGTAGCAGTAGAAGCAAATGAAGAAGCAGCAGGCAAGGTTGAACTACTAGCAAATAAATCCGCCAAATTATCGGTTGGTTTAGCAGCAGCCACTGGACTGGCGCTTTGGAAATCATCAAAATCGTCGTCATCGTCACCACCAGTAGCAGTAGTAGCAGCAGCAGCAGCAGGTGCATTGTCGTCAAAGTTGATAAAGTCCGCATCAGGCTGTTTGGTTTGCTTTTTGGCAGGAACTTTAGGAGCAGAAGAAGAGGACGAAGAAGCAGCCTTTCCGGTAGATTCACCAACCTCATATTCTTCAAACTCATCATCATCTCGACTGTACCCCGGCCCATCGTAATTGCTGCCATTAAACCCACCACCATCGCCAAATACTTGGCCACTATAACCACCTCCAAACTCTAACCCTTCACTTCCAAAACCTCCATATTTCCTTCCAGTGTCTCCAAAACCACTAGACTCCTCGGAACCAATCCCCGAGTACTTTGTTTTGTTTGCCCTAGACTTCTTCCGCTCGGTTCGAATCTTCTCTACGTCATTGAGCAGCGACAGAAGCTCCTTGGCACGGTTTCGGATGTTAATTCCTTGGTCTTTTCCATTACTATCGATATAGTGGAAGTGTTTGAGCATATCAATAACCGCAGAATGGGACCGAGCATAGTCAACAACACGTTCAGACCCGTTCTTGATAAGAAACTCCAGCAGTTGTAGAGCTTTGTAAATCTGCCTCCACTCCTCGGCCGACTTCTCAGTGAATCGCTTGTATATCATGGGCATAATCTCATGGAATTGCGAGTACGAATTGGTTCCATTGGCAATATCCTGCATCAATGTCGAAGATGCACCCCATGGTTCGTTGTTGGTGGCCTCTCTAACCTTGGCTTCCATCTCGGTATAATTCATAACAACTGGGTTAGCAACAGCCCACTCGCCTCAAACACTTTAAGTAACACTTGAACTTACCATTCTGAGCTTTTCTAACGTAGGCCTTAACATCGTAGATTGAGATGTTGGCCAGTGTGTCTCGCAGGCCGTCCATGGTAGGATGGTTGGTAAATGGCAGGATGGGTATGGTATGGCTTTGCCAAATGTGCAGTGCCAAATGTCCAGGCAGGCACCTGACTACTATCTGACACCGCACGGATTACCGCACACACAATTTATCATTTTGAAATAATATATATATATATTTTCCATTGAGCGATTGATTCAATCTGGTGTTAGATATACTAGTCGACAGTGACAATTTAGTTGGCTATTGATTGAATTGGACAATCATTTGTATTTGCTATTTTGTTTATTGATTAGTCGAGGAACAGACTTGAACAAGTTTAGAGAACCGAACAGTTTGGTCGGGTAGTCGGCATTGATCCTCCGAATAACCCGTGGAAACTTTGCTTGAGAAAATAATCTTTCTAATTAATTTTGAATACCTGTGATTGTTGTATTTTGACAGTTGCTGGCTCTTTATTATTGGGATATTTGGATATTGGTACGATAATCGCTCCTTTACAGTTGAATATTGCATTTGTTTGCTTTTCATATTAGAACTAGTTCAGGACATATCCACAACAATTTAACCTTATTTTCGGTTTTTGAATTGATAATTAGCTATGGTTAAGGAACTCCACACTGAATACGAGCTGCAACAAGCAGTCTCGCACAAAGGCTTGGCATTTGTATATCTGTATGGAGAGTGGAGTGCAGACTGTCAGCTCCATGGACCGATGTTTGATCTGATAGCTGAAACTTTTGCTACTGCTTCATATTGGAAAATCAATGCCCAGGATTTCCCCGAAGTGATGCTCGAATACGATGTCAACAATGTTCCCAGTTATATTCTATTTAGGGACGGTGCCAAGCTTGGTCATCTTGTAAATAATTCAGTGTCCAAAGCTCGGGAAGCGTTGATCCATGCTATAGAGACATATGGGTAAGCGTGTGCGGTTCGAATTGTACGACTGGCTAGCACCGGAATCTGCACTGAGTATTGATGCTTATATTCAATGTGGGTAATTGATGGGCTTTTGACATGGCGGTCGACATTGCGATTAGTTGGTGGTGTCTAGTGCTGGTCTAGCGCTGTTTTCGCATACTTTTTTTCATATCAGTTCGATACTGCTTTAGTGTGGTTAGTGTCGTTTTAACTACTGAGCGTGTGGTTTTCTAAGTAAATGTTTAGTGATGATTCATTGGAGAGTTCATATCGAATAATTAATATTAATATTGTAAAAGTAATATCACTTTCACTATAGAAAATGTCATTACCTTGTGGCCCTTTATTTACACTTTTCTATTTACAGCCATGGAATAGCAAAGAATATTGAGCGGGGGACTAATGCACTGGAACCGCATGCATAATACAATGGCGCCAGTCTATTGTATTGATCAGCAACCAAACGGCACTCTGAACAGCAATTAAACCAACACCATTGACAAGGCAAACAATTTTTTTTTTTTTGGTTTAGACTCGAGTATATCAGGTAACCATGACAAGCGCCGAAAACCGCCATTAATTCAATTTAACCCGATATTAATAGCACTGCCCATTGCACCCAGCCGTTAGGCCATCCATTGTTCGGAGCTCTGACATCATCACACCTCCTGCGTAACCTGTGGCATGCCTTTGCATGACTATATAATTGGGCTCGATGCCGATGCAGGTTTTTCTTAATGCTAAAGACATTGCGTCCTTCTTTGAATTCATTTTCTGCAAAGAGATTCTTTACTACTAGTCCAATCAATATGGGAAACAAGGTTTATTTCGATACTTCTGCCGATGGTGAGTAGACTGGATTCAATGGCTGCCAATGGCTTGTTGAAAAGTGAGTGATGCCAGCCAAGATGCTTGAGCATCCTCAACAATTTCCAATTGGTGCCATAGACAATAAATAAATGTCATGACTAACTGTAGGCAAGAAATTGGGACGAATTGTGTTCAAGCTTTACGATGACGTTGTCCCCAAGACTGCCGAGAACTTCCGAGCTCTGTGCACTGGAGAGAAGGGATTTGGTTACTCCAACTCCACCTTCCACCGAGTGATCCCCAACTTTATGCTCCAGGGTGGTGACTTCACCAACCACAATGGTACTGGTGGTAAGTCCATCTACGGAAACAAGTTTGCCGATGAGAACTTCACCAAGCGACACGACCGACCCGGTTTGTTGTCCATGGCCAACGCTGGTCCTAACACCAACGGTTCCCAGTTCTTCGTCACCACCGTCCCCTGCCCTTGGCTCGATGGCAAGCACGTTGTGTTTGGTGAGGTTGTTGAGGGACTCGAGGTTGTTCGAACCATTGAGTCTTACGGATCTTCTTCTGGTTCTACCCGAGCCAAGCTTGTCGTTGACGAGTCTGGTGAGCTCTAAGCCATTTGTAACTCCAAGCGGCGCTGAATAATATACTTGTTGATTTCTACTAGTTTGTAAGCACTTTGGTGTCCATTTGGTTGTTGATTTGTTGTCGTTTTCTTTGTTTTCATATTTTTTTCTTTACTTGACAGATTGTCTTAGCTTTACCCGAGTTTGTCCTTCATTCGACCTTCATCTACTTGCCATAATTTCTGCTATTGTATGGTACAGTCTATAACTGCTAGAGTTATTTCGCGGTACAAGTCGAATCAGACTACGATCGGCAAGCATGCCATTTCACCGTCTCGCGGGATCAAGCATTTAAAAGAGCTTGACATTGTCACTCCGTCTAGAAGTGTGACTCCTGTGACAGAAGAAGACGAAGATCCGCCATCAGCGCTTTGGGCTCAAGGCAAACGCGTTCCATCAGTGCTTACTGAGGTTGATCTGGAAGCTTTATACGACCGTTCTAATGTCGTTGACATTTCCACTGATGAAGATGAAGATGGTGGTAGTGTAAATGCTAATATTATGAGCTTGATGGAGGTTGATTCCAATGTGTCAGCCAAGTTACAAAATAATACCACCACTAAGAGGGCTGTGACAGAAACCAAAACAGAAACCAAAACAGAAACCAAAACAGAAATAGAAACAGAAACCAAAATGATTACATCAATAGCCCAGTCAAATATTGAATCAGCTTATTGTGAAAATAGCAAGGGTTCTGACATTGAGGTGTTGGAAATACCTGATTCACAGGTGCCTATCGAGATTCCTGACTCTGATGGAAATTTTGCTGAGATACATCAACCGCTTGAAATCCCCGATTCTCAGAGATATATTGAGCTATTGGATTCTGAGCCACCATTTGAGATACCTGACTCTCAGAATCCACAACATGATTACTACCAAAGAACTCCTCCAACAAGCCCTCCACGCCCCGTCCGAAACCTAGATGTCAATAATGTGGGGAATATGGGCATAAATGATGTGGAGACTATGGACGTAAATAGTGAGAGTGTAGCTCTGGATATCAATGATATGGAAAATTCGGATGGGATTATTGTTGCAAATGTGGATGATCAGGAAATTCAAGAGATTCCTGAATCTGTTCCTGGTTCTCCTCACTCGCCGAATGAACCTAATGATTATTCACTTCTACCCATTGCTGAGCTCCGAAAGCTTATTGACCAATTCGGGTTCAAACCTGTTCGGGGGCGACAAAAGATGCTGGATCTGCTTGCTACATGTACTTCCATGGGAATACGTGCAAAACCAAATACCAATACGAGTGAATCTACCGATAGTGATACCAGGTCTGCTAAATCCTCGGCAGAGCACCTCCAAGACCAGATATTCGCACAATTGTCCACCAAAATCCGTCAACCTGTTTCTCGTATATGGTGGCAAAGAATCTTGTTATATATTCCCTTGCCTATCGAGCAATTCCATCAATTTGTGTCCACCTCATTGGGGATGCCTATAGATCAGGATATGTTGCGTCAATGGTGTGATTATCATGGCATAACCACGACAAATGCTTCTCAGTGATGTCATCGTGGTGATACTGTTACAAACTATTTATTAACGAATATATATATATGATGAATATTGAAAATGAATCTATTCTTGTGTCTATTATTTCAATTACCGACTTCCGATATTTTCTTCTAATCCCCCTGAATATCGGCGATAATCCCGTTCTCGGACAAACATTGCCCAGCCCACATATAAATATCTGAGCCACAGCTTATCTAACCTTATCAAATGCCGTCTGTGGATATCGACCAAGAGTCTCAGGCGTTACTCCCAGGAGCAACTGCCAAGTTCAAAAAGAGATCGTTCCGTAAATCCAGACTGGCTGTTTACGCACTTTTAGGATTTGTTTTCTTATTTGTCTTCAACCTTATCTTTCTTCCAAGAACTTCGGTTAGTAGGGATTGGCGCCGTTTACATCATGTCAAGGTATCGGAAGCCGACTTGGAACGAACTTTGTTCAACTCGATAGATGCAAAGTCTATTCGACAATGGAACTACAATTACACCCAGAAACCTCATCTTGCCGGTCAGAATCTTGAATTGGTTCACTGGACCCAGTCCAAGTTCGCTGAATATGGGTTTGATTCTATTATAGAGTCCTACGACATCTATTTCAACTACCCTCGAGAGCATGCTCTTAGTTTGCTCAACAAAGATGGCTCTGTCAAATTCCAAGCAAAGCTTGAAGAAGATGTTATTGATGTTGATCCTACTACTGGTATCGATGATCGAGTTCCCACGTTCCACGGCTACTCGGCGTCTGGAAATGTTACTAGTGAAGTTGTGTATGTTAACTACGGTACCAAACAGGACTATGATCTATTGGTTAAGAAGGGTGTTGACCTCAAGGGAAAAATTGCTATTGCCAAGTATGGCAAGATCTTCCGTGGTCTCAAGGTCAAGTTTGCTCAAGACCTTGGTGCTGTTGGTGTGATTCTATATTCAGACCCTCAGGACGATGGCGGCATTACTATTAAGAATGGATACGAGGCTTATCCGGATGGTCCTGCTCGAAACCCATCATCTGTCCAGCGTGGAAGTGTTCAGTTCTTGTCTATTGCTCCTGGCGACCCTACCACACCGGGATGGGCCAGTAAGGGCGATGCTGAACGAATTGATCCTTATAATTCCATCCCTTCCATCCCCAGTTTGCCCATCAGCTATGTAGACGCTCTACCCATTCTGAAAGCTATTAATGGCCGTGGTCTTAATGGTGCCGACCTGGGTGCCGATTGGGTTGGAGATCTAGATGACGTTGACTACTCAGTTGGTCCTTCGAAATTGCAAGTCAACCTATACAACGACCAGGACTATGATATTAGACCTGTTTACAACGTTATTGGAAAAATTGAGGGTGTAATCAGTCACGAGGCAGTGGTTATAGGTAATCACCGTGATGCCTGGATTGCTGGAGGTGCTGGTGACCCAAACAGTGGTTCCGCTGTTCTTCTTGAAGTTGCCAAAGCATTTGGTGAGTTGCAGAAGATCGGATGGAAACCTGCACGAACCATCATCTTTGCATCCTGGGATGGTGAAGAGTATGGACTTTTGGGATCAACTGAGTGGGGAGAGGATCATGCCAAATATTTGCAGCGAAATGTGGTTGCGTACTTGAACTTGGATGTTGCTTGCTCTGGTACTTCTTTTGGTGCATCTGCGTCTCCTTTGCTTCACGATATTTTCCGAAAAATTACAAAGAAGGTGCCCGCTCCCGATGGTGGAAAAGGATCTCTTTATGACTTGTGGGCTGAGAAGTCTCACGCTTATATTTCCAACCTCGGGTCCGGTAGCGACTATACCGTTTTCCAAGACTACTTGGGTATTCCAAGTGTTGATTTTGGTTTTGGTGGTTCCAGTGGCGATGCTGTATACCAGTATCACTCTAATTACGATTCTTTCTACTGGATGGATACGTTTGGAGACCCCACTTGGAGTTATCATACCACAATTGCGAGGTTGCTTGGACTTCTAACTATAAACTTGTCTGAGCAGGAACTGATTCCATTCAAGCTCACGGCATATGGTGAAGTGCTTGATGGTTATCTGGATAAGCTGTCAACTCACTCTCATAAAGAGGCAAGGGCCGTAGATGAGTTGAAAGAGGCTGTAGCCAAATACCAGGAAAAGGCTGTTACTTATGATGAGTACACTGCAAAACTGAATGATGAATATACTAAGGATTATGCGTGGTATTACAGTTACAAGAAATTGTTCCTTCTGGTAAAGATCAAGATTGTTAACTTGAAGCTCATGTTTTTGGAACGACTTTTCCTTTACAAGGAAGGTCTCGACTCGCGACCATGGTTCAAGCACATTGTGTTTGCTCCTGGTATCAACACTGGCTATGCTGGTGCTTTGCTGCCTGGTCTCACCGAAGCAATAGACAATCATGATTCTGCTGGTGTTCTGAAGTGGTCTGAAATTATTAAGGACACTTTAAGTACTGTAACCGCGATTATTTCGTAGAATGTATTTTACAAATCAATAATAAATATATCTATATAACCGTTCTGGTAGGATTATGGTCATTATGCAAACACAGGAATAATTTCATATGGATGACCTCTAAACTTGGTCAAATAGCATACGCTTTTCACAAACTTGTGTTCATTTAAATATTGTCGTCCTTGTTGTAGGAGCGCTGCTCTTCTTCATCATAAATTCCACACGACTGGCGGTAATTATGAATAATTCTCGTATCTTCGTCATCAAGCAATGATGGATTTCGATATGATTTCAGCCATGCAATCAAAACCGTTTCTTCGGCTGAGGATATTTTCCTGTCGATAGAGTCCAAATATTCATCCTCGTCACTTTTGTCTTCATCTGTGTCTGTAACTTTGTCCTCATCACTTTCGTCTTCATCTGTGTTTGTAACATTGTCTTCGCCAATATCCATGTCTTTCTCCTCGTCACTGTTATCCTCATGTTCAACAACTTCACTTCGGTCCTCGAGCTCAATTTGGTCTGGATCATCAGTTGCATCATCATAAACGTCCATATAGATAGGCTCTCGCACGTGAGAAAGCTCTCCATATTTGGTTTCACTTTGAATTGACATGCGTTCTAACAAATCTTGTCGAAATGCCTTCACATCCAAATTCTTGATATACTCATCCACAGTTTCAGGTGACTCCGATGTTATATCAGCAGAGTGACTAAGGCTGCTGAAGAACTTGTAGGTAGACCTGGCCAAGCCCATATCACGCAACACCTTCTCTATATATGCTCTCTGTAACACTAGCTTTTCCACAACATAATGATCTCGCATTGACTTGACATATTTATCGGCAAGTGCTCTCCGTAATATTTGCCTGACAAGCTCAAATACCGTTGTATATATCTCTTCAAGAGCTTCGTCACTGATCAGCAACGATGGCTCATCTGCTCCATATATTTTGCAAATGCTATGGCTCATAACTGGCAGCATCCTTTCATGAATAACTGGTGCCTCAATACTATCTTTAGGCAAATCATCCTTCTTATTGAATTTCTCGTTGTCACTGTCAATTTCAAAATTACTTCCCAGCATTGGCCCACGGGTTTCATCAACATTGTCTTCCAATAAAGATATGCTCTCTGCCTGAATATCTTCCATATACACCCAAGATTTGCTCATTTCTCGAGCACATGGGATGTCTTCCATTAATATTTGAGGACCAGCTTTGACGGACCCTTGACGGAGCAAACCATGATACAATTCACACTCTATTAGCGATTTTGACCCGATCTCACGGGACACTTGCTCTAGGTTATGTCTAGATTTTCTACCCAGAAATGTGAAAAACTTTTCCTTTTCGTCTTTCGTCCATATTGACCCTCCAATCTCAGATGTTTCTAGCTCACCATTGTCATTACCAATGTCCATCACACCCACTGAAGAAAGTTTCCCTGGTTGAAGCGGATCATCATCACTGGCGTTGGTATTGAAACCCGTAAAGAATTCTGTGATCTCTTTATTAAACAGGTATGCATAATTGGCGTGGAAATACCAGTTTTCAACGCCTGTTGTTTTGGCTCTCTTCCTGGTCTTATGGGTGCCCGATGGTGTTTCTTCATTTGTCCTCTTAACAAATGGTATCTCTTCTTTCTCCTCCAAGTCAGTGCTTATTACATCAGGAGACAATGACATCAGGTTAACGACACAGGCTTATCAACCCAGAATAACGATTCGCGTGGAACCACTTGAACCAGTTCCAGGTCTGTTTTCCCTGATAATTGCTCTCCCAGAATCAGTCAAGGTTAACTTCAATTGCGTCTGCCGCGCTCAGGGGTAAAAAGCCCCATGAAATTTCTCAAGTTGGAACTAAATTAATTTCTCATTATCGTAGTATTACTGTTGTGACTTCGCTTGGGAAAGTCCTACGATTTGTATTTTTTATTTATTATAGAGATGTTGTCTCGAATCATATATCTTCAACGGCGTTGCGGTTGTCTATCTCCAAATGGCCTTCGACGGGCCACTATTGGAGGCCCAAGAGTGGCAGGAATTGCATGCTGGAGAGATCAGTCAACATTTCCGGCCATCAAAGAGTCCGAAGGCAGTGAAAATAGTAACGGCATTGGCAATGGAGTTAGTAATGAAGTTCTAGACCGACATGAAACCAAGTCACGAGGTAAAAAACTTCCACCACCAAAACAAGATTACATTATATTGGGTGCAAGAACTTCTCGGGTTCTCCCTCGACAGATGCCACGATCCAGAGATTTCAAGGACGTCAAAATCAAAGTTGATGAACTTGAAGAACAGCGGAAGCAGCTTCTTGTGTTTACTAGAGAAACATCCATGGAACAGGCCCTTGAAAATATCGAGCGCATGAAGCCTATACAAAATATTTTGTCATTTAAGAGACACGATCAACTGACAATCGACCTCAAGCGAAGCTTCTCTGTTCCTCAATTAAGAGAGTATATTCGTTCTAAGGCTCCAAGTATTAAAATTGGTGGGAACAAGTCTGAAGTGGTTAGTCGAATACTTCAAAATGTGTGGGGAGTTAATGAGTCGGCCACAGTTAGCGAAAGCTCGGATGTAATCATTGAGCGATCAGTTCAACTCACTCGCCGTGAAATGTTTATTATAATTTCACAAAATGCAGATCTCCTGCGGTTTTGGACAAAGTCGGGTGCCAGCATTGTGGTGCTTGGTGACGAACAGAAGATTATCATAAGATCTACAGCTGATGTCTGTAACTGGATCATGGCATCGCTCCACAGAACGTTACAAAATATTGTCAATGAGGATATAAACTTTTCGAAGCTCAACACTAGTATCGAAAATATTCCTTTGGGACGTATCCAGAGGATATCTGATACGTACCTTCATTATCAAGAGTCTGATGGGCTTATTACTGCAAGTGCTAGATCTCCAGAGCTTATTCATAATTCTCAAAGATTATTGGTACATGCAACAGGTTTCCTCCCTGGCACGACTGATGTCTACGTATATCCAGACTTGAATACACGAGAATCTCGAGTAACAGATGACGATGCGTTGATGTGGAATGAGCGAATGATGGATTGGTCTAGATCAAAGATGATAAGGAGGAGGAATTCTAGTAACTCTGAACACGAAACTGCGGGATCTTTAACAATCAGTGATGGATCTTGCACTCTAAACGATGGATCGGTTGAGGAAGTGGTTCTCGAAAGAATTGCGTCTGAAATTCCTTCAGCTATGAGCGAAGATGACAGCGAGCAACTTACAATAACAGCTACTTACGGGTACATTTTGCATAATTTTGATCATAAAGATAGTGAAGCTGATGATTTCCGCGCCGGCTCAACGACTAGGACTTTCTTACCCAACATTCCGTACATTTTACGCAGATGTAACAGCCTGCCGTTGTACGATCCAAATATCAGCCACGACTCAGAAACTGTCCATGAACCTTCTCAAGAAACTGCTAATGACTCCTCAGATGATGCTTGGGACAGGATACTAGCGAGATCAAAGGCACTGTCTGCGACGGCACAGAGTGACCCTGTTTCGTCGGTTATGGCAGATAGAGACAATATGACTCTTCGAGAAGAAGCTTCACGGTTGATTCAGCTGAGATTTGTCCCGTCTCCATTCCACACTGGTCGAGATTTGCTGGAAGATAAGAAACCAATTGAAATGTGGTTTGATGTCAGTGACGACGATAAGTGTGATACCGAATCATTAAGGCTCGTATCTTCTGAGAGGGAAGTGAATGTGCTGTCATCATATCCACATCTTGAAAGTGATATAAAGTTTACTGCATCAAAAGCCAATTTCCTCGACCAGGAACAAGATCAAGAAAGTGTCAGGCAGTTTCTTTTGTCGGCCCAGTTAGATGTCTCGGGAAAGAGAAAAATATACGTCCCTCACACCATCGAACTTAGCATTAACGGCGAGAAAGGCGTATACCTGTATCAGTCTATGACTTACAGACGACAGGTGGATTTGTCCTATCGCGGAAGAATCCTACAGATTTCGTCATTGGAGTCTGGAAGCTTTGGAGGCCGAAAAATAGAGGCCAACTTAGTTTGGGACACTCAGGAGGGAACTGTGGATAGAGAGCAGCTAGGAAAGTTCATAGGCGATGCCGTGGACTTTGCAAAATCCGTCCAAGAGGCCTCGATGGCATTGGACTTGTAAATATAAACCCTGTAAATATCGTGATAGTTAACTTATATTAATAATTTATAAAATACACCAACCCAACTAAGCATTACCAGCAGAAGCTCCCGCCCGTCTGATTGATCTTCTGTTTCGTGGACCAAACTGTACAACTCTACCCTCTGCCTCAAGCTCGTCCACCACATTTCGTACCTTCTCTAGCAAATTATCCACTCTAATGGACTCACTCAGTTGTCTGACCAGATCATCTAATCTCACTTGAGTGACGCCACCGTCATCCAATAGTGAGTCAATCTGCTGGAGAACACTGTTCTTCAAACCTGACAGGAGGCGTCGCTGAGCAGTGGAAGTACCAGTCTGAACGAGATCCATATCAATATTACCAGTAATAGGATCTATGGCGTATTCCTTGATGGCACTTCGGATAAGTCTCACCGCCTCCAGAACGTCATATCTCGTAACCTCCTCAGACAATCTCATCTTGGCATGTGCTTCAGAGAGTCGAATCATACTCTCGAGCTGTCGGGTAGTGGCAGTAATTCTCCTTTCAGCAGTTCTCGAGTCCTCTCCCAATTTTCTCATTGCAGCATAAGCATTAACAAGCTCAATCTTTGCAGCAGGTGTGATTTTTGGATGAATGTGTTGTTTCGCATATGAAATATACATAGTCAAGAACTCAATTGGCAATATCTCCTGGGACGCAGCATTTTCCGGAGCATCTTCCAAGTACATATTGGCAAGATGTGAAGCCAAATGACGGTCAGCTTGCATATCTACGGTATCGATCATAAGATAGACAAGATCGAATCGAGAAAGAAGGGAAGGAGGCAAATCAATGTTCTGAGGAACAGAAAGATTCACATCATATTTTGACCCAATTGGATTTGCAGAGGCCAAGATTGACGTTCGGGCGTTTAGAGTAGTAATGATTCCAGCTTTTGCGATTGAAATTGTCTGTTGTTCCATAACTTCGTGAAGGACAGACCGCGTGGAGTCCGACATTTTGTCAAACTCATCGATACAACAGATACCACCATCTGATAGGACCAATGCTCCACTCTCCAGAACAAGTTGTTTTGTTTCAGGATCTCGAGTAACGTATGCTGTAAGACCAACTGCCGAGGAACCTTTTCCAGATGTGTAAATTCCACGAGGAGCTATTTTGTGAACGTATTGCAGCAACTGTGACTTAGATGTAGATGGATCACCACAAAGTAAAATATTAATATCTCCACGATACCTGGGAGCACCGCCCTTTTCAAATTTCTTGTTAGCTCCTCCAAAAAGTTGAAGCAAGATACCCTTTTTGACATCATTTTGTTCAAAGATGCTGGGAGCGACAGATCGAGCAAGCAAGTCGTAAACATCATCTCGACTTCCGACCTCTTTGATCTTATCAATATCGCTCTCAGTAATCTTACGAGCACCTTCGAGATCGTCCCTTTGCTGCTCTGCGAATTCAGTCTCAAGACTAGTTGAAGTCGAGGCATCGACGCCTAATCGCTTGCTATCCACTTTTTGGATATGAACAATATCAACGTATGTCTTGAACAAGTTCTTCAACGTTCTCTGGCGAGGATTGACACGAACAGGAGTAGATCGATATATTCCTGTAACTTCCACTCTATCACCAGCCTTACAAACATCAACCAGCTCATCATACACACACAATGAAATGGAATGTGGAGTTTGTCCATCAGGAGTGATATCTGGGGTTTCTTGAAGTCGAATAACCTGTTTGTCAGAAAACAAGCAACGATTGTGAACAATCTGCATCGAGTTGGTAGATGCACACACTGGACGAGGACATTGAGTGGGCTCAACAATAGTACCTCGATCAATTTCAGATCCAACGGTGTGGTTGCACACATTACACTTGAAAAAAGCCTCTTTCATATCAGGGATAACTGGTGTAGCACGAATAACAATTCCTTTGACTGACACCAACTTGTCTATGTCTCCAGGATTGAGTTCACGCATACCCTTTTTATTGTGCAAACCAAATGGACGGACACGGTAATCTGAAGTTTCGACAGCATCGAATTCTTCTGAAGCACTTCCAGGAGGAACAAGAGCAACCATACAATCGCGAATAGTCAGATCCATGATCGGGATGATCTCCTGAGGATAATTTATCAAATGGTAGTACAACTTATGAGTCGTTGGATAAGCGAGCAAGTCATGAACATCCAGATTAAGATTAGTAAGGCCAAGTGATCTCATGCTCTTGAGCATTTCAATATATACCAGTTCCTCTCCTTCATTGGGCAGAACTGGCTGCTTGTCAAATTGCATTCGATATTTGAGTTTGAAACTTTGGAGAAAGGTTCGGAAATTCTGCCTGCTTTCACTGATGCTGACATTTGTTCCCCAAATCAACCTGTCTGGGCCATTATCATCGACGGCATCGCTGCCACGTGCAGACAATGTGAAAATATCATCATTTCGGTTTCCAGCTCTTCGAGAATTGGCATCAGAGGAATTGATATCACCTCTTCTCATAGTACCCTGACGTCTTCTAGAACCTGATTCCGAGTCATAATCTGAGAATTGAGTTGAACTCAAGAGACCCGATCGAGGAGCAGATAAAGATCTTGTAGGCGAGGACGAGTAACGCAGCGGAGAAGACCTGTCTTCAATTCGCATTCGTCCAGTACGCTCGGCGAGACCATCATCTCGAGCAGCAGGTGATGAGGCAGGAGACGACGAGAAGAATAGCGGGGAAGAAGCCAATGGAGGACCTTGAGGGACTGACGAACTCTCAGGTGGAGACGACATGGCGTTATGATGTGAAGCTAGAATGACAGGGATTTCAGGTTCATGCATCTGCGCAGACGCGCCCTGTAATTACATTTCCCATTTGGGTATATTACAACTCGCGTCGATGCACGCGTCTCTAGCAGCAGCGCTGATAACTAGAAATCAGATGAAAAAATAACTTAAAATAAAAAGAATAAAATAAAAAGAAAATAAAAAAAGAATTCAGTTTGTACAAAATATTCTTCAGATACCATTATGACAACCCAAATTCGCGTGAAACATCATCATTTATAGTCCATTTCTTCTCAGTCTCTTTAATCCCGAGACGTTTAGCCGAGTGCTTAATTGTGTTCAGAATAACCGATTTTGAAAGCTTGGGAAATTTCTGTTTGACAACCTCAACAAGCAATATCTGGTTCATAGTGCTGTCTTTGATAAAGGATAACAGCTGCTTCATAGTATCTTTTGATACTAGTTTCCGCTGTTTGTTGGCCAATGAGCTTGTCACCGAAGCCGGGGAACCAAACGGATCAGCCTTTATTGATGCCGAAGACCAATAGTCTTTAAATGGGTCAATGGGCCCATCAATAACTGAGTTAGTAAAATGGTATTCAAAAAAGAAAAACAAAAACAAATTGCGACTTACATAAGGATTCAACTGTGAGCGAACAGAAATAATCATCGGTCCCATCATTCCACTTCACAACTGGGTTCAGCGGCCCAATTATTTGACGACGATTGGTAGTTTCGTCTGACTCTAAGAAATCATCCATGCCATCTTCCTCATCTTCTTCTTCACTCAAGCCATCGTCACCCTCAAGATCCTCACCATCATCATCTTCGTCTTGGATCCACTCAACCTCAGAATCGTAGTCGTAATTGATACCTATGTTTTGCTGTTTCTCCCACGGCCTGGTGGCCAGTTGAATTGTTGGCTTTGAGAATGTCCCAGTATACGGGGGTCTAATATCTTCAGCAAACTGTATATGCTTTCGGGGAAGGGTGTTCAGCAATCCCAATGCAGCTGTCTCAGTAACTCTCTCCTGATTCATAAGTTCAAGGATTTGCACTGTGGTGTAACGAGGGGTATATCCCCGCTTTACTCTCATCCCTTGGAGATAAGCGACAAGAGATTCATTTTGGTCAGAAGTCCGGGAAAATGCATTGTATGGTACCAACTTGGCATTCTGCTTGACGTGGAATGGCAGAAAATATGAATCGAAATCATCTTGAGATTTAGCAGCAACAATCACTTCAGGCTTTTTCGCTTTTGGTTTAAAGAAGCTGGCAATTCTCATTTGCTGTTTCGATTTCTTATCTTTCTCTGCACGCTTTTCACTCTCTTTCCGTTGCTTCTCTTCTTCCTTCTTTCGCTTTTCATCTTCTTTGCGTTTTCGCTCCATTTCCTTCTCTTCTTCCTTTTTTCTTCGTTCCATCTCTTTCTCTTCTTCCTTCTTTTTTCGTTCCTCCTCTTTACGCTGATTTAGCTCAGCCTTCTGTAAATCCTTTAGCCTCTTCTCTTCATCTTTTAATTTCTTCCTTTCGTGTTTCTCTTGCTCTTTCTTGGCCTTTTCATCCTCCTTCTCTCGCTGTTTTTCGAGAATTCGGGCTTCTCTTTCGGCTTCTCGTTGCCGCTTCTCAAGTTCCTTCTCATCCTTTGTTCTAGGCTTTTTATTTGGTGGTTCAGGAGTGCTGTTTTCCTTGTCAATAGTCAAGTCCACGTCTAGCGGACGCTTTAAAGACATTTCAGTTTGCCGGACCTCCACAATTGAGACATCAGTATCCATCGCGATGTTAAGTCGCGTTCAGACGCGGGGATCAATTTAAGTTGGAGGTTAGGGACCTGTCAGAAAGAGAGGCAATACACTATCTCGCGTAAGGGAAGATCCATTACTTAACAACGGCTAGTATAGTGAGTGATATTTTTCATATCTGAAGATAAGTTCCGTATATTAGCCTCGAGCAATTATTTAAAAAAAATATTTATTTGCTTTCATTGTCCCTCGCATTTTTGTGACGTTATCAATGATCTGAGATTCACAAACATGGAACTCCGAATCACGTGACGTACAGTCAATACGACAGAATACGAAGGCTGTGTTGAACTTACAACTATCATTGCATCTCGATACTTAAATCATGAGCGACTTTGTGTTCTCACTTCATGAGTACAAGGAGAGTGAGGTCCCAGAACCACAGGTCGCTGTGGAAGCAGCGTTGAAGTTTGTAGAACCCATTATCAGCAAATGGGGCAAAGGTCCTCACTATAAAAGCGGCAGTGTTGATACATACAATACCCGAATCGGCGGAGACTTTTGGATGTGTCGACATTCCAAGCACAAAGATGTATCCTTTGAGGCATTCAGAAAGGGAATTCTAGTCAATCATACTGAGAATGAAGTCAAGTACATCCCTTTACTCGACAGTTTTAAGAAGCTTCCGTCATCCAGTGATGTCCCAGAAACATGGGAGAGTATATTAGTACACTACAAATTCCCGAAATTTTTCAGCGATAGGGAAATGACAATCTGGCTATTGGCAGTTCAGCCCGATCCAGAAGTCAAGAAGTTCTTGGTGATTTCTCTCCCATCAGACCGAACGATATCGGAAGGAGTAACGAGAGCTTACTACTGCTCGATCGAGGTGGTTACATTTAATGACGAGACTGGTGAAATAGACTGGTTGATGGCTCAGACCAGTGATGCCAAAGGTAATATTCCTCGGTGGATCCAAGATAAATCCGTGCACTCAAGCGTGGCCCAAGATGTTCCACACTTCATAGAATGGGCGAAAGGAAATCTGGAAAGCACCAAGTAGATCACAGGCCCGTATAGACTAGATAGACGTTTTCAAGTCCCTGCAATCAACTCTTAATATAAATAAACAAAGACGCATTATCGACCTATTCGCTGAGCTATATCTCTTGCTATGGTTCGCTGCTTTGCAATAGCTTCTAACCACTCATCATCAGATATTATTTTCTGCGATGCTTGTACGGGCGGCCAAAATTCCGCTCCAACTCTTCCTAGAGATTGAGAGCAATATGCCAGTTGTAACCATAGTCCAGCTCTAATAGACTTGTCGGAGATCTTTTGCCCAAACTCGGTGATCGCATCTTTCAAATCAATGACAGTAGCGCGAGCGAAATCTCCCAATAGGTAGTCACTACTGACCTCGCCTGAAACATCTGAAGGAAAAATAGTACGAAATGCCCCTATAGTAGCGAAAACGTGTTCACGATAAACCTCGATGAATTTCTTCAGGTATTTTTCTGGTGACTCCTTCAATGCTGATAACGTTGTCCATTGGGTACGGATGAAATGCAATCTCGATAATAAGAACAACTGCTGGAGTTGTGAGTTTGCACCTGGAGCACTCTGGAAAGGTTGTATTCGTCTCATATATGAGATTGCCTTGATTAGAGTGGCCATTTTAACAGATTCTCTCAACAAGCGAACTAATTGAACAAGCATTGCCTTCATGGACTGGTCAATCTCATGCTGGATTTGTGCCACGAGTTTAACGTTATTGAATCGAACGCCTAATCGTTTTGAATGGTTTGCCAAATCTAATGCTTCGGAATAGAACCCATTACGAACACAAGCCTGCGCTAATGAAGGAAGCTCCAAGATATCCTGAACCTTATCTATGTTTCGAATCAGAACGACTGGGTCATTAGCTTCTTCAGGCTGACTTGAAACTTCTGTTGTTGGCATTTGATGTATTTGTTTCTCGACTGACGGGATCATTTCTTCATCAAAATTAACAAGAACCTCTTCAAATTTATCAAATTTATTTCCCAGTGCGGAAATAGCACTTGCACTGGTGATGAATTGGCTCTGTGACTTTCTCGTAAGAGAAACCAACGTCGTTTTGATCCCTTCTCTAGCCGTCACTAGGTACTCTTTTTCTGCTGGAATTGATTCTTGGGGAAGCCCCTTAAGGTGTGCTAAGTATCCTGTCAAATCCTCATCCAGAATGTATTTTCCATCCACCCTGGAGAGCAATATATCTAGTAATGGGTCCGACATACGTGTTGTGTGAGTAACGAAGATGATGAGGCTGCTGGGTGAGACTCTTACATTTTGGCCAGTTGAAAGATCGAAGACCGAGCTGACAAATTCATTATGAAATTAGAGAAACCAATAATTGAGGATCATAAGATATCTCATACTATTACTGTAATCGCTCGAGTTAAATAATTTGGTATTTTGTAGGGAACGAATGTGTGGGTAACTTGTATGGCGCTTACGTATCACAAAAGGAATAACCCAATCGGCATTTGTTTGGCATTAATAAACAATGACTATAAATCAGATAAATTAGATTATCATAAGCTCATATCTGGGATTTAAGACTAACTGGAAGACCATATTTATCCTAATGGACTAGTTATTCATTTAGATGTCTACTACTTTTCTGTAGCCCCCACATACCTATTCGGGTACATGCAGGGTCGATAGATCAACTTATCTTATCGTCGGGCAGACCGATACTCGCTGGACATAAATAACGCTGAAAGCCGGCCAATACCACACTTTTCTTATACACACTAAAGTTTTGCATTTGGATAATTTCGCTTTCAGAATTAGAATGTCAAAATTTGCGCATATCAAGACAAATGATACCCGTATTTGGGAAACTCTGAATGAGTCGTGCCAGTGGGGAGCAACAGCTGATGGAGGAATGAATCGAGTAACGTTAAATGAAGATGACAAAAAGGTCCGTCATTGGCTCATTGAGCAGGGAGAAAGTTTGGGATGTAAGATATTGATAGATCAAATGGGAAGCATATTTATGATCCGCCCTGGAGAGAACAATGATATCCCTCCCATTGGAATTGGATCTCATCTAGATACACAACCAACAGGAGGGAAATTCGATGGAATTGTTGGAGTACAGACAGGATTGGAAATTTTGAGGACTTTACACGAGAACAATTACAAGACATATGCACCTGTGTGTGTGATCAATTGGACAAATGAAGAGGGTGCCCGATTCCCTAAGACTATGGTTTCTAGTGGAGTATGGAGCGGAAACATTTCTCTTGAAGATGCCTACAAAGTTGAGGATATCAATGCACCAGGAGTTTTATTTGAGCATGAACTGGAAAAAATTGGGTTCAAGGGAACTGTTCCTGCTTCATTTAAGAAGAATCCTATATCTGCCCATTTTGAAGTCCATATTGAGCAGGGAACTGGACTTGAGAAAGCTCAAACTGATATCGGCGTTGTAGCAGGTGTCAAAGGAATCAGATGGTTCGATGTTGAGATCTTTGGAACAGAAGGTCACACTGGCACTACACCAATGCCTGGCAGAAAAGATGCGTTAGCAGCGGCGAGTGCAATGATCCTCTGTGTCGAAGAAACAGCTGTCAAGCATGGAGGATTAGGAACGGTAGGTGTCATCCATCCACTTCCACAGAGCCCAAATACTATTCCGGGATATGCCAAGTTCTCGGTCGATTGTCGTCATAACTCCAATGATGCATTGTGGAGTTATACAGAAGAACTTGTTGCTAATCTTAAATCGATTGCAGGAAGTCGAGATGTGAAATGTAACATAAAAGAAACCTGGCATTTCAAACAACTTCAATTCGACGAGACTGGAAAGAAGGCAATCGAGGATTCTGCTAAGGAGAATGGATTTTCATCTATGTCAATCTTTTCAGGAATTGGTCATGATTCATGCTACACAGCTACCTGTGTCCCGACTGCTATGATTTTCATTCCTTGCAAAAATGGAATCTCTCATTCGCCAAAGGAGTATTCTAGTCCTGAAGCAGTAGCAAGAGGAGCTCAGACCATGTTAGGTGCTGTACTACGGTATGACGAATCATTGCGTTCTAAAAGTGTCTCCTAGAGTCTGTTAGAACATGACACCTGACAAATAAATGACAATACTAAACAAAATCCAAACAAAGTGATTTCATAGTTCATAATGCTGATAAAGTACAACGAGTTTTATTAAAAATGTACTATTTTCCGTTTCTTCAAAGTTATCCAAAAAAACTCTCCTGGCGAGACTCCGATAAGAAGTTAAGATCAATCTGTGACACCAAATCATCATAGTATGAATCATTTCCCATATTAAACATAGACACCACAGTGTTAAGACCGGTATTCAGATCTCTCGCTGAAGGACTAGATAATTCAGTAGGAAGTTCAGACTTGGTGGACAAGTCAGCCGACGCTGCTTTGACCATAGCAAGACAATCCTTGGCAGGTTCTAACTTCAATGCAAACTTGTCAAGTAAGTTTGAAGATAGTTCAAGATAATGGATAGCTTCGCTAAGACCTAGATAGTTTTCAGTCCAGTTGGGCTGATTAGTAATAAATATCAGTGACAGAGTTGAAGAAAAAACTGCTGTCAAATTAAGCCAATTAAAAGATAGCTTTTGCTGTTGATGCAAATTGGTAAATTGTTGCAAGGCCATCGCAGCAGCGTCTGCGATAAAGCGTAAATTCTCCTGGGGTGGCTGTGGCCAAAGAGGCGAGGGCCTAAACAATAGAACGACTAGATTGTAATAATTCAAGTCGAACCAAGCTGATGTTAAGTGGGGAACAAACGAGAACTGCGATTCATTCAAAGGAAATGGCATGGCTCTCCTCCATGCAATTAGGTCGTTATGTAGTCCTTCTACAATCACCCGTCGCTTGTCTTCCATGGTACTAGCCGCGGTGGGACTATACACCGTTTCTAAAATCTCCCCTGCAATTTTACGGAGCGATAATATGTGAAGTGACACATCAAGATATGAACGCTCTCCAGGACTAGTTGGATCTTCTGTGGAAAAATAAGGAAGATCTATATCCCTATCTCTTAATGCCAAAGGACGACCAAGAGTTACTGAAACCATGCGATCCATCATATAAAGGCACCACACAACTCGTTTTATATGTTCTTGCTCCTCTTGCGTTCTTCCTTCCAAGGAGCTCGCGGTGTGTAGACCCATCCCCAAAGCCAGACGACCAGCAATACCAACCAGGTACCATGTATCAGGGCCAAGTCTGTTGAAAAACGAATATGAAACAAGTAATAGTATGCTCTCTAAAACAACTTTATTCCCGGCACTCAGTACAGCTGGAAGGTGCTGAGCTGCTTGTTTCCAACAAGCAATAGCCTCATCTTCTTTCGATATTGTTATTGACGCCAATGACGTAGATCCTATAGCTAAAACCATGTAGTATTGAAACTGCCATACCGGATCACTCACGGGTCCATTCTGATGGATTTTTTCTACATTGGACATGAAAATATCTCTCCTCAGAAACGGATATAGAGTATGGCTATGCTGCCAGTAAAACCCAATAAGCTCTTGAATGCGGTTCCCTGTTGGTAAATTGTGTCCTGATAATGAACCATTTGTGTCAAATCTATCAGATGTACTGTCAGATCCAGATTGAGAGGCTGGCAACACAATGCCTCCTCGAATCATGTCTTCACTTTGGGGTCCCATTTTGTAAATGATGGCTTGAGTGAACTTGGCAAACGAAATTCCTGATCCTGGGCCAAGATATTGCCCATCAGCTGAAGCCTTGAGTGACAAGGTGCCCATCTCTTCTGGCAGATTTTTTTCTGATTGTATTCCTGAAGAAGTTGAAACCGGGGAATGCTCCGAACCAGTGTGACTAGCAAGTTTCAAATCATTGATCTGAGCTTCGAGGTCTGCAATTCTTGCGTTAAGTCCTTGTACATATCTGAAATCGTTAGACAAACACAATAATAAACACAAATCAGCTGCAATTTGGCATACTACTTACGATACGGCGTATGAACCAATAGTATCGTCAACATAAATACATCTGAATGATGCGTGTCGACATGATGAGCACTTCGGCAAGACCTTATCACACTAGTTAGTACGGAATCAGATCAATATGAAGATAGTTACACACCTTTTTCTTTCGTTTATAACACCTTTCGCATGCTTGAGATGCATGTGGCTGATATGACGAGCTCATTATTGGTGTTCATTAGCGAGTGTGGAGACTATGAAGTTGATGGATGGGTCGGGTATATACCCGTGATAAGGGTCAGAGAATTCCCAAGATAGGAAATGCTAGGAAATGCTATTGCATGCATCAATTCTAGTAATAAGCTCTAGAAAAAGAAAATACGCATTGCATTATTATATAATTGGAGCATTCATATCACGCAAGACAATAAGACAATAAGATATACAATTTCTTTACAATTTATATAATATAAATATCATTATTCTCGATAAAATTCTGAGGTTCTTTCCTCAGACGTACTAAGCAGCTCGTCCAATTCACCAGGGTTTCGTGGAATCAGCTTGACTTTAAAGTCTCTTGGAATAGCAACCAGCGCAGTCTTGAACTGATTATAATCCACGTAATCAGTGTTTGGAGGCTCTTCTTCTGAAGCAACAATTTTATAGCTACTGATAATTCGTACCAATGCCGAGTACAGCAGTCTTTGAGCAATGAACTGACCAGAACAGGCACGAGCGCCAGCACCAAAACTGTGATGTCCAAGACCATCCAGCTTTCTCTCAGTCACACCGTCTGCCTCCATCCATCGATCGGGATTAAAAATCGCTGCATCTGGGCCAAAGTGATCGACATCATGATTGGCTGCCTGAGCATTAATCAGAACCATGGTCTTGGCAGGTATAGTTGCACCCTTCCAGTTGACATCCTTGACGGTCTTTCTAGGCAAACTCATAGAACTCACAGTGTAGAATCTACCGGCTTCTTTGACAATTGCATTGATATAGGGGATATTTTCCTGTTTGTAGCAGTCTTCCCAAGCATCGGATGTGTTGGAATAATGTCTTTTGATATCTTCATAAGCCTTTTCTTGGAATTTTTGGCCCTCTTTGGTAGAAAGTGAACCAATACAGGATGTCAATGTTCCTGGAATAGTTTCGAACCCTCCAGAGACAAGAGACAAACAGATAGAGTTCACTTCAACGTTGGACAGCTTGGATTCATCATCTTTGAGAATGGCAGCAGCGATACATGGTTTGTCGGTTCCATTTTTGATCATATTTCTAACCTTGTCGAGAAGAAGATGAAGGTACTTGTCTCTTCTTTCCCGCAGCTCTTTAGAACGTTTGTTTTTTTCATTATTAGGCAAGTATCTCAGGATTGGAACGTAGTCCTGGAGATTTTCAGAGGCAGACCTCAAAAGGGAGATGGCCGATCCTACATACAATATTTCCCGTAGTAGATCATCGTATACATTGTCCATGCGGATACCATAACATAGTGTGAGTGTCGTGTTTAGAGCAAACCGTTGGATGAAGGGCCGGACTCCAATTTCAACTGATCCTCCTTTTGAGTCACGGTGGAAATCCCGCAAGATACAATAAGACTCCAAATCAAACATTGGATAATAGTTACGAAGTGCAGGACGACCTAGTGCAATACCGGTTGCCTTTCGCTTGTTTTTGCACGAATCGTCCCATGGGGAAGACCCAATAGTAAAACCCTGTGTTGATGAAATGACACCATGGAAAGTGTATAGCTTTGGACGATCGATTAGAGCATTCTGATGGCTGAGAAGAATACTTTTGGCATCTTCAAAAGAGTTAACGACCACAGCTCTTGTGTTTCCCAGCTTGATTTGAAACACTGACAGTTTGTACTTTCTCCACCATCCTTCGCAAACAGTGGCATGATCATCTCCTAGCTTGAGAAGGTGTCCAAATAATGGGACAGCTCCTGGGATCTGAGGAATGCCTTTGATCTTAGGAATATCAGTCGCGAACAAAACGCTGTATATCGACCATCCCACAATTGATAAGAACAGCACTGATAGACCTACTGTATAATAGCGTGGATCAATTTCAGAAATCATCTTTGAGCAACGTCTTCACAAATATCTGACCCCCTTGTGACTTGACTTAGTGACCCTGTCTGGTAAAGCGACTCAGACTATTTATATAGCTCAGTGTCAGGTACCCCCAATCCATCATAAAGGTTAGTAATCTGTCGGGCAGGCCGATGCAGGCCGATGCATGCAGATGTCATCGATAAGAGCCCCACACTTGCATTATCTGCGTCGGGCAGCCCGAAACCCCTAACCGCCTTGGCGTTGATAAAACGGACAGCCCGTCTCGTTGGATGCTGTCACGAACCCGGATGCACTGATAATGCACGGATCAACTTCGAGATAGCCGGCATATAAAAGAACGGTCATTGGAGGGGTTGACTCTACTCTGACCAAAACATGTTACAAGGAGAAGAACTGGCTGAGAAAAGGCATCTCACATCATTCAATGATACCCAGCTCTTAGAGACTATCGGCTACAAGCAGGAGCTGAAGCGAAGCTTCTCTCTGTTATCGATGATCGGTTTTTCATTTGCAATTTTGACATGTTGGACCGCCCTAAGTGGATCATTGGCCGCTGCCATGTTGAATGGAGGACCCGTGTCACTGTTTTGGGGTTGGTTGGGAGTATGTGCGTTCTCCATGGCAGTGGTAATTTCTTTGGCAGAGATCTGTTCGGCGTATCCCGTATCGGGTGGGCAGTACTCTTGGGTTTTACTGCTGTCACGAAATACTTGGTGGGGAAGAGCGACTTCGTACGCAACCGGTTGGATCCAACTCGCTGGTTTGGTTTGTATGGGATCAACTGCACTATATCAGGTTGGCATGTTTGTTTCTGGATTGATTGTTCTTAATAGTGCCGGTGAGGGCTACGAAGTCCACCCTTGGTTGATCGTCATCATTTGTTGGGCTTTGTGTATATTTTGTCTTGTTATCAATATTTTCCTCAACAGGATCCTAAAGTATATCAGCGACTTTGCACTATACTGGTCTGTGGGAGGGTTTGTCGTATGTACGGTGGTAATCCTAGCAGTTTCCAAGCATAAGATGGACGCTAAATTTGTGTTCACGGACTACGTTAATGATTCAGGCTGGGACAGCGTTGGAATGGCAGTGATTTTGGGAATATTGCAGAGTGCTTATGGAATGTGTTGTTATGATGCACCTGCACATATGAGTGAGGAACTACAGGATGCCAGTCGGGATGCTCCTCGTGCCATGGTACTCAGTGTTCTCATTGGATTTGTGACTGGTTTGGGATTCATTCTTGCTTTACTATTTGTTATTACCGATATTGATCAAGTATCAGATGGTACTACTGGAGTTCCGCTTATTGAAATCTTTATGCAGGCAACGAGCAGTCGAGTAGGCACTACCTGTTTGACGGTCATTGTGTTGATATGCCAGGTCTGTGCCGCTAATGCACTTGTATCTGAGGGTTCAAGATCAATCTATGCGTTTGCTCGAGACGGAGCTTTCCCGTTCAAGCTGAATGGTATCTTGGGTACCGTCAACCCTAACTATGATGTTCCAATTTGGGCCTTGATTGTGTGTTGCTTTTTCCAGAGTGTATTCGTAGCCATTCTGTTTGGTTCCGATACTGCTTTTTTCACCGTCTTGTCTATTGCTACAATTGGACTCTATGTGTCATATATGATGCCGATTGTTGTAGGAATGTTCAGAAGGGCACATAAGGCTCCGGGCTATTACAATCTCGGAAAATGGGCAATTTATCTCAACGTCCCTGGTGCCATCTATTTACTGTTCACCTCGATCATGTTTTTCTTCCCCACAGAGATGCCTGTTACAAGTAACAATATGAACTACTCTATAGCTGCTTTTGGAATCTGTGCTGTTATGGGTGGTTTCTGTTGGTTCGCTGGAGCAAGATCTACCTATGGTAAATCTCTGGAAGCTAGAGTTTTCGAGGGTGTAGAAGCTGAATCTACACCTTCTGAGAGCATTGAAAGTAAGCAATGATTACTTGGTTGATCAAGCTAGAATAGTATATGTTTGTGTCTGTATGTGTATGTTGACAAAGGGGATTGATTACTAGGAGTGTATAGAATATGTGTTAATTGATGTTCGTCGTTTAGATTCTAAAAATATTTGCTAATGAAATTTTGTTTTAATAATATTAAATCGTTCTGCTATACGAAACAAATGTGCCTTAAAAAAACGCTACTACTATTTATGTGGAGAATCAAAACTCAACTGAACGCTGCATTAAGCTTGAGGCACATGGCAGCCTTCACCGCCGCATCAGTTGTTTGTCTCGTCATTGTGGCTTTACACTCTTCGTTGTGACATGGAAGGGCTATTGTTTAACGTCAATTCGTAAGAAGAAAACAACCCAATGGAAACTAACAAAGCGGATATATCGAGGCTCTCGTACGAGGGTACCGGTCTGGGTTATTGACATCCTCTCAATACATCAACCTGACTCAGTGTGATACCTTGGATGACCTCAAACTTCAACTGTCGGCAACAGAATATGGCAACTTTTTGTCCAACATCCCCAGTCCATTAGCCACATCCAATTTCCAAGAAAAGGCATTCAGCAAGCTGATCGAGGAGTTCCGTTATATTCGAGCCCAGGCCGTTGAGCCTTTGTCGAAATTCATGGACTATATTACCTATGGATATATGATCGATAACGTGGCTCTTCTAATCACTGGTACCATCCATGAGAGAGATAGAAGCGAGATTTTAGAGAGATGTCATCCATTGGGTTGGTTCGATACATTGCCTGCTTTGTCAGTGGCCACCGATGTTGAGAGTTTATATGACACAGTGTTGGTCGACACTCCTCTGGCCCCTTACTTTAAGGACTGCTTCACTGGGGACGATCTAGATGACCTTAATATCGAAATCATTCGAAACAAGCTTTATCGGGCTTACCTAAAGGACTTTTTCGAGTTTTCAAAGACCTTACCATCTCCTTCAAACGAGATAATGGGCCGTCTGCTAGCATTTGAGGCTGACCGCCGAGCAATCAATATTAGTATCAACTCGATTGGAACTGAGCTCACTAAAGAAGAGCGATTGTCTCTTTTGCCTGAGTTTGGAAGTCTTTACCCATCAGCATCTGAAGCGCTGTCACGGGCGGATGACATCGACCAAGTGCAGGGTGCAGTAGAGAGTTATGGAGGCTATCTCTTTGCCGACCTGTTTGACAGCTCCAACAATATGTCCTTAGAGGACCATTTCTACCAGCGAGAGATGGAATTGTGCAAGTCTGCCTTCACTCAACAATTTACTTATAGTACCATTTGGGCTTGGATTAAGACTCGAGAACAGGAGGTCCGAAATATCACTTGGATTGCTGAATGTATTGCTCAGAATCAAAAGGAGCGAATCAGCGGATACATTTCTGTTTTCTAAAACCATTATGTGTTGCTAGTACTTTTGCTATTTTGATTTTCCTTGTAGAAATAATATACTTATTGAATGATTACATACATATGTCTCCGCATGTGATATGTGTTGTGCTGACATTAACTTACTTGTTTCTAAATGAAAACGATAGGCCTCGAGATTTTGAAGCAGTGCCATTTGCAATCGGCTGCTGGAGCACCTCCTCTCCATCTTTAAATTTTTTAGACGCTTTTCGGCCAAATGAACCACCTCGGAACTTGCTGAAGCCTCCAGAGGTTGCAGACGAGTTTGACGGAGTTGAAATAGACTTTAGATCATCCTTTCCAGTAGTGTACTTTGGCTTGAAAAGGTTAGCATCAGAAGAAGATTTGGTGGACGATTCCAATGATGCCACCGTTGGTGCTGCAGTCGTTTCCAAAGAAGGAGACGACTCTGTGCGCGTACGAGGAATTGTAAGTATAGGAGTAGAGCTGGTAGGCGAATATTCTCCAGATTCATCACCCTCTGCAATAGGAGCAGTGCTGGGAAGGTGTGTATAAGCTGGCGATTGAGGACTGGTTCCAAGATTTGCTGCTGCATCGCCATTAGAATATGCGTTTGAATTTCCTACCGCGGCAGCAGACACCGCAGCAGCAGCAGCAGCATTAATATCTGTGTTTGGATGAATTGGGATATCTAGAACATCGTCATTGGCATAAAGGTTCTCTTTCTCCATCTGCGAAGCAGAGATCTCCTGGTAAAACAAAACATAAGCAGTCGCCATACCTTTATTATCGCCAAAGAAGTTGAACACATAGTTCGGATCAACAGACTCGACCATCTCGTCATCAAACAAAAGCCATCCCGAATGTTCAGTTTTGACAACTGATACATAATGGCCGTGGTATGGACCTCCACCAATGTGGACAACCACTGCATTAAGCTCATAAAGCTTATCGGGATCCTCAGCATCTGAGGTGGTGTTAAACAGCCTAAAGTGCTTGGGATAAAGCACTCTGTGGAATAATTTAACATTTCTCTGCATATCCTCGGTAAACTTGAATCTTTTCAAATGCAGAGCAAGAATCTTTGGCAACCTTTTTACCTTCATTCTCTTTTCGGCCTCTTGCAATCCTCCACAGCTATCACAGTGAAACTTGTTACGCTCGCAGAGCATTTCAGACGCAGAGAAATTGCGCAGGCATGATGTGATAGAGGTGTTACGCTCCAAGTCAATAGAAAGATCTAAAAATTGCTCGTCCCGTCGAGAAACATTCTCACAGGTTAAGCATTTGGTCTCAGAAGTTAGAAGACCCTCAAACAAGTCATGGATCCAACTCGAACTTGGACCATTAGGCATCGTGGCAGCCCTATCCATCTGATCGATAACTTCATTTAACATGAAGTTGAAAAACTCATGAGCATCCTGGTGCATGGATGATCTGAACAATTCGTTTTCTCGTTTAAGGACTTCAATGAGCTTGGAAGGCGATACAACACCAATTCGAGATGAACTCTCGGCCATTGATTCATATATATCCTTAAGGGCAGTGAACAGAGATTCGCCCATATGATAATCCTTAGCCATTGACAAATCCATGTTAACTATAGGGCCCTTGATCAGAGCAGCCCGTTTACGGGTTTCTGGAGTTGCAAACGGGTCTTCAGTATAACCAACAATAGGCAAGTTTTGACCAGGAAATCGGACACCAAGCTGAATTCCCGTTAGCCCCTCGTATGGTGGCTGCTTGAAAGCGGAATTGTCGAGAACTTGGTTATATGCGGGGTTCGACGCAGCAGCATTCAGAGAAAAGTTACTTCCATTTTGACCATTATCATGGAGACCCAATGAAGGGTTGCTGGTATTTGCTGAATTGGCACCGCTGCCAATCAACGACGACGAGTTCGAAGTGGCATCCTTGCGACCAAATAGAGACATCCTCCGCCCAGTGGATTTGGATGCACTGGTTGAAAGAGGGGAACTGTCTGCAGTAGCGGCGGTAGGCAAAGATACTGAATTGTGTAAGCCAGTACTTCCTTGAGTAACCGTCAACATGGTCTGCTGCAAAGCGGCCAATTCAGCATTTGTAAGTCCAGAGTTCGCTAAAGCACCAGCGGGGTCAACAGCAAACGGATGTGGGCTATTTCCCACTACCGAAGTTCGCCGCGGTTTGAGCTTCTTTGGTTCGTCGTTATCTTCTGAAGGCCCTGCAAAAGACAAGATCTTTTCCCTAAAAGGCTTAGAGAAGTAAAGGCATTGGAGAATTGAATTACAATAGCATGTATTTCCAAAGTTCTCCATACCAAACATTTTAGCCGACCCATCGGTCAAATCCTCAAACTCCTTAGGAGGAGTTTCCACAGTCATTGCTAACTGATGAATCTGAGATAACCCCCCAACAGAGATAGATAGATAGTGAGCGTTGATAACACAAGAAAAATGGGGGCGTTAAAATACCACCGGGAATTTCAACACACAATTGCCAACAATATACAAATAGACTGAAAAAGAGCTATTCCAAATCAGGCAGAAAAAAGGGAATAAAAAAAAAAGCTGCCGAGCCAAGCCAGCCAAGCCAACAAAAAAGTGTCAAAATCTAAGTGGGTTCAGCGAGCAGATTATGTATTGGGGTAAAGTGGAGAAGAACTAATCGAGGTTAGAAGCGATCGGCTGGCAGTCCCCGCGAGGGCGGGGGCAGGGGTGGGGTTGGCCGTTTTTGGTGCACCGTTTGTTCATGTACGTATTGGTAAAGGAGGCCGCCGCCATGCGTGGGGAACCTTATCGAAAAAGCGACCGCGATCAGCTCATGCGGGGTAGAGCAAGCTCGGTGAAACGATTGATAATCTAGACTAATTTTCAGATTCTTTTATTTTAAAAACTGTTCAATCTCGTTTCTGCCAGATAGACTCCCAGTCGAGATTGACAACCTCGTCTCACTTAGTCCGCCCTGAGTATGTGGGCATTGCAGGAGGTCATGCGGAGTTCGTTCGTACATGCGAGGCTATATCCACTGCCGGCGCTAATTAGATTCCTACAGATTCCAAAGCCCTAATGCATACGTGCACAGCACTCAACGCTTTGTGTGTTTGATTAGTTACCAGCCCAAAGCCAAATAGATTAAACGGCACACATTATTGAATCGATTTTTTTGACCAATTGTTTAAGAATAATTTCGCCTTCGATTTGCCACTTAGAAGTAAGTGGTGGTGCTGCCAAATCAAAACGGACCAGTCAAGCGATTTCTGGTAGTACGATCTAGAGCATAATGTCCTTAATGGACTAAGTGATAATTTCAGGCCTGCCATATAACGCTTCAAGGAGACGGAGACGTGGTATAACACAGCGTTTAATCTACTTCGGGCATTTGTAAAACGAGTAACAGTGGGGGGCTTTCAATTGCCTGATCTTATAATGGCTCAGAAATAAAAAAAAATCAGTAACTTATATATCATCAATCCGTCAACCAAATATACCATGGCATTCGATTAAGCCATTGTTGTGCAATGTCATGATTTGGGTTTACAATTTCGTGTCAATTAATAAATATTACATTAGACAGACTCATAGTCATTGTGTTCCAGTGTCTGTAGACGAATGGATGACCTTAAAAATGGCTCCAAAGCCCATTTGAATAAAAGATATGCAACTGCTAAACTGGCCGACAGAAGGACCAATGTCTTGTTAGATTATTAGTTACCATCACTTACAAATATCACGTTGATAATGAAGTTCATGGTCTTCGATGATGTGCCGGGTAGAGCTGGGTGAAGAGCATGGGTCGATTTACATGGACTTTGGGCCGGGTTAACAGTGTTGCAACCACTATGTTTGCCTGTTTGTATGTTTGGTACACCTAGCCCTAAATTGAGGGGCCAAAGTGTGGAGACGACGAGCTAACGATTCAACAACTATTATTTCTTTGATTAGCAGTAAAAGAGGTAAATTTGGAAACGAGCAGTCTTCTGATTTCAAGTTAATTATTTGTAATAGATCTTTTTGACTCTGTTGCACTGGCTGTCTATTTGTCCCAAACCTTTTAGATAAATTCTATGTCCAACTGCAATTGGCACTTTTATGTCACTTCTGTTTACAGATGTGACATTTTGTTTATTCCCACTATTTCGGATTGCGGTTGCTCGATCGTCAGTGTCTCGGTGGGTAATCTGAAACGTAAATGAAGGAATGATGAATGTTGTTTAAACTCGATTCGGAAACAATCTGTACTATACCGAATTTGGTCACCTGCCAAGTTATAATAGCTTTTTCAAAGTGTGTTTTTTTTTTTGAACTAATCTAGTCGCCCGGTGGTAGAAATGTATTATAAATCTGTCTTTAAATGCCTAATCTGATATTGATCAACACACCCTCGGATAAATGCGAATTATAACCATATACGATCCCCCTGACACGGCCTTCTCATCCTAAATATAGGTCATCGGCAGTCGTATATTTCATGCATCATGTACTTACGTCATGTCTGAACCATATTTGGTAGTCCTTTGTCCATCCACTGCCAAGCTTTTAGTTTTTGGCCCATCTGTCTAGAATAACTTTGGTTTCATTCTCTCGACTATATATATTACTTGAATGCGCCCCCGTGTCGGTTTACTTCACCCCCCAAATAATATCTGTTTAATCCGCCCTCACACGTCCGACGCGACTCGCCTCATCATCCGTTTGTGGATAATTTTAGCAACCATAGTATTAGTGTAGAGCGCGTCCCCCCGCCCTCATGCCTAAGCGTGTGCGGACTCTGTTACCAAATTAGACCAACACCTAATAATAAAGTTGTGCCAACAATCCTCGTTGACTGTTCTACCCTGAACTAGTTATTATTTTCGGTTAAACTTTGGAGTCATTACTATTCCATTTTGGTCGAGTGTCAGGAACGTGAAAGTTTCAGAAACCATTGTCCAGTGTCTTTCTTCTTTTTGCTTGTTTTTTTCTTTTCATTCCGGGCACCGCTCTTTTTGTTTTTTCCTCTCTCCTGTGCCCTGTCTGAGCTAATTGTATACGCCGGTCGATCGCTGTGTGTTTGCGTGTGTGCGTGTGAGGACAGTGTGTGTGTACCTGACCTGATTCATTTAGCTGCATCTTTTTTTTTAAGCCAACGAACTCATATTCACAACCGTCACTTCATTGGCAACCAAGAACGACAAGAAAGTTGAAGGCCCTTTTCCACAATGCAGGTAGAATCTGGTCCAACTCTGCCACCCCCTGTGCATCAGGACTCGTACTCGAGGAGCCGGTCCAACTCTCCACCTCATAGCAATAACTCGACATCATTTTCGACTCCCGCTAGTTCGCCGTTCCAATACGCGAGACATCCCGTGTCGCATTATAGGACTTCATCTAATACTGTGATGAGTCCCAGTTCCATGACTGCTGGTGCTGGAGATGCCCCTCTGTCGCCATCCCGTGCTCCCGCCATGGTGTCTAGCATTTCGTCTCCTGCCAATTTGGCGGCTCCAATCCAGGGCCATCGACGACAGCCTTCTCCTCTATCTATTGTGAGCTCTCCAAATGATTATAACAGCAATAACAGGAACAACTACAATAATCACCCTGGAGATGTTAGTCTCCATGATCAAAGCATCCCAGACTTGTCTCTGCAAAATGAACCTCGTCCTCGCTCTTTGGCGAGCCGAACTATCTTAAGGCCTATGTCATCAGGCTCTTCAAATGCATCTTCGCTTGACAACATGGGCTATCCTACTATATCTGACGCATTGGCTGCTGAACAGGGCCAAGATATTGCTGTTCCTCTGCCTATGCCTGTCAAGCGTCAAAATGGTCATCGCCGAACTACTTCGTCCGAGTCTGGTTCTGGTGGTGCTGCTGCTATGAATGAACAAGCATCGAGGTCGGCTTCTGCCTCCATGTATGACTTGTCTCAGTCTTACCTCACTTCGCATTTTGGAGCAAAGTCTTCGTCATTGATGCCTAGAATAAAAACAATTGAATTGTACCGAAAAAATGCCAAAAAGTCTAATGACCCTGTCATTCAATTCCAGTTTGCACAATACATGCTCCAAACCGCGCTTTTGTCGGGAACACCTGGTGCTGTAGGACCTGATGTCAATGGACAAAGCACTTATGGAGACATGTCTAATCTCATGTCGTCTGCATCATCTTTCACAACGGCATCTTCATCTTCTTTGGCATCCCCATCTCTTGAGCCCATAGGTTCTGGAACAAATGCTAATAATACTAATAATTCAAACGTTAGAAACAGCGTTTACTCTATGAAGAGCCTTAGTGGTCCTGGTGCCAGCCCAGAGGAGGAGAAGAAAATCCGTGCTGACCTACTGAAAGAGGCAGTAACAATTTTGCGAAAACTATCTGACCGAGGATTTGCTGATGCTCAGTACCTGCTTGCTGATGCTCTAGCTTCCGGTGCTTTGGGTAAACCTGATCTACGAGAATCATTCAGCTTATTTCAACTGGCTGCTAAACATGGACATGGCGAAGCTGCTTATAGAGCTGCGTTATGCTTGGAACATGGATGGGGTACTTCAAAAGATGTACGTAGAGCAGCCCAGTTTTTGAGAATTGCAGCTTCTCGAAACCAGCCTGGAGCTATGCTCCGATTGGGTATGGCTTGTTTCTACGGCCGAATGGGTATGAGCACATCCGCTCAAGTAAAGCAGGAGGGTATCAAGTGGTTGAAGCTTGCTGCCAATGAGGCAAGTGAGATTTTCCCTCAAGCCCCTTTTGAATTGGCCAAGATTGTCGAGGTGGGATACAGTGATATTGTTATCCCCGATCAAAGCTGGGCAGTTCAATTGTACGTAAAATCAGCAGAGCTCAACTATATTCCTGCTGCTCGAATTCTCGGAAAGGCCTACGAGTTAGGTGAGTTGGGATGTCCACAGGACCCTGCATTGAGTATTCATTATTACACACTGGGTGCTATCAGAGGGGATGCTGAGTCCATGTTTGCCATGTGTGCATGGTATATCCATGGAGCGGAGCCAATCCTGGAGACAAATCATGAGGAGGCCTATGAATGGGCTCTCCGGGCTGCTAACGCTGGCTTGACCAAGGCTCAATGGGCTATTTCTTGTTTCCTTGAGAAAGGCATGGGCTGTGAGCGCGATATTCTCCAGGCAGGATACTGGTGTGAGAAGGCTGCTTTAGCAGGTGACGAACGCGCTATTGCTAGAATGGCCCGTGACAAGAATAATGGTCAGTTTTCGAAGTCTAGAAAGTCATCCAAGGATAAAGACTGTATCATATCTTGATTTAGACTAAAATTGCAATGTGCATTTAATGTATTCTTTCATAATGCTATATAAAATCCAAGGTATTATTCTTATTATGTCATCTCACTTGGTTTGCTTTTACAAAACGACCGTTGGATCTTGATTCCCCTTAATGTTGGTCTAGTCTGTCACTGCAGCAAATTTATGTATAATTTGCCCCCTTAAATTCTTCGATCGATCAACACACTCCTGAAATCCCCATATTCTGCCAGTGGCCGATACGGCTTTATAGGCATGAAAGGGGTCAACCTTAAATTCTCTCACAAACAACAGTCACCAACGCCTGAAAATGTTGGAAACGGTTTGACATACCAACTGACCCTTCTCAATAATACGGATCTATTCAAATTAAATGGATGCATATAAACATAGGGATTATCAGGTGGTACAAAACGTGCTCACCTGAAACATTAGACTGAAGTGCATAGATTTGCCGGCATTCAGGAGAACCGTTAAAATTCTACGCAAGCCTATTTAGGAAGGTATCTGCATTGGCATTGCCATATTGGGCTATGTTCAGGAGCTGGGACCACTGATCCCCACGATAGTAGTCTTAATTGGGAACTCACCTTCCTAAATGGGAAGGCTTGATATACATCATAGCATGGGAACAGGAAATGATCTTTGAGGACTCAATGATTGGCAGTAGGTCGAGTTTACCTTCTTCACTCACTCACTCATTCATTCATTTAAATTGTCTTTCTTTTCACGCAACTGACGCTACAGTAGTTTTTGTTGGCTTGCGAGCTCTTACATGTCTGCCAAATACTTAACCATGTTGTATAAAGCTCGTCTCTATGTCGGGCTATTTACCGTTTCAATACTAGTTCTTCTGAGCAAACGTCAAGTTCATGCTACCATAAATAACCAGCATCATCGGTCTATCCTGGACATGTCTCAAGAGCCAGTCGTTCATTCTAGCGGAATGCCAATACCTTGGTCCGTAACCTATTCCCCCTATACATCAGAAGGAGGATGTAAACCCCATAAGCATATCAAACAGGACCTTAGGGAAATACACGATATCGGAATACCCTCCGTCCGGTTGTTTTCAGCTGACTGCCGCGTTCTGGAGGCCCTTGAGGACTTGCCAGATCTTGGATTGATTCTTGGAATCCATCCTCATTCCGGTTCTCAGTCTCTTGAAGATTTCATTAGCAGTTTGGAGGTCCAGCTGCATGACATTTCTAGATGGGGCCATTGGTCACGAGTCGACATGCTGGTGGTTGGATCACAGGGTGTGTTTGGCGACATTTATACCAGACCGCAACTTGTTCAGATGATTCGTCATGTTCGAAAGTTTGTCGATGCTATTCCAGGTTTCAGTGGTCTCTTGACGACTTCTGAGCCTGTGCAATCATGGATTTCGTCTACCAAATACAATGCTGCATCGAAAGATGACTACAGGTTGTATCTGAGTAAGAAGTCATCTTCTCATAGCCAAGAGATGCTTTCCATTGAAGATAATGACTTGTGTGCAGTAGTCGATGTGGTCGGACTTGTTGTCCAGCCTTATTTCGATAGCAATATCGATGCCACAGATGCCAATACTCTTATTGGTAGAGATGTACGAATGGCCAAGTTTCTGTGCTCAGATAACTTCATTGGTACGGCACATTCGAAGCCTAGTCAATGGGAAGACTCTGTCACTAATTTTGTAAGGGCCCCCCCTGTGGTTGTCCTTGAAGCAGGGTGGCCCACAAGAGGTGATACCAATGGTCAAGCGGTTCCAAGTAAAGTTGATCAGCGTATTGCACTTGATAATATTGTTCGTTCTAGGGAACTCGATAATCAAAAGCGTGTTCCCGTTGTATTGTATTCTTTTAAGGATGAACTCTGGCGAGATGGTGGTGACTTGAACGTTGAGACGTCATTCGGCATCAGCCATCAGTTCTCCTGATCATGAAGTAATGTTGCATCTATTCCTGTAATTTTAATTTATTTGTATTTATCGTTTCGTCTATTGTTATTTCTGTCCATATTTTGGCGTACGAGTCATTGCTACCGTTAGTCTTATTCCTTAGTGTATAGGCATAGTACGTTACTCCATTTACAATAACATGGCAGCAGTACAAACGGAAAATGAAATCAATATCTGAATGAAAGTATTATATATCGGGTAAGTGAGAGGTGCATCTACTTTATCTTTTGACTTTGAAAATAGAAATAGAAATAGATGGTAATAATGAGGTAATAATGGTGGTTGCAAGTGAATTCTATAGTTCTTCTGTGGTAAGATGATAAGTGAGACAAACTCCAAATATGTCAGAATCAAATGCTCTTTTTGTTGTCATTTATTTCTGAGAACAATAGTATTAAGCTTCTAGCATTCGGTCTAACTGTGAGCGATAGGTCGGTTGATTTACTTTATTTCCTCATCACAATCCTAATTCAACTTCTTCAGTCTATTATCAGAAATTGTGAAATGACCAAATAATAATTGTCATAAGAATGTATATTGCTTCTAAAAAAGCGTGAAAAGTAACTCCGGTTGTGTTACTAAAAGGCCATCCTAACGTTCGTTTGTTTTAACTAAAGTCACATGCACAAGCACCTAATGGACAACTGGTAATGACCATTATTCTTATTACCGACCAGAATCCATAGCAGTCATTGATATTCAAAAATCACTAAAGATATATCATGTTATATATTGACGAGAAGAGGTCTATTTCCCTCTTTCATTTGCCGAGTACCTTAGTGGTCATTTTGACAACGAACGGCCAACACCAACTCCGTTTCGTTTCCTTCTTCTGCCCACTGCTGATTTAGTGATTAGCAACTTAGTATCTATAGCTTCAACTATTTTCTCAGAAGGTTAATGATTATTATCTTTGTTTGTGGAATTTATTTTCGCTTGTTGTCTAAAGTATTCAGTTGTGAGTTTACTTTCTGAAATTCATGCTTGACGATGCTGCCAAATGTGCACTACCATGACTAGAGAGTTATATCATGAAATTTCATCAAAATGACATTAAATGCAATAGAACATCATCTGAAACATTCTACACTGCCAAATAGCTCTTTTATTCCATTTCCTGTTCGTCATATTTTACAGCGTGTACGGATTTGTAATTCCAGGAAACCAGTAGCAGTGCGTCGCAATATTAGTACTCAAGTATCGCAATACAATTTGAATATCATGAATTGCACGATTCTTTGATCTAGTGTTTTCTTGATTGCTTGTTCCCAGAATTGAATTGTATGCTGGTTTTGGGCTGGCCCTTAGGAACTCATTACAAAGAACCACTAAGGTACTCACTAGCTGCATTTCCTAAGAACAGGCGTATGCCTATTCGGAAATAGCAAAGCTTTTTGAAAATTTTGTAATTTCAATTGCTTTCAGAATACATGTTGCTATTTGTGATTTATGTTGATAAAGAGGTAATGTATTTGAGATACGTGCAGCACCAAAAACCGCATGTGATGCTTTCACCAAATTACTGCCAATTCTCAAGCGGGAACACATGGCCTAAATTATTTATTTAATGCAACAACAAGGTTATGCGGAGTTATTGTTTTGTTTCCCTTATTTTACAGGTGGGATATCCGATCGTTTACAACAATGCAGCATACAATTTTAGCATGGCGAGCTCCATTCGATCCACCTCACAGAACAAGATGGACGATAAGTAGGCTGTAATATAATTCACAATATTAACATGTCTTCCTTATACTACTTGTATATACTCTGATTACGTTTCGTTAATGTCATATGTTTTGTGACTAGACTTTACTCCGGTTGTGTGGATAGCCACATACATGTATTGCATGTAGTCTCCGGTGATGTAATGCATATTTTCTTTTTGTCTACCCCCATTCGGCATTTTAAGTGTATTCTTATTTTTATTTTTCTCTTTATGTTGTTTTGTCTTCGTTTAGATCTCGACTGCGTCAACACAGTCACAATTATCGACCCACTCCGAGAATGAACACTATGTAATTCACCATAAGAACCGCTTTTCTATGCCTGACATTTTAGCTTGCAAGAATGAAAGTGCCAGAGATGATTTGACTCGGATAATTTTATATATGCCCAAGAAATTTGCGATTTTGTTTTTTATTCACTTCCTAGTTTTCGTTAGCTTTTGATCTCCAGAAGCCAAGTATCGCATTTGTCGATCGCTTCCTAATCAAGCCACTTCACGTGACGGCAGTGGGTCGGTTGTGCCACTCCTATATAAACACACCGGCGGCCGAAACATTCTACCGTGACCCTTTATAGATCATAATAGTCAACAACCAACCGAAATTTGTATTGAAATTTTTGGGTAGAAAGCAAGGTGACGAATCAGGCTGACTTGTTGATAACTAGGAATATTCTATTTTGGCCCAGCTGGGTGTCCACATACCATATAGTTTGCAGCATCATTTAAAAGTGACGAAAGTTTGTTTAACAAGTTTTTTACCATGAAACAACGAGAGTTAAGGATTATTTCCTTGCTGGTTTTAGATACCATATTCTTTTTCCTTGAGCTGATAGCTGGATATAGTGTTCATTCGCTTGCATTGGTCGCAGATGCTTTCCATATGCTCAATGACGTCCTGTCGTTGCTTGTTGCTCTATGGGCGGTGCGGGTATCAAAGTCAAAGGGGGTAGACTCCAAGTATACATATGGTTGGCAACGAGCAGAGATTCTGGGAGCTTTGTTTAACGGAATTTTCCTGTTGGCTTTATGTCTTTCTATTTTCTTGGAGGCCATTCAGCGTCTCATTGAAGTGCCAGTTGTTAGCAATCCAAAACTTATTCTCATTGTGGGATGTGCAGGTTTGGCATCCAATATCATCGGCTTATTTCTGTTCCATGACCACGACCACGATCATGGCCATGGTCACAGCCACTCTCACGAACATGGAGACGAACATGATGACGAACATGACCATCACCATCACGACATCGAACAGCAGATTGAAAATGTTGGACGTTCAAACGCATTGCGGTCCCAGGCTAATATCAACGAAATTCTTCCTGAATCTACGGTTTCCCGAATTGCTAATGAGCGAACTACGCTGTTGAATAGCTCTCAGGTCTCCTTTTGCTCCACTGATGCCGCAGGACACCACCGAAGCCAGTCGTCAGCATCTGACACTCATGCCAATCACTATCATGCACAGCCAAAGATGCCTCAGAAGGCCATGAAATCTCTGAATATGGAGGGTGTGTGGCTTCATGTTCTTGGAGATGCGCTTGGCAACATAGGAGTGATTGCTACTGCTATTTTCATTTGGAAAACGGACTATTCATGGAAATATTACGCCGATCCTGTTATTTCATTGGTCATTACTGGAATTATCTTTTCTTCTGCACTTCCGCTATGTCGAAAATCGTCCTCGATTTTACTCCAAGGCGTTCCCCAAAGCGTAAATGCGGAGGAAGTCCGAGCCGATTTGGAGTCTTTGGATGGAGTAGACGACATTCACGATTTGCATATCTGGATCCTGAAAGAGGATTTGTTCATTGCGACCTTACATCTTTCCACGTCCCTTGATGAACAGTCTTTTATGGATCTGGCTCAGAAGATTCGTATCTGCCTCAATGGCCATGGAATTCACTCAATCACCGTACAACCAGAGTTTGTACCCAAGGGACTGACCACCCTGAGTCGGCAGTCTTCTATAGACTCTGGCTCGAAATGCGCAATTATAGGAAACAAATCATCCGGAGGTTTAGAAACTGGGCATTAAATAATGATAATAATAATAGTATCCTATTTGATTGAAAACTAGCAGATATCTTGGCTGTGGCTTCGATGTCTGTAATGCACATATTGGACGATCATCTGTGCATGTCCATGCACGGTACATGCAGGTTAATCTCCGAGATAATGATACAGATAGCTACTGTTTCAAACTTCAAATAGTAGTATCAATATTTCCCGCAAAACATTGCCATTAGGACTGAGTATGAATGACTATCCTGATGAGAACCAATTCTCATAGCTTGAGTAACAATGCTAGACTTCCCATGACAGAAAACCTCCTCTTATGCAATGATGAATCACACTAGACACACTCGATCCACTGCAATTTCAGAAAGCCTCATCATACAATGTCGTCCACAGAGTTAGAGCTAGAGTCCAACAGCGTTCGTGGGCCTGGTCCAATGGAGACATCTTCGTCAATGTCGACGAATGTACCATTAGTTCTTATGAGTGAGATCACCGAAGCCAATTCAATAGCTGTAGCAGAGCCCATTCCACCAAGCAGAGCCCGTTCTGTGGTGCTGACTGCTACACTCGCTTGTGTGTCATTCCTCAACACATTCAACTCAGGTATTCTAACTGTGGCCATCCCTGCCATTGGCAAAGATCTGGATTTGCCATCTAACCTCCTTCTGTGGCCTGCCTCTGTGTTTGCCCTCGGTCTGTGCTGTACTCTGCTTCCTTTGGGTGCCATTGCCGATGTGGTTGGAAATCGTCAGATGTTTCTAGTGGGATCTCTCTTATTTACTGTATGGACACTTGCTATCTCTTTGTGCAAGTCTGGTAATGAGCTCATCGCTTTCCGTGCTCTGCAAGGGATTTCAATGGCATTTTGTATCCCAACTGCTGTAAGCATCATCACCAATACATTTCCCAGTGGGAAAATGCGAAATGTAGCCTTTGCTGTATTTGGAGGAGGCAATCCATTGGGTTTTGCTGTGGGTGCAGTCTTAGGAGGAGTGTTTGTCCAGATTTCAGGATGGAGAACTGGGTTTTATTTAGCTGCTGGTGCAAGTGGTGCAGCATTTGTCCTAGCGTGGTTCACGCTTCCTCAGTCGACTCGTGCAAGCGATGTCGGCCATAGGCTAATTCACGATATTGATTGGGCAGGTGCTGTATTTGCCAGTACATGTCTAGCTATTCTTTCTTATATCTTTGCGGAGATAACTTACAATGGTACGGTGATGAAGAAACCACAAAACATTATATTGCTGATTATCGCAGTTGGAATGGTTCCGACATTTATTTTCTGGGTGGGGCGTCAGGAGAAACTAGGACGCCCAGCAATTATACCTAATAGCGTATGGCGGAAGACAGAATTCAGTACAACTTGTATTACTGTTTTCCTGGTGTGGGCGTGGTTTAACTCCTATGGCTATTGGGCTACTTTGTTTTTCCAAATAATACAAGGTCTGGATCCACTACAGGCAGCTCTCCGCTTTCTGCCTATGGTAATATGTGGTGTTTTAACAAATGTGGTTGCAGGGCTTGTCATGGATAAGGTCTCTGCTGGTACATTGGTGTTAATCAGCGGGTTATTGAGTGCAGCTTCTCCACTTTTGTTTGCTGTGCAGAATCCAAACTGGACTTTTTGGGCCGCTGGTTTCCCGGCCATGTGTCTAAGTGTATTGAGCACAGATCTGTTGTTTAACATCAGCAGCTTGATTATTACCAGTAGTTTCCCTAGCAAAGACCAAGCTCTAGCCGGAAGCATTTTCAACTCTGTAGCCCAGCTTGGGAATAGTATTGGTTTGGCTGTAACAGCCATGATTGCATCCACAGTCACAAAGTCGGACTCAGGAAAGTTTGGCGTTGAACCAACGTCTGCAACTCTTGACGGATATCGTAGTGCGTTTTGGGCGTGTTTTGCAGCTGCCACAATTAGTGCTGTCATTAGTACAGCTGGAATGCGTAAAGCTGGAAAAGTCGGAATGAAGAAGAATGTTTGAACAATTGAATATGCTTTTTCCAATATGTTCCTGGTAAACGAAAGGAGTCATAAATCACACGGAATAATGAGGTCCTTCCAACAAATTCTCTTTAGAAAACCAGGATATGCTCCGTGTACGGACTCTGGAGAAATCGTTTCACAGACGAAAGACTCATATAAACAAGCTGGACAAGCACTTTCAGGGTGTTAGAATGCTGTTACTAGGATGGCCGATCTGTGGATGCAATTAATTTCTACTAAATGAATCATTGCCTTTTTTGATCTCGTTCATATCTTGAATTAAAGCATTTAGTATGTGCAAGGTAGCGAAAGATATCCAATTTTAATACAAATTTTGAATTGAGTATCAATTAGAGTGAAGGAGTTGTAATATTAAATCTAGCCTTAACACAAGATTGGTATTATTAAATTTTCCACTATTGGATTAAACTATGTAGGCTTCCATATGTAGTGGGCGTTGTGGCTGCATGCCAGCGCCGATCTACCGAACTATTCCGATTCAGGCAAGACACTCAAACCCGTATGCAGGAAGGACAACTGCTATGGGCCCCCGGTCGGCAGCGCGGAGACAACCCGACAAAAAAACTAGGCGATTGTTTAACAACTTAGTTGAGCAAAACTTTAATAAATAAATGACATTGTGATGTTACAAATCGTAGAGTCCTGGTCAATATTGCATGGTAGTTCATCCGAGGCTGCTAATCTCGTGCCTGCATACATGCCATGCCAACGGAACGATGGGGGGTGGAGATGAACGAAAAAAAAATCAGAGTCCCAATAGCAGCCAATTTCAGTCGGCTGGTTTCATCCTACCACATCTAGATAACTTAGTCAATGATGGTAGGCCCCGTTGGATTGTGCTGTAATATCTCTCAATATCCTTGATAATTATTTCTGGCAATTTGTTTTCTTTGATCCCGTAAGAGTAATGCTAGCATCTCAAGGTCCGTCTCCGCTGCTGGTACCAGAACTGGGTGGTGGAGGAGGTCTATTAGGCCTTCTACCACGGCCAGATCCTCTACCTCGTCCATGAAATCCTCGATAACCCCTTCCAGGGCCATTGCTGCCCACAGAAGTAGTTTTCAACATAGCTTTTCGTGCCACTTCCAACTGCTTCCAGCGAGCCCTGAGAGGCTCCAATATGTCCATGACTTTCTGAGCGGTCTCTCTCCATTCATCATCTTGATTTAAATTAAAACCATATAGCTGGTCGATATACATCCATGCAGGTGATGTTTTCATATCCAGTTCGTCCCCGTCTACAGCTGATATTAGCGCGCTGACATTTGAACCTTTGAAATGAGGGCTAATTGGCGATGTTGAAGCAGGTGAAGAGACTGAAGATCCGCTAGACAATGACGGTTCAGAAGACATTGATATTACAGGTACAGCTGCAACGGCCATCGCAGCAGCATGAGCTAATGGTTTTTCATGATATTTTAAAACCACAAATTTTGAAAGATGTGGTGGTTGTGACATGCTGGCTGACAACAATCACAAGTTGATACCTAGTACCTGAAGCAAAAAAAAATTGGTAGTTTAAAAATTACGTCGCCGACAAGAAAATATTAGTGACCACTGGCTGACGAAAATTGCCGTGGAATTCACCCAAAATTTACTGTTATTATAAACCTTGTAACTTGGTACAAATACAAGGACTCTTTTTCTTAGTACTGTACGGTGAATAAGATTAGCTGGAAAAGCTCGGTGACCTCACTTCATGCAACGATGAGATGCAAGGGTATGGGCCGTCACATTAACAGTTCCCGTATTTGATTTAAGGTGATGAGACAAAGAGTTGGTAGGGAAATGTCGGATATGGCCTTGACTTGAAATCATTCTATAGCCATAATTAAAGTGATGATCTATTTATGATATAGAAATTTTATTGAATAGTAAAAAATATCAAAAAATGTTGCCTGTTATTTCGTCCCGCATAATGCTGTAACGTAAGTTTAGTTGCTAACAGCACGGCGCTACCTCGGAAGAATAACATGGAAGTGGCAACCAGGAGGGAGGCTTGGTATAAAATTGTAACGTCCATACGAGACCAAACGGTGAATGTATCGGCAAGACAATGTCAATTGTAGCCACTAGGTCCAGAATAATGTATTACAAGCTAGGGTAACATCACCGATAATCAGATTTCTTATCTTGCCCGGTTGGTTCTAGCGCTTACCCACTTAGCACTGTGTCCTAGCAGCATTTTAGCGTTTTGCAGCAGCCTAGCCATCTTGTGGTTATCTCAGATCGACAGTCGGCACTCGCATGCAGCCTTAAACGGTCGACTAGACCAAGGAGGGCAATCGCTCAAAGGTGACCTGTTGCACGCATGGTGAGGCAATTTGCAGAGAGTTTCCGCCAACCAGACTTACTGATAATGCCTATAAGTTATTACTTTTTAGTATAATATCTGTGAATACATGCTCATAGACTAGTTTATTCCATGTACCATTGCAAATATGTTGCCATTGCCAAGCATTCTGTTGTTACAAAAGTGCTCTAAAGTAACAACAGTCAACCGGCCTACTTACAACTCCGCATGACAGATCGTGCAGCGAGGCAGAGTCCGACGGAACACCCCACCGAGAATGTCCGAGCCAGTGAGTAGCTGACGGCAAGTTTCCCGGCCGTGGACTCTACTCAATACGTGTACGAATTATAGTTTGTTTTTTTTTTTGTTTCCTTTTTACACCCTCCACACATTATTCTGGCCAGTCTTGTCATAGACCCGTAGACCGATATGACTAGCTCTTCCCCGCTCTATTATCACCCCCACGCAGCCACCCGGCAGATACACTACTCTGATCGCCCAACATAAAACGCAAACCGTTGAATTTGAAAACTCATATATCAATTGACAGGCAAATGGCTATATAGACGGTTAATAAATGGTGGAGTTTCGTGTATCACTTGTACCGGCAGTAGCCACATAACTATTGACCGCAAAAAGAACTAATCACCCCACTCTTTTGTTGGCCTCTGCACTCTGGCCCCGCGTCTCACATTTCACCCCTCCGCCCTTGTAACCCCCTCTTCCAAAAACGCACATACCCCTACTACTACCAGACGGGGCAAGCTTCTTACTATAATCAGCCAATTCTGGGGTAAAATCTACCCACTAATACGACTTGTCATTATATTTACGACATTAACTGCTGACAGAGCCCTATTGAGGTGAAACTATAGACGACGAGGTGTACAATATTAACTTGCACCAGTGCGTTGTTTTTTTTTGATAAGCGGGCATTTTGTGGCAGCCAGTAGCCGTCGGTCAGTACTTTTTACTTCCTCTTGAATTGAAGGTAGATAAAGTTCATACCATTGTAGTTTGATCGAGCTTGTGGTAGTACTAAAGATTTTATTCTAGCCTGTTCATCCTACAAATCTAGTACTGATATGGTCAAAAAAACGAGCCGTCGACTGGTATACAGTTTGTCGTCGGCCTCGTCTGACACTGGAGGCCATTCGTTGGGTGTCAATGCATTGGCTTTGGATCCAACCGCCAGTGAAACTTCGTCTGGAACGTTGTATTCAGCTGGCCGTGATGGTATTGTTAACGCATGGTCCTTGGATAAACATGTTGATGTATCAAGTCCATGGGACACCGAAGAAGTCAAGATATCTAAGCCTCCTAAGACTGATGCCGACGGCAAAAAGATAAAGCCTAACTATGGCACGTCAACTTCGTCGGGCGGGAGCCAAGTTCATACCAATTGGGTCAATGATATCTTGCTCACTAATAATTACAAGTCTGTTATCTCATGTTCATCAGACTTGACTGTTAAGCTATGGAATCCGGCTACTAACGAAACATCCCAAGTTGGCCAGCATCTCGATTATATCAAGAAGATTGCCAGTCCAGGCCAAAACGCCAACTGGATCGTATCAGGAGGGCTGGATAGAAAAATTATCAGCTGGGATTTGGAGAAATGTACAGAAAAATTCTCAATTGATGTCGGAGATAAAGGCAAAATTCCCAAGGGATCCATTTATGCGTTGGCCGTCAACCAGTCTAGCTCGCCAATCATTGCAAGTGGTGGCCCAGAGTCCATTGTACGACTATGGGATTCCCGAAGTGGAGAATCCATCACTAAATTTGTCGGTCATACCGATAATATCCGCTCAATTCTCGTTAGTGCCAATGGAGATTGGGTTCTCAGTGCATCTTCGGATGCTACAATTAAGTTGTGGTCTACCACATCTTCACGATTGTTCCATACGTTTGACATGCATGACGATTCCGTGTGGTCGCTTTTCTCCAATCATCCCAATCTAGATGTGTTTTACTCTAGTGACCGGACTGGTGTTGTACTTAAAACCGACTTTAGAGGTGGCAAATCCGACGTTGAAGAGGGTGTATGTTGTGTTGTATGCAACGAGCACGAAGGAGTATCCAATGTCATAGCTTCAGGTGCTAGTTTGTGGACAACCACTCGTAATTCAAGAATTCATCGATGGAGTAACGTTAATACTGGGCCTTATGCATACGGGCATTCTGATGCGTTTGAACCTATAGTGGAGCCTGATTCGAGTGATGATGAAAATGAAGATAAGGCTAAGGTTGCAGAGAAGGAGGCAACGAATGGAAGCAAACAAGAAAAAGATGATGCAAAGCCTAATGGAGATGTTCACAATTTGACTACTGTTGTCAAGACTTCTTTTATTCGGGTTGATGGCGGCGGTGCCAGTCTGGACTTTATTGCACCTGGAACCATTCCTCCAGCTCCAGATGCTGAAGTATCCGTGGAACCGGTTTATATGAATCCTGTTGAAACTATTAAAGGTCATGTTGGGCTTATCAAACATCGACTTCTTAATGATAAACGAAGAGTTCTTACCTTGGACACTTCGGGAGATATCAAGATGTGGGATCTGATTAAAGGAGTCCCATTGCATTCGTATGATCGTTCAGAACACATGGATATTGATGACTTGGCAGACCAGCTTAATCCGTTGGCATTTGTATCTAATTGGTGTCAAGTATCTATTCGAACTGGAGAGCTATTTGTTACTCTGGATCAGTCGTCATGCTTTGATGCTGAAGTTTATGCCGACGATTTGGTGGCAGATACCGAATTTTCACAGCTGCCAGATCTCATGGGAGCAGATTCATTTGCTGAGGACCATCGTATTAATTACGGTCGTTGGGTTATCCGAAACTTGTTGAGTGGATTTTTGGATCAAATTTTAGCTAGAGAGCAGACCAATGTTAACTCTGAGAGTGCCAGTACTATTGGCAGTGCTTCAAAGGTTGCTCAGTCCGTGGACTATGATTTGGTACAAAAAGTTGAAGAGCCTGTTGAACCTGCCAAAGAAGTGGCTGCAAATTCTCAGGCAGACTCAAAGGGTAACTCAAGCGGGAAATTTATGGGACGTCTTCGAGGATTTGGAAAATCCAAGAAAGATAAAGCTGAATCATCGGCCCCTGCTCAACCTGCACAAGCACCTGCTCAACCTGCTCCACCCCCCGAGAAGGAATATGCAAATGTGGTCGAACTGATTGAGGCTGTCCATAAGAAAAAAGCAGATCGATCAGATAGGTTTGTTTCTCCCCCAACTGTTGATGCTCCAGAAGTCGAGTTCCCAGTTCACACAAAGCTGATGATATCAGAGCAGCTACCGAATTCTGGTGACTCGATGGATATCTATCGTGGAACTGTTGGTTCGACAGCAAAAGATAGCGATGCATTGGAGAACGCTTTACCAGGATGGATTGGTCGTGTGTTACTTGAAAATGAATTGCCGAGTAAAGAACCACCAAAGGTTGGTTTTGTGGTTCAATCTTTGGATAGTGATGCTCCAAGCAATGTACGACTAACAGCATATCATATGCTAAGGGCGCGTAAGGTGCTTATGTATGTGGTTGAACGGGTTAAGAATGAGGGTTCTTTGCCTGAAGTCATAGAAGCTCACAAGGATGAGCAACCCGAAGACTGGCTTGACCTATTCTGTCAGGGTCATAAGATACCACCAAAAATGACCATGGCTACGGTGAGGACCAGAATATGGCGAAGCGGAGGAGATGTCGTTCTCAAGTACAAGATTAAGGAAAAGTCTTAGATTGTAATCATAATATATTCATGTTTTTTTATGTTTCGTTGAAGCCACTTTATAAATCAATAGCATCCTCCCCTCCTTCTGTTAAAGCCTCTCAGTGACTCTGTCTTCTCCAACTGTGCTTCGCACTATATGCGGCGTGAAAAATGAAAATCTGAAGTTCACCACAGATTATTTATTATGGACACCGAACGAGAAGTAACTCGACTGTGGAGGGTGTTCCGAACCGTCAAGGAACTCGTCCGTGATCGGGTAAGTGTTGAGTTAATTTTAATAGACACAAGTCACCTGTATAGCTGCTAACTCAAGGGTTATAATATTGCTAGCCAAGAGATAAATATCGGCCTCGACGATTTCAGACTAAATTATTGTGGAGGAGATGGTTCAGCGATTCGTGGTAAAATGAACTTTCAAGCGATGCCTACTGTTGAGACTATAGAGAAATTCCCCGAAGTTGGCTCATTGTGGGTGAACTTTTGTGATGAAGAATCGGTGGGTGTCAAGACTATGCGTGACTTCTGCCTGTTGATTGCTGGTAAGCACTTCTCCACTGCTTTATTCATCTATCAGACTAGCATTACTCCTTCAGCAGCCAAACTGGTTCCAAGTGTTGCACCAGCAACTATCGACATGTTTCAAGAGGCTGATCTTGTCGTCAATATCACCAAGCATGTGTTGGTGCCCAAGCATATCCGACTGTCGGACCCAGAGAAGAAAGAGCTGCTGGAGCGATACCGACTCAAGGAGTCTCAGTTGCCACGTGTCCAGAGAGAAGACCCTGTGGCCAGATACCTGGGCCTCAAGAGAGGACAGGTTGTTAAAATTATTAGACGAAGTGAGACCAGTGGCCGTTACGCCAGTTACCGAATCTGCCTATAGGTGTACCATAGTAATCGACATCGACATAAATTGTTATACAAAGCATTTTTTGATTGCAGATGATTGTGCCGTAAATGTCCGCAAAGGTGTTAGTATGCAAGATCGACAGATGCCATTAACCTGATCAGTGTGATCGGTCTGCTTGTAGACTGCTCACATTCTATAATGAGACGATGATGAACGTTGGAGAGTAAAAATAAAAATCGTATGTGATCTAGTAAAATCAATCAAATTCAATTCACCCCCCTACGTCAAGTATAAGATGTATTTTACTTTTCAAATAGAATTACTTCCAAGTATTATTAAACTGTTATGGTTTGTTTCATAATATTTTTATCTTGTTTTATTATCATATTTTTAAATCAAGCTTGGTAGTTTTTGGGAGTGATTTAGGTTAACCTAGTTCGGCTAGTGCAGCACCTGCAGGAACTACACTGATGAGGCAACCGATCGGCATCAACGACCAGGGTGAGTGTATCAGATTCCATGTGAAACAATCGATCAGAATTATTTAGTTTACATCTGAAACAAGCGACCAATTGAATTCAGGACGTGTGCATGTTTAGCGGCCGATTCTATGTTAGCAAGTGATGGAGTGGCTGGCCATGCTAATGGGACCCACTGGTGGCCCAGCCTTCTCATTTATGCACCCGCCTAACCACACAGTTAGCCACTGCTTTCCTCTAAACTGTAGATCGTACCAGATGCTGGTGATAAAATATTGTGCCAGAGCCTATTAGCGGCAGATCGCCAATGCTGCTTGACCAGCCAACCTAAAACTTGTTAATATATAAAGGCGTGGTGTATCCACGATGTGTAGAGCTTGCTATTATCTTTACATCGTTTATCAATTGTCACTGTGAGTGCTGATATACAAACACACGGCAAACAACACATTCTTATCAGAAGAATAATAATAATATCAAACCAACCCAAACCAAATCAAACTATAGATTATAATCTCAGATGGCCGCTTACGTTGCTCGTTTACGGTCTTTGGCCACTGCCAATCTGGCAGTCCTTGCACTCCGTCTGGTGCAGTTCTTCTTTGCTGGTCTTGAAGTCGGAGTCATGGGATACTACATCAAGTTAGAAACTGAAGCTGGTGAGAAAGCATCATCGCCATATGTGTTTATGCTTGTCGCAGGTGTAGTCACCATGTTGACTCAATTCATCTACTGCTTCAGCTTCTACCACCCATACGTATTTTTCTGGGATGCTTGTGTGGCAGCTGGATGGTTATTGGCACTGTTCTGGCTCTTGAATTTTGTAGACCCATTGCCTTGTGGATGGGGTGCATTCAATCCTTTCGGCAGTGATCATTGTGGTCAAACCAGAGCTGTTCTGGTAATTGCCATTGTTTTGTCTGTTTTGTGGTTCTTGACTGCCATTATCGGTCTATGGTCCAGAATCAGGGCCAGCCGAAGTGGAGGCAGCAAAGCTTAAAAGCTGCTCATGCATTGCAGGATGCAAGCTTAAATTGCATATGTTAATAGTACACGAATATTGAAATAGAATTGGTTAATAATGAAACATGACTAGTATAACTCTAATTTTATTTTATTTTTGTATATGCGACTTCTGATAGAAAGAACGATAATAACAACACGCATCTAATGATCATCTAATAGTCATCCAAGTCTAATCAATGCTATGTATATTCATTATTACATCGATCTGAATTAATTAATATGCTGGTTTGTTTGACGAAGCTAAAATAGAATCTTGAGCTCCATGCCACCATGAAACATTAGCTAACTTTGTACCAGAACTTGGGCTGACTTGTGCCCCCGAGCTTCCCAGAAACACCGGGCCTATAGTAATAATAATGCTATCAACTAATTGCTGTTCCAATATCAAAGTGTTAATTATTGTAGCACCACCCTCTATCATAACAGAATCGATGCCATTTTTCTTGAGCGACTCTAGAATACTAGTCCATGACAGGTCTTTAATCTCGATTACGTTTCCACCGATAGATTCGAGCAGAGCTCTTTTTTCGGGATGCATCCCAGTACTAGCTGTAGAAGTAATGATCCATGGACCCACACCTTCATTGTTCCTCGCTAAAGTAACAATCTTAGATTTCTCGGTCAAGTTCCAACGAAACTTTGGATCCACCACAATAGGACGAGGGCTTTTGCCATCAGGAAATCGACAATTGAGTCCAGGATCATCTGCTACTGCTGTCCCTACACCTACCAGAATTCCTTGATGTTTTGATCTTAAATAATGGGTCATAGTCTTTGTCTCGATATGAGAAATAGCAGTTCTCACTCCAGGGGCCGCTGCTATCATAGAATCTAATGATTGAGCATATGTCAATGTGACAAACGGTCTGTTTGCACTCTGACCTAAAATTGGCAAGTATGGATCCAAGAACGGTACCAAGCTCTCAACTAGAGGTACTAAAGACATTGTGGTATGCCATCAATCGATAAGTCAATACCTAATGCAGTAATCAATCCAGCTCAGATACTAATGTCTTCTTGTATTTATATGAATATATTTCTAGAAGATTATGATATCTTGATATAGTCTCTTGTGCAATTGCTCAAGGCTCCACATATATTGATATGGCGCCCCACTGACCAGTTTGCCCCACTGACTGCCTCAAGTATATTACTACACATTCACTTACATCAACCTAAATATTGCCACACATGGAAACGGTACTAGCAGAGAGCACATTAAAATCGGTGCCAATCGAACACCAATTCAACCCATACTCGGATAATGGAGGAACCGTATTGGGAATCGCTGGTGAAGATTATGCTTTGGTGGCCGGAGACACTCGACACACCACAGGCTATAGCATCAACTCTCGATACCAACCAAAGGTGTTTGAAGTTGGCGACAACCTTATTTTGACAGCCAATGGATTTGCTGCAGACGGAAATGCTTTGGTAGAGGCAGTAAAGACTCGCATTGAGTGGTACCATCATGCCCATAATAGACCTCTGACTGCACAGTCTTGTGCGCGACAAATCCAGCACATTCTATACGGAAAGCGATTCTTCCCGTATTACGTTCATACTATTTTAGCAGGCCTTGATGAGGACGGTAAGGGTGCGGTGTATTCTTATGATCCCGTTGGATCTTACGAGCGGGAGCAATGCCGAGCTGGTGGAGCTGCTGCCAGCTTGATCATGCCATTCCTTGACAACCAGGTCAATTTCAAGAACCAGCTTGATCCCGAAACCAAACAACCACGAGCAAGAACATTCTTGGAACTTGAAGAAGCCATCAAGCTTGTGCGAGATGCATTCAGTTCCGCTACTGAGCGACACATCCACGTTGGAGATGGTCTTGAGATCCTCATTGTTACCAAGAGTGGTGTAGAGACTCGATACTTCCCTCTCAAGAGAGATTAGAATAATCAATTATGTAAATGTCAAGTTTCTTATTACTTTTGGCTCTATTCTATTTCGTATAGTTTGTATTATGTTTTACTTTTCACTGTATGTACACATCATACACCTTCTTCGTGAGCAGATGTCTGCCATAGTCTGATCAAAGCGTCGACTCTCTTCTCAACTCAATTCTTATCAATCAATCCTGTGACGTCTGCACGGTGCTCTACTCCGATTTGTCTGTCTGTCTGTCACCCTTCTCTGACATGAGATCCTATGACAAATCTATCTCTCTTTCGCTGTCTCTATTGAGGGAGCTCAAACTTCTCTCCCTTCATCACCTTGTTGTAGTACACGTAGAAAAAGTCAGAGTACAAGACAGTCTGGATAAGTCCAGCCACGAATGAAACATAGTCAAAGTCGGTGTTTGTAACCCATCGCCAGATCCAGTTGAGAAGGTACAATGCTCTGTAGACGCCAAGTGCAAAGATGTAATGTACCGTAAGAGATTCAGCTCTTCCCGTCCGCTGGACAATAAATAGTTGAGGTAGAATAGCTACCGATTCCAGCCAAATGCTAAAAGCCCATATTATCTCAGACACTGAAAATTGAAGATTAAAGATTAGTGCCATGACAGCCGACGCGCCAATAAGATATTCTACCTTGAACGTATCAATGTTGGGATTGGTAGTAGACCTGTACTTTACCGCCATCAGGTGCAATATATAAATAGATGATCCAATGTAAAATACCTTCATAACCACATTGTAAAGAACAGACCAAGGTCGGTACAATAGATCCAAGTATCGGGTTAGATAAACCAAAGTATACAGCGATTGAGTCTTCAAGGAAATTCCAGCAACTGATTTGGAGCTCCAAATCTTAGTTAGCAGCAAGTAGATACTGACACAATGTGCCAGATCTCCCCCCAATCGAAAGATATTGAACATTGTAAATAAATAGTTGTGTCAACTTGTCAAAACTATGCAGCTGGGACTTAATCGCCAAAAGACACGTTTCACGGCGTGATTTGCGGCTACGCACATATAGAGCTTAATTCCATAGCCACAGCACCGATCCTATCCTATAATTTACCATAGCAATCATCACAAAACAAAAAAAAAATGAAAAGAATATCCACAATTAGTCCAGCAATAGATAAAATAATCAATTAAAACAAAAAAAACATCTGGGAAGTAAGAAACCCCACAATTATATCTCAAGAAGTAGCTTGCATGTATAAGCCAAAGGTACCATACAAATGGCAAAACAAATGAACACACTTGTAGATCAAATAAATATCAATTTCTTGGCAAATAAAATTCACTCAGAACTTGTCTTTCGACGTTTTTGCTGTGTAGTATCTTCATCCTTGAGAGTCTTGTATTTCGTTCGACCTTTGAGACCCAAGTTTCCTCGTACTTGTAGTGCTGAAGGTAACATTGATTTGTCCGTGTAATCGTCCTCGAGTCGGCCTACGAACTCTCTTTTCAAAATATCATCATCTTGGAAAAATGCACCTCTATGATGGTACTTTTCCATATATGCCATTTTAGACCGGGATGCTTTTGCTTGCTTTTCACTTTGCACTTTGGCCAAATCTTCCTTGACTTTATCCTCTTCGGTCATTTCCCGGCGCTTTTCAACTTCTTCTCGTTCACGCTCTGCTTCTTCTAACTCATTCCTCTCTCTATCCAGTCTCATTCTCTCCCGTTGTTTCCATGCTTCAAGTTCACCTGCTGGATCTAGATCATCGGTATCGTCAACATCCTCTATATCCACTGCCTCTACGTATTTTGATTTCTCCATCAATTGTTCATCTCGTATAGACTTTTCAATCAGCTTCAATGTATTCTCCTTCTTATTACCGGGCTTTTCAACTGGACCTTGTTGCTGGTCTTTTCGCTTATTTTTGGGAATAAATACTGGTCGAGCTAGGATACCGTCATTTTCACTGTCGCTTTCGCTTTCGCTTTCACTTTCACTTTCACTTCCACTTCCACTTCCACTATCGCTAGCACTTTCACTTTCACTCTCACCATCATTATCAACCTCATTTTCATCATTTTCAACTTTGACACTTGCAGCTTTACTTGCAATTTTGTTGACGTTTGATTCATCACTGTCTGAAGCTGCTGGTGCCTCTTTGCTTGCATTGATTCTGGCAGTAGTGGTTGATTCGTCCTGAATATCCTGATCTGCCCCATTATGGTCGATCTCTGTACTATCATGTTGTGACTCTGCTAAGTCCTCGTCATACTCCTCGTCTGTGACGTATTCTCCTTCACTACTTTCCTCGTTGTAACCTTGATCTGGCTCTAGTTGGTGCAGCTCTACCTTTCCAATGGTCACAGATGGCAACACATTAGAGCTTTGTTGAATACTTTCATCCTCCACTCGATCAACAACTTCATCATCATCGGAATCCCGTTCCTCTGCTAATGGTTTACCCGGAAAGTATCTGTTTTGCCTGACTGGGCGATGTTTCGTCCTCCTGGAATCATTCATGATGTCAAGCTTCACGCGGCTATCAACTTCAGCATTTGACTACATGTCTGAACCTAAGAGCCAGGCTGAAAAGCCAACCCCCAAGGTGAATGCTGGTAAGTAGCAACAAGAAAAAAGACGGGAGAATGAATATCGTGAGCTAATAAAAGAATTGCAAGCTCAATATAACACATTCAAATCAACCTTGCAGCAAATTTCACAAAAAGTTGGAGAGCTTGAGAGTGAAGCTGACGAACACAGATTAGTGCTTGATTCGTTAAAACCAATGAAGAAAGATCGAAAGTGTTATCGAATGGTAGGAGGAGTGTTGGTAGAAAAGACTGTTGGAGAGGTGATCCCAATTCTGGAGACAAACTCCGACGGATTGCAGAGTGTACTAAAGACTTTGCTCGAAGACTACAAAAAGACCGAGTCTGAGATGGGTTCTTGGCAAAAGAAACACAAGGTACAGATAGTACAAGCTTAAGCATATGGTGTGTTTTATTTAGTTATGTTTTGTAATGTAAAAAATGTTAAAGTTATCATTAGTTCTTTTAGATTTTCAATATTACTTTCGACAGTCTATAGACAAGTAAGTTTAGTCGTAAGCTAGGTATTCTTTTGTAAAACTATTGAGTCTTCTTGTCAATAGTGGTTTTAGGCTGCGAGCCAGAAAATAGATACAACACAACAAATACCAGCCATGCGATAACCACGCTTACCGAAGAAGTCAAGTATACCCATGAATTGGTGATCTCCCAGCTTCGGGGCCATTCATCATTGGCAGTGTGTCGAACTGTCACCACGTTAGCTTCCTCAATAAACGAAACTCCTGGACGAGCATAAGCGGTTCGGAATGTGAACATTCCGTATTGATCAGGCAGTTGGAATACTGTAGAGTACGTGGCGTAATCAGACGAGGTCAATTCCTCAGCTGTCAATGTCAGTCTGTAGTAAGGATCCAACATAGTGAACTCAAGTTGGACATCATCAGCCAAAAAAGGTTTCCAACTCTCACCCTTCCACTCAGACAGCTTGATCTCATAAGCTGCCTGTTCTGAAACCTTGTACAACAGAGGATTCACAATCTCAGGGGTGCTGGGATCAAAGTGTTTGACGCCAACTGTCTTGATTACTGATTTCTCCTGGAAGGTCCACTTGGTTAAATTGTCGACAAACAGCGCTCCGTCAGTAGCGTCAGTAAATAGCTCTGAACTTCCAACCCATGAGAAACGGGCGTTGGCTCGACTCTGAAGACTGGCAGCAAGGTGGATTTGATTACCTGAAACCCACAGTTTACTGGCTGTATCTCCTTCCTCAATGGTTCGTCCATCAAAAACATATCCAGTGGAAGGGCCTTGCAAAACTGGGATCACCAACTCGTTGTTTCCCAAATAAGCTCCATTACCAGTGTAAGTAAACTTCAACTCAGATGGAGACACAATTGACTCGGGGGCAACAAGACTAGTGGCTCCAATGGCCAGTTTACGCGAATCACCAGTTTCTCCAAAATGGTCAACAACTTCATATCCTCGAGGGCTAATGAAAATCTCCAATTCAGCAGCAAATTCCCGGATACTTTCTGGTGAAGAGTGAGCTGAAGTAATGGCAAGAATATTTCCTCCATCGTTAAAGAACTCCATCAACTTGGCAGCACTGAGCTTAGAGCCAAGATTTTTGGCCTTTGTTGGGAAAATAATCAGATTGTCATAGACCCGCTCGTCAAACTGATTCAATTCCCAATCCTCCTCTTTAACATCTTTAATAGTCAACTTGTAGTCTCGCTCCTCAAGACTCGACAAATAACTGCCATACAACGACTTGTCAGCTTCGTCAAGGACTACAATTGATCGACCTTCAGACACTGGTTTGGCCCAGGCCATTGCTGCCAATGCCAGTACCGTCCATGCTCGGGCACTCCGTAATCCCACAAATACCATCTTCCACGTCACTGTGTAGATGTCAACCGCCGCGCACTTTACAGATATGCATTGAGTGTGTGGTGCTGAGCCATGTGCAGATGTGGCTTGCGTCTTAATTCAACACTCGAGTTCGCTTTGTTTGGATAATAGCTCTTGTCCAGGTGATTAACTCGTTCTACTGACATTGGATATTATATATATAACTGATATAACTGTTTCAATCATGACCCAAGACTCTGATATCGCCAAGGCTTATCAAGAGATTACTCAGGCTGAGAATGCAGCAAGTGTAAGGAAAACCATTGTAGCGGTATGATTTCTAACGAAAGAGGGTCGAGAAATTATTAGATTCGTTAGAGGTGAAGATGGATAGTTTAATGAGCAGTGAGGATTTACAGAAATTGCTATCTGGTGAAGATTTTAAAGAATTACAAGACTTTATGAATTCGGATCCGACTGCGGGGCCCAAATGACCAACATATGTTAGAACCTAGAGTTAGATAACTTGCATTGTTGCTGTGAACAAATCAATGTTTATAACTTTATGAAACTATTTTATTTATATGATAACGCTGAATCTTAACTGATTAAATGAAGAAATTTACACAATGGATCGAAACGTGTTTCAGCTACTGTGTGGATGTATACTGGAAGTAGAACGTGCCATGGACATCTACGACTTCGTATAAATGAGTATTGCCAATGTACACTAAACTATACACAAATAAATAAAGGAAAAATAAACAAGTCGCAGTTCAATGTCACTCAGTCTTTGGCTGTAATGGAGTCCATGTCAAGTCTTTCGAATCAGTATCCATGAGGCTACTGGCCGTAGAAGATTTACTGCTAGACCTGGATCTTGCTGGAAGAGGAGGAGTTCCTTTCAGAAAAGACGTATCGATAGGAGACATAGTATTGACCCTATCTAGACGCGGAGGCAACGATGGTGGTTTCTCCTTGTCGTTGGTGCTGGGTGCCAGATGTACAGGCTTTCGAGGAATAACAGGCTTTTTTGCGAAATCACCTGGTCTCTGAGGCAATGGTGGTGGCCGATCGATAAAATCAGGAACCTTTTGCCCATCAATGCCAAAAGGATTAGGAGGTCTCTGAGAATTGATTATTTGGTTTTTGGGAGGACTCAACGTCACTTTAGCCAACTGGCCTCCTGATATCCACCATTTCTTGATATCAGTGCTTGGAGGAGGAAGCCCATGTGTAAGCATGGTTTCACTTAGATTCTCCAAATTAACCAGATAATTCGTATCACCGACCTCTTCTCTTCTCTTCTTGTAAATTTCTGCACTGAGCTTTTCTTTCGACTTTTGATCGATTATAACAACCTGAGCCCTAAAAGTGGCATACACAGGTCGATGATCAGAGAACATAAGTGGGGCAGATCCATATGATAGCTGCCGCAAATTAGTTCCACGACTTAGAATTCTATCAGTCCATGACGGGGTTCGTGCTTTCTCGGACGTATCATAGATATCAGTTCCATTATCAAACTTATAAGTAGGCAAAAACTTGATTTCCATTTCATTGAAATATGGAAATGTTTCACCTTTTACCATTTGCAGGTTGAGCTGGTCGCGCTCAAACATGGATCCAATATCACGAACTTCTATGAGCGCTCGAACCTTTTCATTTGGTAGATCCACTCTGTAATTAAAGTCGCCTAGCCAGATCACAGAATCATGATCTTTAATCTTTCTACCTCTTGAAAACTGTAAGCCACTTGCAAGAGTCTTGTAATCTTGATGTCTTTCATCAACATTGTTGGCACCAGCTGCCAAATGTGCAGTGACAAAGCAAAACGATGTATCGGCAAATTTGAAACTCACAGCAACTCCACCTTTATTTCCTGCCATACCTCCAAGTCCTGTCTTTTTTGTGGCACCTTCAACGTTCTTGACAAATAAAACCTCAGACCTTTTGACAAATACCATTAATGCTGTACCAACTAATTGTCCCGATCGTAGCAAAACATAATGGTCTCGAGAGTTGAGACAACGCGACACTTGTTGCTCCCAGAAATCCTTCTTACCAGCATCTGCGTTTAATATTTGTCCTGGTGTAAGCTCCACAAGCTCTTGGAACCCAATCAAAAACACATCTGGATAGTCATCCCGCTTTGGATTATCCGGAAACAGCCAGCACGATAAATCAACATTAGCGACACATCCATTTATGTTAAATGTTCCTGCAAAGATTCGGATATCGCGGGAAGAAGTGTATTCTTGACTTCGGCGACGAACCTCAGCATTGACATAATCATTGATAGGATCATGTAGTACAACGCGAATCTGATTTTCGAGTCGCCCCAGAAGAACATCCATTGTATTCTGCCGATTCTTATCCACAAAATTGTTGATATATAAACGGCCTACTGACTTTGTGACATCAGCAATTGCTCCTGCAATACCATTTTTACCGCTACGGGTAAATGATGTTTTCAAAGCATTTGTTCCCGCATAAATCTGAGATAGCTGATCGCCATTATCTGCCCATAATACATTGTGATGAGACCACAAATCAGGAGTACGGTAGATCTCGTGGTACTCTAAAAACAGTTCTAATGCATCTTTGGATACTAGTTGCTGAATGAGATTGGTTCTGTCAAGACAATCCAAGCAATTTGTTCGAAAAACTCCAATCTGCTCGGTTTCATCTTGATTTGTTTGTGGATTACTGCTGTAAAACCCAAAATCTATCATTTCTTCTTGAAGTCGCGGTAGGATTTTGGTAGCTGCTGCATAACCTCCGCCGTGGGCTACTTCTGCATGGAAATCAAAATGGGTATAACCGAGGTTACTTTTCAAGCTTGGATTGGACCTAACATGAGTTTCATATCTATGGGTGAGATCCACCTCACCAGGTTTGTCGGCAAGCAAATTGACAATATGCACGCTACCAAACCGTTGCATGAGCGACTCGAAATGCCTATCGAATGCTGGCTGGGCCGCCTCAACGGATCTGGTTATGTTGATCTTGGCAGATAAGAGATTGGCATCCTGCTCCCAGAATAGAGGAACACTTCCCCGTAGCTGAACATACCCAAAATTTGGCCCATTCTCCATCCACAATACTGTCTCAGTCTCTACAAAGTTTGCAACATTGCCATTGTCGTCCACTCCTCGAGCATTATACCTTGTACCAGCTCGGCGACATGATTGCCGAGAGATTATGGTCAACGTAGCATTACGTTTCTCTAGTCTTAAAGTAGCAGTGCTAGCAAACCCACGAATCACAGTCGTCAAGAACCCTCCTTTATCCAATGCTTTCATTTCATCAGGTGGCAGTCTATTTCTAAACTTAATAAGATCAGACATCATAAATGAATTCCACATGAATGATTCATCGATGGTATCAATGGTTAAGAACTTTGACGATGATGTTTCTCTGTTTTGCAGTACACATGTCAGATCAAAATTAGTAGAGTAATAGAAACTGCCATTGCTCAACAGTTTGCGGATGCTTGTACATGGATGCTCAGCATATCCAGACCCAGGGCCTGATGTACTGTTGACGCCAGATACATTGGGGACATCTATAGGATACCCATTGCTATCCAAGGTGACAAAATCCCACTCAGATCGGGTCAAACAGTGAAACTCTACTCCATAGATTCTAGAGATGGTTTCACCAGGCCTAGGACATGCAACTTCAGACCGACGAGTTATACAGCACAAATAAACCTCTCGTTCGATATCGATCAAACCAAGAAACCCGTAGCACTCCTGGCTCGATAACGGTATGTAGTCGTTTTGATTCACTTGGTCAGTTTTGATTAGTTCCACAATGCACCTCGCTTCAGTCTGCTCTGAGCCAGGACCTGATCCATCTGGTGGTCCTAATGGACCCTCAAAATATCGAAATACCAAGAATCGGTCATCCGTTGCCAGCGCCAATGAACGGGGCTGCTTCTTAACGAACACCTTCATGTTGTTAAGAGCGGCGGTCAAGATCGACGATAGCGATGTCTTTAACATGCACTGAGATTACTTAAGCAAGCACTGCCTTGAAGAATTAAAAGGTTTTTGGAAGGTTGTTTGGAATTTTCTTTAAATTTGTGGAGAATTCCCCGCTTGGATTTTAATTGGAATTTAATAAAATGATTGCAATTGCTATTTTAAACTAGATTATATTTTCAGAATGGGAGCTCTAGCTTTGTCATTTTTCCAAGTTGTAGGTAGGTGTGGACATCGATCGCGGGGAACTTGTGTGGGGTGTAGTAAATAGTATCACAAGCTTCATTATAAAATTGAAATAAATAAACAGATCATGAAATAATTAAATTAAAATAGAATACCATGTGTGCATTCGGCGATATACCTAAACATATGGAGATACCTCCTTCTCAAGATAATCCCAAATCTTGTTTCCGGCTTCTCCCTTGGCACCTGCAAGAACGTCACCTCTCATGAATCCAACGCTACCAAAGGGAATGATATAAGCATTATTATCCTTCTCAGTCAACTCTGGATATAATAATGCATATAACTCAGAATATGCTCCATTGATAGCAGGATACAACATGTAATGAATTACTCGTTCCTCAAGACCAACCAAATGTCTCTGAAGCTCTGTCTTGAGATTACCAGGGTGACAAGCCAGAGATAAAACATTGGAATTAGGGTGCTTGAGAGTCCACTGGATGGTCTCATAGCAGTTAATGGCCTTACTCTGGCCGTACAACCTCATCTTATGATAAGAGCCCTTTTCAAAATTGAGATCATCCCAATTAATACCTCCGTTAGAAGGACTCAGAGCATGAGCAGATGAGGATACCCATACAATTCGAGCAGAATTCTTGGGCAGTGTCTTTGCAGTCTCGATGATAATATCATCCAAAAACTTCTGCAACAAATGGGGACCAATATTGTTTACTCCCAATTGAAGCTCATATCCAAGTTTGGTCTTGGAGCCTTCTGGAGGGGTCATAACACCTGCATTATGGACAATCCCGTCGAGTCTTCTCTCAGAGTCTAGGAACTTCTGCACTCCAGGCTTGATAGTTGCTAGATCTCCGAAATCCACCAAGAAGGAATCCAGTTTTGCTTTGGGGAATTCTTCCGTAATCTTAGCAATTGCTTCGTCGATTTTGGCCTGGCTTCGAGCCACAAGCCATACCTTTGCATTTGTACCAGCAAGCAACCTGGTGACCTCAAAACCGATTCCAGTAGGACCGCCTGTAACAATGTACACCTTATCAGACAGGTCAGGATAGTCCTTCTCAGTGAAAGTAGGCTTAGGAGGCCAGAAATGTTTAATAAGCTGCCAATTATCTGCAAATCCCATTTTTAAACTTGGCTGAAAACAGACGAAAACGAAGTTTTTACTGGAAAGCAGAAAGAATTACTTTTATTTGGTGACAAAGAGCCTGCTTTATACTAGTTGGGAGGCGGCAGCAGTGAACCTAATTAATCCGCATTGGGGGTAATCACCGACGACGGACTTAATTATTGCCCCGGTGGTATCCGGATTTAGGAGATTAGTATTTTCTGAGCGGTTTTAACGTCAATATTAGTAAACAATTGTATACAAAAATTTTCACCGCAAGAAGAACAATAATTTCATAGAATTCGGGTTTACATATTATGGGTTAAAATAATTATTAAAAATCCAAAGCTAAATTTGATACATTTTACCATGGTTACGTCTAGCTTCTTTAAGATCTCCTGCAATGTCGCAGCCGTCTTCACTCCGCGGCAACCTGCCGTATGTAACTCTTGCGTCTTACATCAATCGGCATCTCTAGCGTCGACATGAAAGGCCGAACCCCGATTCAAAGGTACAAATACCAATGGACGATATCCACAAGATGGTCCGATAATGATCAATACGGACATCTGAATAATGCTATTTATTACCATTTCTATGATGCACTGATCAACGCGTATATGATTGAAAAATGCGATTGGCACCCCACCAAGCCAACATCGCAGTCTGCATATATAGGTCTTGTAGTATCGTCCAGTACAGATTACTTTGAGATTGTGGAAGGTTTTCCAGTTCCAATTGTTCTTGGACTCGGGGTAAAAAAGCTTGGGAAAAGCAGCGTTGAATACGAAATTGGAGTATTCCAGAGAGATGCTCCTGATCAACCTTTAAACTCGTTGAAAGCCAAAGCTATTGGACGGTTTGTGCATGTATTTGTGGACAGAGATACCAACAAAACCTCACCATCAGGAATGCCTGCTAAAATTCGACAAGAGCTTGAAAAACTACTGATTCATGACGAGCCAAAGGCAAAGATTTAATAAAAACACTGATAGTACAGAAAAATCTATAACTGGTTCCCAGAATAGACTATAAGAATGCATGCAATATAAATAATCAGCTCCTTTTTCGCTTGTTACGAAGTTTTGCTTTTTTCTTTGTAGATGACGTCAGGGACATGACACTGTTTGCAATTGGCTGGGCAATAGAGTCTCCAATCATATAAACGAGAACCATTGTCACAAGAAGAACCACCTGTACTGCTAGTACCGATCCTGAAAACAGAATGCATGCAAGTTTGATGATGGCATTCTTAAGATCTTGTACTGAAGGTAGGCTCTTTCGTAGGGCTTGTACAACCTCAGCAGGAGGCACCAGCTGAGTTTCTTTAGAAGTCCAAGCTCCAGTTAGGTTCTCTGGACTAGCAAAGGTTACCCAAAAAAATTGGATCATGTCGGCCATCTCACGAGGTGATATCACCGATTTAACTGATGTCTGCATCAATTCTGATGTCATTTTCCACGACAGCACCGTTCCTGATATGTTTCCCGGTCGAGATGGCCCCCTGTAAGGGCTGACGACTGCATTATCAGCGTCGACTTCTCCCCCGACAAATGCATCTGCTTTGACAGTTTCAGTGCGCATCTTCTTTGATTGAGTGACGGCTTCGCCTATAGATCCTAGATTGGGTATTGGCATTTTGGCAATGGGTGAAAATGGGCCTGGCTTGGCATTGACTCTATCTTTGGGTGCTTCTTTGGGTTCCTTGGTGTTATTTTCAGAAGTGCCGTGTTGTCTTTGTTGGGTTCGTGCGTTTCGTTGGATTGGATCGGGCCTCAGTTTCATGAGATCTTCCGGACGCATGACGAATACACTAGTATCGCTCGGCCGTCCACCATGTTTAGAGATCTTGACTTTGGATTTGGGAGTAATATTATTCACTGGAAGTGACATTGTTGAAACTTTATGTCGACTGATGGGACTTTTTTCAAGTTTTCTGTTGTTGTCGGATATCGATATCGGCGTTGGAGTCGGAGGGGTTTCGTTTGACAGCCTGGCATTCTCAGATCTTGCTATTTTTTGAAGTTGCTCCTGAAGTTGTCTCTCTTGCTCAACTGCTAGCTGGAAAGATCTAGGCCGACTCCCTATGCTCCTTCTCGCATTGAGCTTTTGATGCTCTAGCTCCGCGAGCTCTGAGTTAACTGGCGACCGAGCTGGAAACCGGTAAGCGGACGAGTCTACTGATGGGGACCATGGTTTAGATTTAGGCGACCCTTCAGATGGGGTTTTGTCACCATTCTCAATCTGAGATCCAAAGCCAATTGATAGATTCAAAGACCGTCTCTTGCGAGTCTTGTCAGATATATTAGGTGATCTTTGGTCACTAACTGGCGATAGTATAGGAAATATATGCTCGAGAGCCCTGTTTCCCGTGGACAGAGGCGAGCTCAACATTCCGCTTGAAAAGATGGTGCTTGTTAGGAGGACTAATGTTATTTAGTTCACCAGCCCCTGGTTTCTGTGGCATTACCGATTGAGCACCAAACAAACAAACCCCCTGAATATACCCCAACCCAGATATACAACCAACTTGCATGGAGACTTAAAACGGACGAATGCATCTGTCAAACAATCAACCCCTTATCTACTACTAAATTGGTAGCTTGTATTGTTGATAATGGATAATCTCAATTTAACACTAAAGTATTAAATAGAGCTTTTGTTAATCCTTATTTATACAAGTATACTACCTGCGTGATGATGTATGTGTAACAAATTAGTTATCATAGATAGTTTACACTCAGTAGTTTTCGGGGAGCCCCAGAGCTGGGAAATCAGGTATGCCAGCACTACAATTAAATGTACGTTGGTAGGCCAGCTGAGGTAAAATACCTGCGTCTCGTCCCTTTTTATATGCCCATTGACTTGAAGTTATTTGTTCCGTGTTCCAAGTCCAATAGAAGGATCCCCACCCTCCATTGCTTTCAAATACCTCCATCTGCATTTCGGCAAATTGAAGAAGATACTGTTTGTATTCGTCGCTGTAGTTATCAGGGTCGTTGTTGGAAGGACTGCACGTACAGTTAACGGCCAGGGGACATGAAGGTGCTAATACCGCCTGAGTGCCATAACCAGGATTAAAGGTTCCTTCCCATCGCGTACCAACTCCCACATTATTCAAGTACTCTGCACAGTCATTGTCGGCTTGACTCCATTCGCCAATCAAAGTGGCACCATGACCAGTTATTGGATTTGAAGACTGATTCATGACTCCTGCCCATTGGGTGCACACAAGATTGAGCTTGGCAGAGTGAGCCAATCCGATAAGATAGGGATCAAAAATGGTGTACTGATGGATATCCAGCGTCATGTTTGGATATTGAGTTTCGGGGAATTTTCCTTGCCAGCTTGCAGCACCTAAAAATCCATCCCCAAAAACAATATTTCCCTCGAAACCACTGTCACGAACAATGTTATATGCTTCTTCAGTCCAGTTATACACAGTCGTAAAATTGAGAGTCTGCATCTTGGGCTCATTAACGAGACCATAAAATGTCACGAGATTCTTGTATCTATCTTGACTGAAGAACTCTGATAACTGTTTATGAATGTCAAGAGATTCATCACCATATACTTGACCCTCCGTTCCGTTTAGCCAGTGAGGATATCCTTGTCGACCACTATGATTCCATCCGTTTTGGCTGCCTGGCGCTGCATGGAAATCCAAAAATACTCGAAGTCCATATTTACGGGCCCATTCTATACTTCGAAGGAGATATCTCCAACTCACCTGAGGTAGATATTGGTCTCCAGGGTATGTTGTAACAGCCCAATATCCGTATGGAATTCGGACATGATCAAGACCAGCATTTGCGATCTCTGCAAAGGTGCTCTCGTTGACAAAACTGAGATAATGATTTTCAAGGGTGCTTTTAACGTTATCCATGCCTCCAGTTTCATTCAGAGACCCTACAAGTGTCCACTCGTCGACAATAGGATCAGAAGAATCATTTGAAAAAAATGAAGGAGTAATAAATGGCTCCAACACTAACCAACCGCCAATATTAACTCCTCTAATTGGCAAATTACCATAGGGGAATACTTCAGAGAGCGGAGGTACTTGGGCATTTGCTTGCTGGGAATTATTCCATGTCGAATTCAAGCCCATCACCGTTAGTCCTCCAACAGTTGCGTTCGTGTAAGTAAGGTTAAAGTCATTTAGATCCATCCAAGTAGATGTGTCGAGTATGGTTCCCTTGGCAGAATCGGGTATAGAAGTAGATTGGGAATTGGTGGAATTAGAACCTGATGATGATGACGATGATGAGGGAGATGCAGTTGAATTGGAACCAGATCCTGAATGGCCGGCTGATTTGTTATGCTTGCCTATTACTAGGATGCCAACTGGGATTAATACCGCTGCAAGTACAACGAGAACACCAATTATTATCAGTAGTATTATCATCCACCAGGAACACTTGCGTTTTGGTTTTTCTACAACTTCAGGTTGTGATGGATATCCGGGATCTTCTGGATGTCCAGTCATTGGGGATGCTCTTCTTGCAGACTTATATGGAACAACTGGAGGGGGCATCCGTTGCTGGATATCGGATGATGCTTGTCTCTTCTCATTAGTAGTATCATTTGATGAATGGCGATCACTCGTTCCATTTCCCATGAAAGTATTTAGAGTGTCGCTGTCTGACTGAACAGGAGCAGCAGGCCAGTGTTGTCCAGTGGTACTACTAGGCCGTCCTGGAACATCTTCATAAACTGCTATGGCGGGACTATTGCTTCGTATCTTGTTGTAATTCAGATTACCAGTACTAGAAACCATGGTAGATTTGTCAGTAGTAGGCTCATCAAAATCATGATTGTCAAGATGAGAATCCACAAAGCTAAATTCACTATCGCTATGCACACTGTCAAGTGAGTACATGTCTGTCTCAACAAATGTGTACCGTGGACGCGGTGGAGGGATCATATTTTGAGTTACCGACTCCCTGACAGACTTGCGGTGCCTGTTTTCCATAATGGACACTGGGCTTTCCATGGTGCTGGTCTTCACTTATACGAGAACAAATCTTTCCAGTACAAAGCCAAGGAAGCACTTTAACAGACCCCACAATAAACAATTCAAGAAAACAACAGCAACTGGCGTGCAAAATCGGTTGATCCAAACGGCCGAAGTCAAATGTATATTGAGACAACTAATAAAATAATAACATATAAAATAATTGTCGATTGAAAGTGGAGAAAAGGGATCAAAAGGGGGTGCGGTGCACAGTCCCACTCAAAAAGGCTAGAGTTTATGCACATGTAGTGCCAATTAGGCATCATGAGCTCGAACTAAGTTAATGCACCAATTTCCCCTGAAACTCGACCCCTGAGGTCCCAACAACCGAGTCTCAGGTACCACTGACTCAAAAACTCTGTCAGCATTACATTCTTTTGATTTTTGTTAAGAATAAACTGTGATTTTGAGTCGAACATGACTTTCAAGCAATCTTTTTGTGGCTTGTTACTATGAATAACCTTCACGAAATCAGTCCATTTCAGGAGTAGTGATGCCTAATTAGGGAATAGGAATGTGATCTGGCCGTTTATAGAATCAAGCTTATGCATGATCCATGCGGCCTTGACCTGTCGAATCAAGAAATGATTCGCATGCAGTCCAATGCCCCCGCAACCAATTTCTCGGTAATTTATACGTAGAACGCACGTAATCCATATGCAACCCGCGATGATCTCCAATACCCCTGAGAACTCATCTTCAAGAAACGACCAAAGGCGCCATGGCGGCTTAACATAACAGGACCAACAAGGCATCATCAGAAAATGGATCATCATAGCAAAGAAAATATATATATATATATATATCATATAGCAATGTAATACAAACCATTCTAACTATTTTTGATTGGGACTTATAAAGTCACGGAGATCTTGGAGAGCTTTGATCACCTTCGCTACGAGCGGATTGACACCGGAATCCAACGGAGGTTCAAGGCGTAATCTCTGCTCCTCAGCATTGCTTGGAACTATCCTACCAGCCAAGTATTTGTAATTGAGAAGTAGTTCAATATCACTCGAAACGTCAGTTTTTAAAACAAATGGCTCCATATCCTGTAGATCTCCCGGCTCTGCGAGCATTTTGATGATATCTTCCAAAAGGTACAACTGGTGAGTTTCTTCTATAGCTGACAGCGAAATGGACGCTTTGTCTATTCTTGTAGATACTGAATTTTGATTCCAATTAGCCAAGGTACCATTGATACGACGAATGTAGGAGTTGGTGAACATTATCACTTGAGGCACGATTCTTGACTCTAACTGCCTCAGCAACTCCAAGATTAATGGTAGGATTCCTTTTATCCAAATACTAGAAGTGAATCTAGCTTCTGGTGAGGAGGGCGGTGTGTTTTGAATAAGCTGACCGACCTTACTTTCTTGCAGCATAGAGAAAACCCCATTAATAACCAGGTTATTAGCCATGTTATCCACGGCAAGCCATTCTAGCAAATAATATAACGCCAGCTCTCCAAAGATCGGCTCATCGGGAGCTAGGCAAAGATCTGATGAATAAGAGAATAGACTCATGACCACCTGATCGCAGTTGGTATCCATCATCTGCTGACAGATATTGGGGAACACAGCAGATATTCCAGGGATTCTCAGGCATTTGCGAAGTATGTTAATTATCTGGACAATATCATCAGCTGCACCAGATGTAGGGTTGTCTCGAACTGACAATGCAGCTGCCTTCATACCCTTGATTGTAACGACATCCAGTATCCCCTGTGCCATTTGTGTCAGCTTGAAACCGGCATGCTTGCTAACACCGATATTATCGAGTTGCAGATTAATGATCTTCAATAGCTGCTTGTACATCCTAGGCGAGCCGTTACTGATAGATGCGATAAATTCGGTACTGGGCTCCGTCAATAATCTGAAGCTTGCCTCTAGTTGTTGTTCTCCGTTGAACTTAATCCCTACTTTGCCTAGATGGAATAGGATAAAAAATGCAAGATCAAGGCGTAGAGTATTGATATCATCAATGGCGGTCATGCTGACATTCTCATGCTTGCAAGACTCAATAGCAATTTGAGCTACTTCTGCAAGTACATTCAGCAGTTCCTTGTCATCAGATTTTGAGCATATTAATACCAGAGAAGTTAAGAAGGAGCACCACCCCCTTATTAATTCCGTTTGCGCTCCAATATAAGAAAGATTAATATTGGCTTCAATAACTTCCTTTCGATATCCATTAGACCATGCTGATTGAGATGACAACACCAGATCCAGTAGTTCGGTGTCATAAACGTATGATGGCCCATATTCGGGCCTTCGTAGAATTGGATTAACAACAAATTTCGACAGTGGAGTTTCGGGCCACTTTTTCTCAAGGTTTCGGTGAAGATTCCCATGCAACGAATGCCTGAATCCGTTGATGACAAAGAAAGATTTTGACAAATCCAATAGCATGCCCTGCTGACGAAGCTCAGAGATGAACTCCTTTACTGCCGGCCTCTCTGGCGCTTTGTACACTTGGATAGAAAATATCCTCAATGCCTTGGCTGCAATAGAAGATGAATAGCTCGCCTTGACAATGCTTGATTCTCCATTGACACTAACAGCATTTAGCGAACCAGCATCCTTGATGAATTGCGACAATTTTTTTGTTAACTGATCACTGCGAGCATCATCAATAGATCCAAAAGTCCAAGTACTCCTGGCGGATGAAATCGCACCTAACACACTGTCAAGGAGACGATTGCTTATCCCAGCTGATGTGGAAATGTAATCTTCTAATACTGCTAACAGGGACACAGGTGACTTGCTCGTTGACGAGGAATCGTCTCGGGTATCTCTGCCACTAATAAATAATATAGACAATCCTTCTTGCTTGCTATCAATTACCGCCGAAAAGTAGAGACAGAGACGGATAACAGTATCCTCCAGTTCTAAACGATTGGTGACAACCCCTGCTAAACATAATAGTAACATTTGTGAATACTGTGTTCCGAGATGCGCAAGTAACGAAGGTTGTTCTGCAGGCCAATATCCACTGATAATGGAGTCTAGGACGTCAATAACGGCAGAATGCAAATATGAGTATCGTGCAAACACCAATACTAGATCTCTACTGGAGGCATATAATTGACGCTCCAGGAATGAACAAGGAAGTCGAAGCGAAGATCTGACACGCACGAGAAGTGAGCATAAATTCAAGCATTCCACAATGCACATTTGCTCACGGTCATCCAAAACGTAGTCAGAAGTACCAAGAGATGCTACCGAACGAGCAGCGCCTTCTATGCTACCAAGAAGGGGTCGCAGCACTCTTGCAGATGCTTCACCTTCGCTGAGAAATTCAAGAGTCAAAAGCTCACTGGCAGGTGCAAGAATTGATACAACCTTTGAAGATACAGGGTTCCCTTGATCAATGCTAAATGCAGATGTCAGAATAGTCTGAAATGCTTTGATAACACCGTACGGTATCTCAAGTCTTTGAGAGGGTTTGACATATGTCCAGTATGAAAAAGTTTCAAGGATATAAATCAGATGGTAAGTGAATTGTTGGACAACCTGAGTTTTGACTTTTGACGAAACTGAACTGGTCAAACTTCCAGATATAGCATCCTCGATAAGTTTCGTTGCAAGACCAACAACAGCTATAGTGAACTCAAAATCGTTATTTACAATTTCCACTGCTCCTAAGATTGTTGTAAGCAAGCTACCGCTCCTGTCTATCAGCCTACTTCGACCGAGATACGCCCAAACACGATTCGGGTCAACTTCAACGAGAATAGTCATAAATATCACACATGCTATACACATTTCGATATCTCTTTCATGTAACCCATCATCTAATCGCTTAGTGATAAGCTCCACAATATCGCCATGTGACAGTCCGCTAGACAACGACTCTAATATATCATTCGCTTCTTCCGAACTAAGATGACGAATGGCTGAGTTTATAGTCTTGATAATCTCCAAGCTCGTGGAGTCCCATGAGTTTGTGGAATCGGCTTCTGCAAGGAACCGTCCCAAAAACGTCCACCCATTATAGGAAGTCTCCCACAGCACGATTGGTGTAGGTAAACTTGATATTAGCGTACCCTTAGATCCAGTCTCCAGGTATATCGCACCATCACCATTTGGCCCACTACCGTTGAGTATACATAGTGGCGAGGTTAATACGATCTGATTGTAGTCCTCTTCGAAGTCATAGTCACGAAATGACTTTGGCAGTTCATGCATATAGGTTCCCATTGTTGAAATAAGATCGGCAGAATCATCGCCTATACATTGGCAAAGATGCAAGAATGGATTTAATGCTAGCGGCACTCTAGCTTTGCTGAGAAGCAACTTTTCTCTCGCTTGAGGGCTACTGAATATCTGACTTCCGATATCACTTCGCTGTGATAACACTGCATTAATTGTTTTGGTGAATGCCTCAGTCATATGAATATATGGCATAACAGATTTCAGCAATATGCCAATAGTTGAGATGAACCCTGTTTCAGTCGGGACATAGCTAACTATGTTCGTCAACACCTCTAATGCCCCAGACTCAGTTGCTCTCGTTGTAAGATGATGTGCCAGGGATCCCAGATTACCACCAATATTCGAAACAGCGTGTTCAATAAATAAGTCGTATTCAGACTCCGGTTGTAGTTCGAGACGCGAGTAAATTTGATGAACGGTCAATCCCCATGCCAGCATAATTGGGGATAAAGACGGATAGTCGTTAATCCTCACACCAATGGTATCATGTATTGTGATCAGATTATGTGAATTATTCAGAAACGAGTCGGGACCCCATTCCATAGTAAAATCTTCAGCCTCTAAAAAGGATAGTGTGGTAATGACACAAGTTGCATGAATAACTGGCTGTAGATTTGGCATAAAGAAATCAAAGTTTTTTGTGAAAAAAGAAGTATCCTCCATTACCTCAATCCATCTTAATATGAGACTAGAAGTCACAGGCAGTAGAGTCGCGGAAATAGTAAAGATAAGGCTCAAGATTTCCACCAGACGTGAAGAATACTCTGCTCTAATGATTTCACAAAGCTGTTGGTCATCGGACGATGATACAGAACTAATGCGGTCAAATAAAACACCAGCAGATAAGATGAGCTCGTCGAAAAAGGCCTGATTCTCGAATATTGAAGAACAAAAACTTCGACAGGCATCGAATATAGGGACAGCACCTGGGGATGTCACAGTAGCAGACTCATACTTGAACTGAAAAATAGTTCGAACCAGTTTAACCAAATATCTCCTTTCTGATAGGTAATGGCGAACATAAAATATCATCCTATCGTCATCGCTCTTCATAACTCCTTTACTATTGACTTGTAGAACCACTTTAAGAGCCTCCAACTGTTCTATATTTACAAGTTTACTGAGACTAAGCGCGTCGTCTTTCAGGGTCTGTTCCACTGATCCAATGTCAATTGTCCCATAAACAATGGTCGAACTGTTAGAAAATACTGAATTGGAATTATCAGAGGGCGGACTATCAAACTTGTAGCAGTGTTGGAGGTTTGCAATGTTTTCATCTATAAAGCTAGTCAAAGATGCCAACATCAAAGACACAGTCTTGTCGGTAGACGCTGACGAAATAGCATCTTTAGATAACACCGACTGGTAGGTGGTATTGAGAGCGCGGTACGCAGATTCAAATGACCCCCTTCTGTTAGAATTGATTGATATTGCACTTACCAAGGCTCGTTGGCTGGGCTTTTTTCTGGCATGGAATCGTCCAAGTTTTCACGCGGCTCGATACAGTGGTAAGAGGTTCGTGTGTGTAGGAGGGTACACAGTAGGTATGCTGGGCAATAAGTATAGAGATCATGTAGGGACATTCAACAATCATAGCTATATATATTATGTTATATTCTATTGAATTTTATATCAATGAAATATTCAAGCAATTTCTAGTCGTGAAGGAGCATGAAATGTGATTCAGTCTATTTTTCCCTTGTTCATCCCAGTTATACTAGCTAGCTATGCTACGCTCACGCAGGCGGAATATGATCGACGAGTACAAGGCGTAAGGCCCTTTCTGTCTTTATCTACTAGTATCATTTTCACAAGTCTGGTATGGGAGATATCTGAAATGGGTTATTATACAGTAGCTTTTACTACAAATGTGGATTGCTTTTATCAGGTAAAAGATTAGTTGATTGCTGCAGCTCGGATCAAACTTGGCGTGCAGCAGCGATGATAAGATGAGGCTCCCATGCAGACCAAGGCTAATGCTTAATCTGATCAGCGATTTGAAGAGAGAGTTAAATGCCCGAAGTGCAACGTGAAAACTGCAATTGGGCTGTTTTGAACTTATACCTCGATAGACTTTCTTCGACAATTTCAGTTTTCCGCTACCGGTACGGTACAATCGGCTTCCGGCTTCCGAAACTCCGACATTGTGTCAGCCCGGCATGTTAACCCCGGTGGTTGGGGCTAGACGCAATTGCTTAAGCTGTGCTTGTCAGCCACATTGTCGACATCTGCTTATAAGGACTAGACAGACCAATCCCAACTTTATTATCTACCACATTGGACCGCTGAACTACTGGATATTCCCATTAGGGTGTTATCTAAATATTTGTTTGACTTTTAGGTTATTCTTTCTTTGACATCTTTTGGGCACTTGTAGCTTGTTTTTTTCTGGAAGCTTGTATTTATATTTATATTTTGTTTATTTGATTTGATTTGATCTGATTTGAATTGATTTGAATTCGCTTGGTGTTGGTTTGGTGAAATGACTACTCGACCAGACGAAGACTCAAGCAACATTTCCCTTTTTGGGGACCAACCACGGTACTCGCTCAAACACCAAATGGCAGTTTGGGCAAAATGTAAAGAGTCAACACCGTCTTCTCCGTTTCTTTTGGCACATTTAAACCACTCACACACGGAATCAGATGATTTTCTGGAGTTTGTCCGTCGAGGAGCTTCAGTGTTCCTGACCCACTCTGGAATCACCTTACATAATCTAGCGGCAAGATGTGCTCTCAATAGAGTTGGGAACCGTCCATTGCTGTATTGGATTGCCGGGGCAGACAAATCACAGGAATATTTGCTTGGCGAAGAAATAGAAGCAGCAGTGACTGGTTCTGATGGTATTGTATACTGTTCAAGTGACTTACTCGAGAATGAAATACCGAGTTCGTCCATTCCCCTGATGAACCCGTCAGACAGAATAAAGCGATGCAATGACGAAGGTATTGCCGTTATGGTCAAATTGGATGCATTGGAGCATTTGGACATATTGATCTCTTTAGATCATAAACCTAATGGTATTGTCACCGCCCAGTCGGAAGGCTTGGCATCTCAAGTATCAGCTGCTCTGGAGAGTGTTGGTATTATGCATATTAACATGTGTCGAGTCACGGATCAAACTCCTTCTCTGAGTCATGTTTCGCCAGGATCTGCTGTTGTATTGGAAGATGCCAACCTGTTACCAGCTAAAGTCGAGGTCCAGGCATCAACGCATTACGAGCCTTTGGTCAAAGTTTGCGGCATCAAGACTGTAGAGGCTGCCGAAAAGGCTTTGGAATCTGGAGCAGATTTGATTGGAATGATCATGGTGCCTGGAAGGAGTCGAACTGTGGATCCGCATATCGCGAAGAAGATATCGGATGCTGTGCATTCTTGGAAATCAAAGCCTCCCAGCTCTAGTAGGCCAACCTCATCAATATTGTCGCGGCAGAGGTCTCATAATGGCGTCACAAGTAAACTGGGCTCAAGTATTATGTCGTCATCTTCACCGACATCTATATCGCCAAGTTCTTCAGGTGGTTTTGGTCAACCGGAGTCTCTGCCACCTTTCCCGACATTGGACCCAACGGTGTCGTCATCCTTGTCTACCTTTGATATGAACAGCAGAGTCCTACGGGCGAAGACCAAGAGACGACCTATGATTGTTGGTGTGTTTATGAATCAATCCCTCGAGCATGTTCTGGCAGCCCAACATGAGCTTAATTTGGATATGGTTCAGCTACATGGGAACGAGCCATTGGAATGGTGCAATATAATTCCTGTTCCTGTCATCAAGAGATTCACGCCCAACAGTGATGGATTTTGCAACTGTTCCTTGAGTGGATTCCATTATATCCCTCTTCTAGACGGTGAGCTTGGTGGAGAGGGAAAGTTAGTCGACTGGAATGCTATCAAGTACAGCGTCAGGATTGGAACGAGGTTCATGTTGGCAGGCGGTCTGACGGAACATAATGTAGCAGAGGCTTTGCGAACGGAAGGAGTATTTGGTATCGATGTCAGTGGAGGAGTTGAGACGAACGGTGCCAAAGATTTAGGCAAGATTGAAAGATTTGTGAAGGCAGCTAAGGCATGTAAACCAATGGCATAACAGTGAATCTGTGTTAAAACAGAAATTACTCTTTAATTATTTTTTCCCGTTTCTTTTTTTGGTTTTCTCTTTTATTAAATTCGGTGACTGTACATAAAATGACTCCAAGATCTGTACATATTAACCACTTAAATTGATTGACTAACCTAACTAACCCATCTAGATGGTGTTTCCAGAGATAAAGAACCACTTGTCAATGGAAGGATCAAGGGGAGCAGGAGCGATGTGCTGACCCTCAGGCACAGCAGCAGCAGCAGCAGAACTAGCAGTGGCAGTGTGACTCAAAGTGGTGTTGGTCAGCTCAATTCCCTTGGGGTCAATCTTGCCAGCAATAAGCTTCTCCCAAGCCTCATTGCACTCCCGAATGATATCCTCGGCATACTTCTTGTTCTTGCACTCACCGGAGAATGCAAACTGGTTCTCGGGCTTTCCATCGGGAATCTTGTAAATTCGGAACCACTCGCTGGTAGCTCGCAACAAACCAGGGCAGTGTCGCTCAACATCCTCAATGTCGTTGATCTTGTCAGCAAAAGGATCATTGACATCGATGACAATCACCTTCCAGTCAGTCTCTCCCTCGTCCAAAAGGGCCATGACTCCCAAAACCTTGACCTGCTTGACCTGTCCAGAGTAACCAACGTTCTCACCGATCTCGCACACATCCAAAGGATCATTGTCTCCAACAGCCTTGGTCTCGGGGTGGCTGTTGTTGGGGTCCTCCCAAGTCTGGGGGAAAGCTCCATAGTTGTGGATGTAACCATGGTGAGGGAAACAGTTTCGAACAAATCGCAACTTTCCCTTCTTGGTGTCCTGGATAATTGGGTTCAATGCGAGCTCCTTGGAGATTTCGAGCTTAGCATTGGTCCATCGAGGGATTTCAACCACCATGTTCAAAATTGTCTTTTCAGCATTGGCGTACAAGGGGATGTCGTGAAAGGGCGAAACTGGCTTTCCATCCTTCTCAACATAAACCTTGTGCTCCAGAGTATAAGGAGCACCGATTTCCCGAATTCCATAAGACGAAGACATTGCTGCTGTCAGATGACTATGTACAAGGTTTAGTCTGTCCTGAATGGTCATAGGTGAAAATATGGGAAGCCGCGAACACCTGAGAATGACGCCGGGTTAGGTCCCTGCGGTGTTGCTCATCGGGAATATCACAGGTCGGGGCGTCCCATTAACCAAAATGGACAATTGTAAATATAGATGGTTTATCATTATTTCAATTTTACCTAATGAAATAATTTATGTGAACTTAATTATTTTTCTCAGAATTGATTTTCAAAAATCAGATCATAATTATCTATTAATTAATTACACATTATCATTAATACTTAACTTCAGGGTCGTAAACAGGAATGTCTCTGCTAGATGGAGCAAATCCAAACTTACTCTTCTTCTTGGTATCATCAATATCAAACCAGGTACCTTCATCAGAAATGTTCACGTCTCGCTGTCGCAGAGACTCAACCTGGTGCGCAGACAACCCCCATGGATCTCTTGGGATCCATACTAATGGGTTACCTTCAAATGTGGCAGGGTTTCTGTAAGCAACCGACTCCAGTTCATCACTGATAGGCGCACTTGGCTCGTGGAACACTGAAGATGACAAAAGCTCCTGTCTCAAAACCTGAGGAGACAAAAACAAATGAGGCTTGAAGTATCGAAGGATTGCACCTCCACTTGGGATAGCAGTAGCCAACGGGTTGCCCTTGATAGGCTGAGAGCCTGATTCAACCTGGCTGATACCAACACCTCCACTAGGTTCGCCCTGGTAGTCAGCACCTTTGGGCTCAAATGGGTTTGCAGGAGCAGTATTAGGGTCTCGCATCAAACTTCGAGGAAGTCGGAATAACAAAGGATCGAACGCACTGCCCAAGTTGATGTTAACAAATATAGTGACACCAAGGAGAATAGCCTGCAACACAACTGGTCCCCAAGTCTTGGCCAGAACAAACAGTCCCAGCATACAAACTTCAGCCAAGTAAAGACCAACAAATGTCTGGTTGATAGCACGAGCATAAAAGATACCTCGACCATCCGAAGGTTTCTTGACAAACATCAAGTTGTGCAAGAAAGCAACGTAGATAAGACCAAATGTCAGAGCAGAGAAAGCAAGAAGGATGGGAGAAATCATCGAGTAAGTGATAGTAATGACAGCCAAGTTGGTGTAAACAGGGAATACTGTACCCCATCCAAGAGAGCCAATAACATTAAATCGCTTCCACTTCTTTCGAGGAGTTCCATCCAAAATGGCACCAAGAACGTAGAACAGAATAAGAGCAACAATTTGCAGCAAAAGACCACCACAAGCGGTAAAACCTTGAAGCAAGAAATAAGCAATGTAGAAGTTAGAGGCCTTGGGCAAATTGTGAGCCAAAAGATCCATAGCAGAACTGGGGTCTGAAATAATCTGGTCTACAACACTTGCAGCACCTGAAGCAACGGTGGTAACCAAGAACACCTGAACAACCTGAAATCCAAAGTACGACTGTTGAGTGAAGTACTCAACCAAAGTGTGAGATGGATGTCCACTGAATTTACCCATAAGTCTGATGATAATAGGAAGCAACATCATCAAAACTGCCAACAAAACAGTAGGCAAAACACCACTAATCAAACCAAACAGCTGGGATGGTAGAGGGTCAAGAATAGTCTTAAGCCATGGGAATTTAACTTCGAGGGACTTCAAGTTTGACAAGAAACCAACGAAAGCAACGGGGATAGACCAGAAAATAATAAGAGCACAGATGAACGAGGAAGCACCGAAAGATCTGATCAATCTCTCCCACCACTTGATCTTCAAGTTCGACCAGATAACATCGTCAGGTCGGATTCCAATATATCGAGGAGACATGTGCAGAGCAGTGTGGTGAGCAAGGACCTGGTACCCCAATTCAGCCTGTTCTTGGGTGTGGAAAGTGATAAACGCAGAGTTGAGCAAAGGCAACTTGTCGGCACCTCGCTGTAATTCATCTACCTCGGCATTGATCTTTTCAAGTTCCTTGGAAGAATAATCGATAGTATCAACCTTCTTACCAATCAATGGCTTCAGTCGATGAGTAGGTCTCTTCTTGGTAGGAACATAGACTTCAATTTCATCGCCCTCAATTGGGGTTCCTTTGCCCTTCTTCTCGAACTTAAGTCTGTTCTTGACAGCAGTTTTCAGCAGCTTGGACTCAGCACCTTCAATCTTGTTGGCAAGGCCCTGTCGCTCCTTAACTTTCTTTGCAACTTCCTTTGTGTTTCTGTTGAGGAAAATGAACTTGACGCCCTCAAAAATAGCGCCTAGAGACTCGTGATTGAGGAACTCATCAGGGATGGTGTTAATGAGAATGGTTCGAGAAGACAAAAGATTGGAATACGCTGGGGATGTCAAAACTGTCTGTCGAACAGCCACGTAAAACTGCAATTCCCTGTAAAGAGAAAACAAGATAAATCCAAAGTAGCAGAATTCCAAAAGGATATGCGCATAGTATCGATTCTTGTTCACAACGTTGGTAAACGCCAGAATATCGAATCCAGTGCCTCCACCGCCTCCTGTGGCATTGACGGCAAACAGGATAGGGTACAACACAACCACACCTACCAAACAAATGAGGGTGATAAATCGTAGATAACGGAGGAAGAAGTATCCGTCCAGGCCAGCATCTTGTATAATCTGAGAATCAGGACGGCTCAATAGATCCTTGAGCCACCCAAAGTAACCTGGTCGTAAAGCACGGGGCTTTTCGTTTTCTTTGATAGTACCGGCGGCAATTCGTGGCTGATACACGTTTTTGTGCTGAGGTCGCAAAAAGAGGAAAGCAATCACAAATATCAGGAAAAGGACAATATTGAAGATGGCAGTAGATACAATAGTAGACACCGACGAAGTCGATGACGAGCCACTGCTCGAACTGCTGCTATTCGCCATTATCAAATAAAGATAACTGTTAAGTTAGATTCTTATTCTTATAATAAAGGATTGCGGATCTAGACGATGTCTTCCAGGCTATCAACCAGGGTCTAAATCAATATAGCGCGAATGAAACCACGATAATATCAATTCAAACAAAAGAAACAATTGTAATTAGGCTCGACAACCGTATCCCACTTTAACACTTACACAGTCAGATGTGGATCAAGGCTGGAATCGAGGCATTTATATACTTGAGGCTGCAGGTCCACATATTTTTTGTGAAAACAACGGCAATCACTTTCCTTTAGGGGTTAGCGTGCTATGCATGTACCGATTAGGAGGCCCATACCCATAGAAAAAATGTACGCGGAAGATTACTGATGCATGTGAAGCAGATACATGGATGAATTGTTAACTAGTGACAGCATCAAACAAGAAATTATAGAGCAAGAAAAGTGTTTTAGAGAATTACTGCTAGACTGAAAAACGAAACTACGCGACTTGGAAATGTCATCGAGCTACCCACATTTCTTGGCACGATCGTGATCGCAGTCTCACATCACGGCTGAGTTGCTTGCCCCTGATCTTCAACCACCAGCCGCCTTGCTCTTGATTTCCGAGTTTGTGGGAGGTCTTCGACAATGTAGCGGCAGTTTGCACGTACAGTTGCTGTATATAGCCTTAGAGCGTCATGCATATTAAATGATATTCTTTTCTGTTGCATTTCGGCAGGACAAAATTTGATTCGTATGACGTCGACCGAGGCGATGTTCTGTGCATACAACATGCATAGTAGCGGCTCCTGATTAAACCAAGCCCCTGAAAATTGCTCCGAGGCTGAAAGAAAATACACGCATCATTACGCTAATGTCGGTCTAGCCTTACTTAAAGCACATTAGCGCGTGCCGTACCACGCACGTATTTGGTTAAAAAGCACTACTGCATGCGCTAATTCAGTGGCGGCATCCATCGCCTTGTTCAACGCTAGCGCTATATTAATAGACCAAGAGGGCGCGTTAGGCGTTGGTCCTATCATGCTAGGCCCAAAAAGTCGTTTTGTCCTTGCTTGCGGCATGCAGCCCACGCAGCTTGGCACCCGACGAATGAAGGCCGCATGCGCATCAGGCGTCAGATCTGAATCAGATGACAGATGAGTCGATGCAATTCTGTACACCCATGTCAGCCGCTCTATTGTACTCGCATAAGGGGAGGCTGTGCAGACTGGCCTGGACAATGGATAGAGTTGCGTTGATGCAATGTGAAAAAAATTAACTTGCCATGACGCAAGATGAAATAAATAATTATCTGCATGTGAAAGGTTTTGAATACTAAAATAGTATCGATATTCAAAATGTGATTTCATTGTCATAGCCCACCTTTCTGATGCATTACGTTGTGCACTGTGGCATTACCTGTCTTGCTTCTGGTACATAGTTAACTAATCTCTATTCATTATGTTAACCACTGGGGGGTTGGCGGTGGTAATATGTAGCTATAATAAATGCAATAATAATATAAACATAGTCATACAGTAACATATTCAAAATAATATACAATTATAGCGATGGTGGTTGCGTAATTGTATCTTATCCAGCCTAGCCTTGGAAGCAACCCCAGCTTCTGCAGGGCATATATATACTTAAGCTCATAGAACAGAGACATTAGGACATTGCACTAATGTCGAAACCCTAGTACAGTCAAACTTCGGTTTTCACCTGCTGATATAGTCGTAATCGATCTAAATCTGATTTAACCAATTCATTCGTGATTTGAGCATATCGAAGCTATCGGGTAGAGCACGGCTCTTCGAGCCTAATAAGGAACACTAAAGTTGCTACAACTCTAACCATCGCATTTAAGGTTTAGTGCACAAAGTAAAAGCCAAAGAAATAAAAATAATAAAAATTAAGCTTTTTAATAGCCATAAACCATTCAATTGTGGCAACTTAACTGTTATCGTCAGGTTGTAACAATACAACCCCTCTTTCTACTATACATCACGTGATGTTGTAGCACTAGGGATTATATTTGGTGGCAGCTGTCTAATCAACATTCTAACAGTACGGCTTGAGTCAGGAATTTCACAAGATGAGTCTGGTGGACGAGACCATCGGGTTGTTGAAGACTTGTAGTCATGTCCCTGAGTCTGTTGTGAAGCAGTTATGCTACAAGGCACAAGAGATACTTATAGAAGAAGGAAATGTCCAATTGGTTCATACACCAGTAACGATTTGTGGTGATATTCATGGCCAGTTCCACGATCTTTTGACATTGTTTTCCATTGGCGGTGAATGCCCATTCACCAATTATTTGTTTTTAGGGGATTTTGTAGATAGAGGATTTTATTCTTTAGAGTCTTTTCTGCTGCTTCTGTGTCTCAAAGTACGATATCCCGACCGGATCACGCTGATTCGAGGCAACCATGAGTCGCGGCAAATCACATCAGCATACGGATTCTACGATGAATGCCTAAGAAAGTATGGGTCAGCTTCAGTATGGAGATTATGCTGTGAAGTTTTTGACTATTTGTCTCTTAGTGCATTAGTTGGAGGTGTTGGAGGTGTGTTTTGTGTCCATGGAGGATTGTCGCCTGCTATTCAGCATATTAACGAGATCCGTCATATCGATAGAAAGCAAGAGGTACCTCATGACGGGCCAATGTGTGATCTATTATGGTCCGATCCCGATGATGCTCTTGACGAACCGGAAAAGGTTGGTGGTGGTGACGAAGGTGGTGCAGCCGAACATATGAGTAATAATGACCATGCTCAAGGTGCCCTCACCACTGATGAGATTTCTACCACTATACATACTGGTAATGACGACACGACAGTTACGAAAAATGATCCTCAAGACTTATTCAACGGAGAAAATGAATATGATAAGCACAACGGTTATAATAACTCATTAGCTAAATCATGGGGTGTATCTCCAAGAGGTGCTGGATACTTGTTTGGTCCCTTACCAGTGCATCAGTTCAATCACGTCAATAACACATCGTTGATAGCCCGAGCCCATCAGTTAGTTCTGGAAGGATATAAAGAGATGTTCAGTCGATCCTTAGTTACTGTGTGGTCGGCGCCCAATTATTGTTACCGATGTGGTAATGTGGCTGCCATACTGAAAATAGATGACAACTACGAGAGAACATACTCGGTGTTCCATGCTGAGGAAAATGATCTAGGAAATGGCCATGTGGTTCCCACTAAAAGGCCCGTTGCAGAGTACTTTTTGTGACGATATCACGGTTTTTATATATATATTTGTGCACTTTAAGACGTTTTTATTTGTTTTCTATGTTTGTCTTGTTTTACCATGGGCTTTCCTTACTTCTGGTTTGATGATAATATAAGCCTATATGGATGATTGAATCATTATGATTCTGCTATTGATGTTACCAAACACTCTTTCAATGGACTCCTTTTATAGATATTGATATTACTCTTTTGAGACTCTGCCTTTTTATATTTACTACTAGTGCTTCATCGGTATAGATCTCTAGCACGCATGTGCCATTGTTCTGGCACGTTGGTAAAGCGGGTTAGGCTTCTGGGCCAGTTCATGAAGGGCGCACCTACACGCACACACCTATCACCAGCCACAACAATCTAAAGTGCTTTGCTTTATCCGGATCCTGTGATTGTCTATCCAACCTGTGGGCTTAATCATGAAGGTAAGTCTAATGATGGGTTGTGTATCTTGTGATGGATACATGAATACTAGTGACCGGCAATCTCCCCCGCATTCTCCATATCGTACATGCTTGATAGCGATTGGCAGCGGTAGGAGACCAATCGCGAACCAGAGTGCTAACAGTTAGTTCATAGACGATCCAGAGCTGGAACGGATCAATTCTTGCCTGTCATTTGACACGCCTGAATCCAAGATCACTGGAGGTATTGATCTTTATACCACCAAAGCTGCAGGAGCTGATAAGAAGCTGTACAAAGCTATCGATAAGCATCTGTATACTCAACACCAAGACACGGTTTCTCATTATGATAAGTTCCCATTATCATCTTCAATGTCTCCTCCCACTGTTACAGTGTTCTCGCCTCCTAATTCGAGTTCATTTGAAGCTAATATGAACAGTATGGCCAACAGTCTGACCAACAGTACTAGTAATATGCCTCAAATGTCTCAGAGTGTGCAGTTACTTCCAAGTGAATGGAGGCCCAGACGACGAAGTTCCCGGACTTTTTCATCAGGTGCTACTATGAGCGTGAGACCAACTATAGAATCTCTCTCTTCATCACCTTTTGGACCTCTCGATAAAGCGGGCTCTCGTAAGACGTTTGCATATCTGATATCAGTGTTAAATGCGTCTGATCCCGACCATGATTTCTCTTCTTTACAACCAGAAGACTTCACCCGTGAGCAGAACTCTGCTGCGGTTATTAACTCTTTTAATAACATACTTTTTGGACAGGGTCTACCTGTACCACCCAATCTTTGGGATGCGCTTGATAAGCTCATAGACTTGAAGGACTGCAACATCTATAGTCATACCCCACCACAGTCGTTCTTGGCTGATGAGCCTGGTACTATGTGGTCTATGATGTGGTTTTTCTTCAATAAGCGTCGGAAGCGTGTTGCTTATGTATATCTGCGAGCTGTACGTCATCACCAGAGTCCTGTCATGATGGCTGCTGATGCTAAGCGTACCAATTTTGATCCAGATTCATTGGATCACAAGGAAGATGAATATGACTTGACGTATTCATCTGATTCGCAAATGTATGATGAGGTTGTTGGTGACCTTGAACTAGAGTGACAATGAAGAGACGACGCTACGACTACGATTGATGAGCATGTATGTATCTGTAGGATAACATTAGAGATAAATTAAACATATACGTACATTGTAGTTAGCATGCCATACGAGCCCAAGCAAACTAAATAGTATACTTCATGAAGTTTCGGCGTAACGACCGTCGCACACTATACTTCTGGGCTCCAACAAACGAGTCAACTGCTACTCTGATAGCCCGGTTGACATCGTGTTTACTGACATGCTCGCTGAGTCGCATCTTTGCGAAGCTTTCACTCAGTCGAAGAATACTCTCAAGATGTCGAACTGTGATAGGAAATGATCCTGTAGCACGAGACTCCTCTCGCATTTCACTGTACACAAGTGAGATCTTGTCTCTGTCTGCGCCTGACAGTTGTGGTCGGATGTGATTTCTCGAGTAGTGAATATACTTTCGAAGTAAGTCCTGCGAAATCGTTTCACCACTTTGTTCAACACCAATCAAGTCGGTATCATCTTCAAAAACTGCAGACGAACCCTTTTGGTCTGGGTGACTTCTGAAATGACTGCTGACGACGAACTTGGCGAGCATCTCATCAACCTCGGGGTTTGCATTGTCTCGAACAACACAAAGGACATCGAATCGTGACAAAATTGGCTCTGTCAGATCCACATTCTGAGAAAACGGTACCGATGAATTGTATCGTCCACCATTTGGATTTGCTGCTGCGATAACTGCACATCGAGCTTGTAACGAAGTAACAATTCCGGCTTTTGAAATACTGATAGACTGTTGCTCCATCGCTTCATGGATGGATGTTCTGTCCTGGTCATTCATTTTATCAAACTCATCAATCAAACAGGTACCTTTGTCGGCAAGCACTAGAGCTCCACCTTCCAATGTCCATTCTTGTGTGATAGGATCTCGGCGAACCGACGCTGTGAGACCAACCGCAGAAGCTCCTTGTCCAGTCGCAAACACTGCTCGGTAAGCTGTCTTCTCTGCATACTTGAGCAGTTGGGACTTGGCAGTTCCTGGATCTCCTAATAATAGTACATTGATATCTCCTCGAATAGAGTGCTTTCCGTTGATATCCTTAGCGACTCCACCAAACAATGAACAAGCAATAGCAGTCTTTATATCCTCGTGTCCATAGATAGACGGTGCCATTGACCTAATTAGGATGTCAATTACATTTCGTCGCTTGGACAAGTCACGAATCATCCTTTCATCTTCTTCAGTAAGGTGGAACTCTCCCATCTTTCCAGCATCCCGGCGCTGAACAAGATTTGCTTCAAGAACCGTAGCAAAAACTGGGAAACCATTCTTTGCATTCAGGCCTCCATCATATGAATTCTTGTACACGCCTGTAACATCCACTTCTTCTCCAGGCTTGGCAACATCTATCAGGTCCCACAATAATATAATCTCTCGATGTCGTGGAAGTCGTCCTGGAGGCACTGTGCCCGGAGACTCCTGCAAGGTTATCTTTTGGTAATTTCTGTAAACGGTCTTTTCAGAGTTGAGTATAAATGGGCCACGGGACTGGCAAGAGTGACAGAAGGAGATCTTGACTTCAGTGTTGGAATCCTGAAAGTATGGTCCAAGAATCATTCCGCACTTTGGACAGTCGAACTTGACATATTTCAATTGAGGGAACACTCCAGTACGTCTTGTGACTACTCCAGTGACCCGCACCAGAGAATTGAGGTGATTTTCTCGCAAGTCTCGTAACGTGAATGTGGTAGGTAACTGAGAGATTCTCACGTGGACTTCGGCGTGAATTTCTGAATACTGAGGGTAATGCAACTGTACAACCTCCATAGCAACTACATCGAAAATCTTTAGGATCTCATTAGGCGCAACTGCTAAGAAGTACGCTAATGTAGCCTTGGATTCCATAAGGTGCCCATACTCAACCTCGAGCGACTCACTGTTAACCTCACCAAGAGTCTTAATTCTAGCACCATACACGGAAATGGCATTCTCATCGGTATATTCGAGCAGAAATCGTTTGAATTCTCTTGCGATACTTCGATGCACCGCTGGCTGTGTAACCCACTCTGCGATTGACTCGGCCTTAACATCACCAAGACTTTCCAATGTGAGAACCTCATTCATTGGATCATCATCATCAGACATCATAGTCTCTGGATCCTCATCGTATTGGTTTCGTCGTCGTCGTCGACTAGTTGGTAACGCCATATCACCTTCATCGCCATCATCTAAGAAAGCACCTGGAAGGCCCCGCTGTGATCGTAATTGTCGGTCTCGACGATTGAGTTGAGCATCTACTCGTCGCCTGGTCTCAAAATCCAAGTCACCGTAATCACCATCATCTATATTTGCATCATTGGTATCATATCGGTCGTTTTCACGCGATTCCATATAGTCTCGTTCCATATTTTCTCCAAACAAGTCCTCTCCAGCCTCCTCTTCGGCCAGTTCGTCTAGATCATCGATAATATCGTCCTGGCCTCTCAGAGCGTCCTCGTCGTCATCACCAAAGGGGATGATCGGAGGAGAAGAAGGGGGCAGTGACGATGGAACTGGAGAAGATGGTAAATCATCTCTTTCAGACTCTCCTCTATCTCTTTTTCTTGGCTGTGACATTGGGGAATAAGTGAAAGACAAGAAGCAGCGCGTGAGGTGAATATTAATTACATTACCCGATTAGGTAAATTGCAACTCGCGTCTAACGGCGCACGCGTCCACCGCTGCAAGACGCGTAGTCTGTGGCCAAGATATGCAGCAGCAAATTAGATCAGATCATAATAACAAGTAAAAGAAAAAAAAAAGGCGATAGATATAATAAACTAAGTGATTCTCATATCAAATATGCCAATGCTAAGTTTCATGCAGATCATTATTCGTAGTTTGAGTGTCGGTGATAAGGCCGTCCGTTACAATTTCAAACTCAATCGAGCCGGACCTACTCCAAGGAGCAAAAACGTTAACCATAGTGCGTTTGCCATGCTTTCTGCGTAGTACTATACGCTGGTCGATACAATTCGCCCATAATATACTTAATGAAGGGGTTTTTGAGTCCTCATAATATTCTGGCGGTCGTTGTGAAGCCGAATGTTGGCTTTGAGAGTGCGCAGCCGACGTCTGGTAGTAATTCGGTGCCTGCAGATGCAGGTTTGGTTGAGGCCAACCTGTAAACCAACGGGCCTGATGATCGTGGTATAACGGATCCAATTCAAAATCCACATTCAAGAATTTGTGGAATCGTTCTGATATCTGGTTGGACGTTACCACTGCCAGATTATGGGTGCTGGCGAGGTTGCGCAGCATGGAGCTTAGTCTTAACAGACTGGTGGCTCTCTGGGTGGTTTTATCAATAGAAAAATCCATTCTGAAATGGTATGCAATACTGTCTATGACCACAAGCCCAGCATTCAACTTTTCTACCATTGCTGATAGTCGGTACTTGATGAGTGACTCGAGTGACTCCTGATCACTACATCGGAAATAACCCACTCGGTCTGTAGAGGGATATTCAGTGATGCCATGCCTTTTCTTTAGTGCATCAATTATTTGTATCAAGCGTTCGGTCCGCAGGCCCGATTCAGTGGAGATATATATTGCTCCTCTTTCAATGCCTCCATTTTGTTGTGGCAGTTGTACGGTCGCACACAATTGGGTCAAGAAGTTGGATTTGCCAATCGCACTTGGACCCGATACCTCAGTGACATATCCCGTCCTGATCCCTCCATACAAGAGCAAATCAAACCCCTGGTCACCAGTTGTGAATATTGTTGACTCAATATCTGTATATCCTGGTAGTTTGTGGGCTCCAATTTCGGTGATACCGTTTATTCCTTCTTGTACAAATATGTCCATAAATCGTCTAATCTCATTAACACTGCGACTGCATCTTTGAGCAATGGCCTTTGCATCAAAAACCACTAGATCAGTCGTTGAAATCTTGGATCGATCAAAAGCTACCAACAGATCCTCGAATTCGCTGTTTCCAATCAGCGAACTATCGGGATAAGATTCAAATAAGTCCATAGGCTTGTAGCAGAAGCATCAGTGTCGGACGCGTCGAGCCCCATTTTATGGGCATGCGAGTTGTATGCAGCAGTACTTCTTCGTCTCTTCCCCTATCGTCTTCGCATAGTGTAAGGCAATCCGCGTTCCTAAGACAACTGTGAAATTGCATATTCATTCATAGAGTAGTCATTGATTAATTCGGTTTTTGTTATCCAAGCAAATATGGCGAACCAAGAATCGATCACCGCTCTCGACTACATCGAGTCGCAGATGAATCTGGAGCAGGACGCTCGCGACCTTATGCCTTATGACCCGAACCATTGTACTCATCATGATGAACCAAAACGTCAATTGTTATTTGCATGCCTGACTTGTCGGGAGAAGGATGGCCAGGATAATGGGATCTGCTATTCTTGTAGCATTCAATGTCATTCTGATCACGATCTAGTCGAGCTGTTCACCAGAAGAGGGTTTGCGTGTGATTGCGGAACTGAGAGGATGAAATCATTTGGAGGATGCAACCTGCGAAAGAATTTTGATGCTATTGATAAGCCAGAGGATACCAACGTGTATAGTCATAATTTCCGTGGCAAGTTTTGCTCATGTGATAGCGAGTACGAGCCAGACAAGGAGCAAGGAGTTATGTTCCAGTGTCTGCTCGGAGATGTTTGTGGAGAGGACTGGTTTCATGAAGAGTGCATTTTAGGTGTTCCTATTAAACAGGCAAAGAGCACGGAACAAGCTACAGAACAGACTGATGATGTGAAGTCAAAGTACCCAGAGGGTGTTAATTTATACGACACATTGGAGCCTGCTGAATCAGCGGATGTTAAGCATCCTGAAGAGGTTAAGCGTGAAGACCAATCTAATGATGACGAAGATGATGAGGATGAAAATGACACTATGGAAGGGCTTCCGAACCAAAGTGATATTGGTGCCTATATATGCTGGAAATGTTTTGAAAAACACGAGCTGGTTCTGCGAAAAATATCAAAGTTAGAGAATTGTGCACACGAACTAGTCGCTAGAGGCGTGACGATATCTGGTGCGAACGATCAGCAAAGTGAGACTCTAGGAAAGCGAAAACAAGTTGATGAGCAAGATGGCCAGAATGACGTTAGTAAGCGTATCAAAGTTGAAGGTAGTAGTCCTGGTGATGCTGGAAAAGTCGAATCTACTGCTTCTGAACCATCATCTTCGCCACTTTCACTTCAGCAGAGCTTGTTCTTAAAAGACGGATATCACGATATTATCAAGGCGTGTACAGATGCAGAGGTTTGTAAGTTTGTTGACAAGTTCCCATTTTTCATTGAAGAAGAGGAAGTTTATGAACCTCCTAATGACGATGATGCAAATTCGTCACTACTGGACGCAGGTACAAGGGCTTTAAATTCGTTGCCAAGAGACCAGGCCATCGATGGAATGCATGCGTACTCTATGATCCGAGATCGTCTGACAATGTTTCTCAAGCCATTTGCAGAAACTGGCAGAGTCGTCACCGAAACAGATGTCAATTCATTCTTTGAGCAGGTAGGAAAGCCAAAGACTACCAATATCTAGCATGGACATATTTTAAAGAAGGTAATTTAAAATAATGAAAGAAAGAAGAAAAAAAAACAGCTCATTTCCAATTTATATCAATTTTATACAGGCATAATCAATCAGATGCCGGTGACAACAGACTTAATGGTCAAGTAGTCATCAAGTCCATATTTGGAGCCTTCTCGTCCAAATCCTGATTCCTTGACACCTCCAAAAGGCAAGGCACTTTCAGTGATAAGTCCAACATTGACTCCAATCATACCAACCTCAACAGCTTCAGTGACTCGGTGGACTCTGGAGTTATCCTTGGTGTAAACATATCCTGCCAAGCCAACAGATGCAGAGTTAGCTAGCTCGATGACCTCCTGCTCTGTTGAAAACTTGGCCAAAGCGGCTACAGGTCCGAAAATCTCCTCCTTGGTGATATCCATGGAAGAATTAATGCCAGTCAGGACAGTCGGGGCGTAAAAATTAGGACCAAGTTCAGGAAGAGGCTTACCTCCAACCAGAGCCTTCGCATTTTTTGAAAGCGCATCGCTGACAAGTCTATCGATCTTGCTCACAGATGCTTCGTTGATCACTGGACCTTGGTTAACCTCAGGGTCAAGTCCATGGCCAACCTTGAATGCAGCAACTTTGGCGGCCAGTTTCTTGGCGAATTCGTCATAGACGCTTTCCTGTACATAAATACGATTAGCACAGATACAAGTCTGGCCTGATCCACGGAATTTACTACCAACAGCACCAGTAACCGCAGCATCAATATCTGCATCTTCGAAAACAATAAATGGTGCACTTCCTCCAAGCTCGAAAGATACCTTCTTGACTGTGGATGCAGCTTGTGCCATAAGCAGTTTACCAACCGGAGTTGATCCAGTGAATGTGATCTTACTAACAAGAGGATTCTCACATAACTCCTTACCAACATCTTTGGTGTGAGTCTCAGTAGTCAGAACATTGATAACTCCCTTGGGAATGCCAGCCTTCTCACCAAGGTATGCCAACGCCAAAGCAGAGTATGGAGTCAAATTGGCAGGCTTGATTACGGTAGTGCATCCAGTAGCAATGGCTGCTCCAACTTTTCTGGAAATCATAGACGCAGGGAAATTCCATGGGGTGATGATTCCACAAACTCCAATTGGTTGCTTAATTGTGTGGATACGGACATTGGCATTCTGGGATGGGATCACATCGCCATTGATTCGAGGAGCCTCTTCAGCAAACCATTCGAAATTGATCACGCATGATAAGATTTCTCCCTTGGCCTCTGCCAAAGGCTTTCCGTTCTCCCAAGTTAAAATCTGCGCCAAATCATCAGCATTTTCTCGCAGCAAGTCAGCCCATTTATGGAGCAATGTACCTCGTTCTCTGCCTGTCAACTTGCGGAATGACTTAAATGCCTCCTTAGCAACCTTGATTGCTTCACCAAAATCCTCAGCAGTATGATCTGCTAAAATTCCAATAGACTTGTTAGTAGCGGGATCTTTTACTTCGAATGTCTTTCCAGAAGACGATGAGATCCAGGCTCCATTGACGAGCGACTTGTCTCGAAAGAGATCGCTGTTCTTGAGTGTAGGCTTTAGAGTAGATGAACTCATGACTCTAGTACCAGTTTTATTAATTGCAACAGCACACGTTCTCCACATGGCAGCAAGTATATTTATATATGTATGCTTTAAAGACACCGGCTTTTAGCGTCAACCCGGTTATACGGAGCAGCAATTCGGCCCCATAAATAAGCATTAATATGGGGAATGGCGTCTATATCGGCGGTTAGCGCTTACCGGTTTGGTTAGATCTCATGGTAGGTAGCCTATATGTATAGGGGTTTTAGCCGCCCGCCGGACGACTTAACTGCATTGCCTATTTCGGAGTGAAGTGTGGAGTACATAGTGGTGAATCCCGCAATAAGCACATAATACTCTAGTGAACAGTCTGTATTAATATTCCATTAACGGACTATATTTGTTAATTTTGTTAGTTAATAGTGAGAATAATAATCAAAATAATGTAGGAATGCATCTATTTACATCTATCAGGCAGTAATCCGCATTGCGGGAGACCTTCTGGTCTTTGGCATTGGTTGACTGTCGGTGAAGCTTGGGGGAGCCACGTCTTCTGCGAGTTCCTTCTCCCACATGCCTTCAATTTCATGTTTGTCGACATGACCAAACGCAACATCAAATACTTCATCGTACCATGATACTGGCCATGGTTCTAGACCTTCTTTAATAAGTTGTGGCAGGTCTTCCCATTCAGCCGTATTATCTTTAGGGAAAACGATGATCTTAGATCCTGCAGCCTTTGCAGCAGCTGCCTTCTCTCTCAGGCCTCCAATTTGTAGAACCTTTCCAGTAAGGGTGATTTCTCCGGTCATGCTGACATCCCTATTAACAGGCTTGTTAAGAGCCAATGACAGCAAACTTGTGGCCATAGCGATACCAGCAGACGGTCCATCCTTCTTAACTGCTCCCTCTGGGAAATGTGTATGGATAACTGCGTGATCCAGGAATCTGTTTCCTGGGAACCGTTTAACCATATACATACGACTGAATGAGTAAGCAATAGAAGAAGACTCTGACATGACCTCTCCCAAACTTCCTGTTCGGCTCAATTTAGGTGTCGCTTTGGGATCCAATGGCTGCTGTAGCACTGTTTCTACAAATAGTGGCACTCCTCCTAGAGGCGTATAAGCAAGTCCCATACTAACTCCGGGAGGGAAGTCATCGTAGAGACGATTTGTAGAATACAATGGCGCACCAACATACTTGGTTAACTGTGGTACATCAATCTCAAGGTGAAAATCCTTAAGCTTCGTAGCATCAATAGTATTTCCAATCACATGAGCGTCACTATCAACAGTGCTTGTAACAGCCTCATCTCCGGATTCTTTGGCATCGCTCGACTGGGTTTGTTGTTCAGATGTGACGTTCTGTTCAGAAGCTGCTTGTGCTTCACCGTCAGCCTTTTCAACATCAAGTACAACATTAAATGCAACCTTTCGGTAAATCTTTTCGAGCACCTTGTTCAATCCTCGCACACCACTCTCTCGTGTGTAAGAAGAAACCAAGTGGTCGAGAGCTTCAGGCGAGAGTGTGATATCAACATTCTCTAATCCGCTCTTCTTTCGCAGTTTTGGAGCAAGATGTTTCTCAGCGATCGACACCTTCTCAGATGGAACGTATCCAGGAATGTGAATAATCTCCATACGATCTTTCAATGGCTGGGGAAGAGTATCCAAAGTGTTTGCCGTACAAATAAACAAAATACGAGAGATATCAACTGGCACATCCAAATAGATATCCTGGAAATTTTTGTTTTGCTCAGGATCAAGCACCTCTAACAACGCAGCCGACGGATCTCCATGAACACTGCTGGTACCAACCTTATCCACCTCGTCAATCAAGATCACAGGGTTCTGGGTTTCACACTTCTTAAGAGCCTGGATAATTCTACCAGGTAGAGCTGCAACGTAAGTACGTCGGTGGCCTTTAATTTCTGATGCATCATACAGACCTCCGACGCTGAATCTATCGAATTTTCGGTTTAAAGCTTCAGCAATAGACCTTGCCACCGAAGTTTTTCCCACACCAGGTGGGCCAGCAAAACATAAAATCTTACCATCTACCGATCCACTAAGCTTTGCAACAGCAATGAATTCAAGGATTCTATCTTTGACATCCTTCAATCCGTAATGCTGGTCGTCCAGTAACTCCCTGGCAGCATTCAAATCAAACTTGTCAACAGAATACTTTCCCCAGGGCAAAGATACAAGCCAGTCGAGATACGACTTTACAGTGCTGTATTCACCTGCCGTGGTTTCCAGACCACGGAATTTCTGCAATTCCTCATCAAAGACCTTTCGAACCTCTTCAGGCATTGACAGGGCATCAGCGCGCTCCAAAAATTTCTGAGCCACCTTTCCCTTCTCATCATCGAGACCCAGTTCTTTCTTGATGTACTTGTACTGTTCTTGCAAAATAAACTCTCGCTGGCGCTGCGCAGTCTGCTCCGCGATTACCTTAGAAATCTTCTCTTGCATTTTGATAGACATCATTTCTCTGTTAAGGAGTTCCAGGGCAGCCTCGAGTCGTTTCTTGATATTGGGTGTCTCCAAAATGCCTTGAATCTCCTTGTCGCCAGAACAGAGCGCAGCACAGAAGTCAGCCAAAAAATCGGGCTTTTGGAAATCTTCACCAGGAGAACGTCGCACGAGCTTTGAGAACTTCTCGACCTGTACTTTAAGAGAATAGCTAGCATTAGAAATGGAATACAGAACATCAATGATCTTAAAGCACAGTTCTTGGATCGCTCTGTCGTCCACAACATAGGGCTCATCAGCAATGGCAGTGATACCCTGCATCCAATGTACATTAACCACATCTGCAGAAGCATTCTCATCTTCGGCCTGTTCAAAGCTTGTTACATCCAATCCTGTGTCACTATCACGGACCAGCGGCGCATCGGCTAGCGGTTCAGTCAAGTCTCCTAGTCGCACTCTGTAAAGAGGGAAAAGGGAAGAATTGAAAACAAGACGTCCATCACTTGCAGTCACTTCAATTGTTTCCACTCTGCATACACAACCCACTGAATACGCTTCGTCGACGTTAGTCATCAGTTGGGTAGTAGATGATGTACCATCCTTACGTAAGAAGGCGACCACAGTCCTATCCCATGATTTCGAACGCTCAAGTGCTTCGATTGCATTAATGAACTTCTCATCTGTAGAGTTGCAATGGACTGCCAATCCTGGGAAAACTGGTCGATGTGACAAAACTAAAGGCAGTACCTTCTTCGTAATAGAGATAGGCTGCTTCTTGGCATCTTTATCCTTCCTTGCACTTTCGCTAACAGCACTATCGGCAAAAAGAATTGGCTTAGCGCTGCGTCTCTTTTCTTTTGTCTTGATTTCCTTAGGCTCTCTCTCATAGCTTTCAGAGGAATCTTTTGTCGTCTCAGGCTTCCCGCCAGACTTGGCCTTGGCACCACTATCAGAGATATCGGTCTTGTCTGCCTTATCAGACGATAGCGAAGACTCCACCTTGGCACTTTCTGTCTTGTCCTTGTCTGCCTTATCCTTTTCTACCTTTTGCTCTTTCGTATCCTTCTCTGGCTTGTCCTTATCTTCTGGCTTATCAGACATCATCCTTCTCATGACCAAATTGACACTAACAGGGGCGACAACTACTCGAGACTGATTGAGCCTTGGAACACATAGCAGCGCCCGTCGTGCACTAATAGTGCGAGCAGCTGCTATGGTACGACGAGCTTGTGCCGAAAGCATGGTTCAAGTATCGTCTGGTTTTAGTGGATCAACGGCAAACCCAGCTTCAGGTGCTGGTGCTGGTGCTGGTGCTGGTGCTTACAAACGTTACCAACTATACTCCAAATTGATCCAGCAATATCAATGAAGCCAAACAAATCACAGCTCCACTAAGATCCTTTTTAATTGCTGTACAAATGGTGTTGTCACTTAGTACGCCACCAATCTATTTCCTCACCGCTTGTAATACTTTAGCAGAATCACGATGACAGGTAGAAGAAGTATTGATCTGATTAAACGCTCCCAAGCCGCCAATGCTAGGTAGAAACTGATGATGTGATATAGGGTAAGGGTGCTCCCCTGGAACGTCGCGGAGCGCGCTCATTGCTGCATATATTCCCGCTGGTACCGGCGCATAACTGCATCGGCTGATCTAATAATTGTTGCCTAACAAAGCTTGACCCCCATACTGTTGCTGTCGCAGCTGCATCCAATTTATTTGCTTATCAACAGACCACTCAACCATACTAAACTTTATTGCTATAAGAGGTGAAATTAACACATACCGTGTCATAGCTCAAGTTAAATAGGTCAATTTTAACTGTGGCAAGTGGGTTTTGCGAGTCAATTGGCGCCACTCAACGCCTTAATATCTATGTGCCGAAACTTTGTGATTCTCTTGATATCTGTTGTGTTCTAATTTTGAACAACTGACCAATTGCAAAAGTACCAAATATCATATCTGCATACCAAGCTATCTAAATAGCATATTTGTCACAGCATGTTGGAATCTTTGGTAGCGTCTATTTTGAATCGAGTTCTGGTAGGTTTTTTGAGATGCGCCTTTTATATGGTCATATTTGTACTAACTTAAGGGGTCATATGTATGTGTTGAGCAGGAGTGGCAAGTGACCCAACTTCTATGAAGGGACTGAGAAGAGAGAGTGTGTGCGCGTGTTTTACTAACTTTAGGTGAAGAATTTCGACCCCAAACAATTGAATATAGGAATTTGGGGAGGTGATGTCAAGCTACGGAATCTTCAATTGAAGCAAGAGGCACTTGATCGTCTCCATCTGCCCATTAATGTGGTATCGGGTCATCTAGGAGAACTCGTACTACAGATCCCCTGGTCCAATCTAAAGAACCAGCCTGTTCGAGTAGTCATTCAGGATGTGTTTTTACTTGCAGAGCCAAAGCTTGAGGATGAATTTAATCCTGTTGAGGAGGCAGCCCGTGAGCAGGCCCTGAAACTGCACAGACTTGAAAACTTGGAATTGTTAGACCAGGCTGGTTTAACAGAAGGCCTTTCACATGAAGATATGCTTAAGAACCAGAGCTTTACTGAGAGCTTGACTACCAAAGTTATCGAGAATTTACAGGTAACTATCCGGAACATTCATATCAGATATGAAGACTCGACCAGTGTACCAGACCATCCATTTTCGTTAGGTTTCACTCTTGAAGAATTGTCGGCCGTATCTGCTGATGAGGACTGGAAGCCCAAATTCATTCAAGAAGTGTCAAGAGTTTCTCACAAACTGGCTACTCTAGGTTCTTTGGCGATATATTGGAATACTGATTCATCTTCGATAAAGACTCCTGATGATCCTGAACAACTTATTTCAAGCTTCAAAGACATGATTGCCCAATCGAGTGCAGCTGGAAATCAATATATCTTGAAACCTGTGTCTGGTCTAGGCCGTATTACCATGAACAAAGTGCCATCCGAGTCGCAGCCAAAGACAAGCATTCAATTGATGTTTGATGAGCTCGGTTTTGTTTTTGATAGTGACCAGTATCGTGATGCTATTCTCACTACTGAGTTGTTTCGATTGTATTCGAGAACAAAAGAATTCAAGCAGTTCAGGCCCCTGGAGCCTGTCAAAGAAAACCCTAGAGCATGGCTCCAGTATGCCGGAAAGGTTGTTCTCTCTCAGGTCCATCAGAAACACCAACAATGGAGCTGGGATTACATCAGCTCCAGAATGGAGCAACGAAAAGCTTATGTTGAGTTATTCAAGAAAAAAAGACAAAGTTCTGTTGCTTTAATCCCTACCGAGCTACAAGAGTTGGAGGAATTAGAAAAAGATCTCAGCTATGAGGATATCAAATTCTATAGATCAATTGCAAAGACTCAACTTCGCAAAGAGGCTGCCATTGCGAAAGCTGATTCAACAGCCGCCAAAGCGGGTGCGACTGCCAAAGCTCCTGAAGCTGGTGGCTGGACCTCTTGGATATGGGGTGGTGGTGCAGGTTCATCCGCTGCTAGTTCGAGTCCCGATGAAGCTGTAACAATGAGCGACGAACAGAAGAAAGAATTCTATGATGCTATAGAATGGGACGAGAATGCAGCTGCAGAAAAAAGCGATACGGTTCCCCAACACCAAGTAACTCTTGACGTCCAAACCTCGCTCGAGCGCGGAAGCTTTACTATTCGTCATGATCCTCATGGTGCTGCCAAAGATGTTGCATCAATCGTGTTCTTTGGTTTCAGAGCTCATCTACTTCAGCGACCTTCATCGTTCTTGGTGAATATGAGCTTGCAAGAGTTCCGTGTTGACGACAAGTCGGATGGTACCTTATATGAACAAATCGTCACTGTAAAACCGTTGTCCCATGAAACTGACCATCATGGCGATGATTGCCTCCCTCATAGCGATGTATCAGCAGATACAGGTGATTCTGATGCATTTTTCTGGTTGTCATTCGAAAGTAATCCTCTTGATGGCTCAGCTGATAGCTCGCTATTCGTGAAATTGAAAAGTATAACTATCTTTTATAATGCGCGCTTTCTCGAAAATGTAGCGCGCTTTTTCAAGCCTCCAGATACCCATTTGGAAACAATGGGCGCTATTATGAATGCTGCTGGAGCTACTGTTGAGGGGATCAGAAATCAAACGAGATTGGGGCTTGAATATGCTCTTCAAGAACATAAGACTGCCAATGTAAAGCTTGATCTGCAGGCACCTCTGATAGTTGTGCCTTTGGATACTTCAAGCTATACTGCTCCTTGTGCAATTATTGATGCCGGTCATATCAGCGTCGTCAGTGACCTTGTTCGAAGGGAGCTTCTCGATGAAGTCAAGCGAAAACAATCGCAGCAATATACAGACGAAGATTGGAAGCGGTTGGAGTCTCTTATGTATGACAAGTTTAATCTGAAACTTCATGATACACAGATATTGATTGGTACTAACGTTCGAGAGACCATGAAGCAGTTACACACTCAGGATGCTGACAACCCATGCTATATAATTGGTCGTATCGATATGGACTTTGTAGTCGAAATATCGATATTGCCAACTGCTTATAACCTGGCTAGGTTTAAGGTTTCTGGCCATCTACCTAAATTTACAGCGTCTATGTCTGACACAAAGTATAAGCTTATGATGCAGTTGATCGACAAGTGTATTCCTAATTTTGATTTCTCAGACGGTATTCAGGCATTTGATTCTAATGGTACTGCTATTCTTGGTAGCCGTCCTGCTGAAGGATACGATTATTCTGACGACGCTAATGATTCCCATGCATCTGAGGCAGTTGTGAAATCCAGTAATGATACTTCTGCTGCTGCCCAGGCTCAACAGGTATTTGTATTTAATTTCAAGGTTGATTTAGTCAAGTTGTCGCTTCACAGATGCTCAAATCCTGAGACTCTTGAGCAAAAGCCACTCGTGGATCTGTCTCTTGAACATTTCGATCTTGTATACTGCTTTAAGGAGATGGAGATGACGGCTGATGTTAGTCTCGGGGCTTTGTCTATTGATGACTATATCGACAATGTTTCCTCGCCCGATCTGAGACGAATAGCTACTTCTGAGTCCCCAGATCCGTCCGAATCATCGACGGGTCCTGTGGATTTGTTTATCGTGCATTACAAGCGTACTAAGCGTGCCGGTGCCGAGGAAATCAGTGACCAGTTTGTAGAGGTATCAATGTCAACTATCAGGTTTGTTGTCAAGCCTGTCACATTTCTGACAGTTTTAGACTTTGTTATAACAACGTTCACATCTCCTCAGGAAAATGGTGCTCAATCCTTAACAGCTTCATCGGAATCTGACGAAGAGCAGGAGGTCGAGTTAGCTGATGGCGGAATGATTGATGTTAAAGTCAATATGAAAAGCATAATAGTGATTCTCAATGATGATGGAATCAAGCTGGCTACTATGACTCTTGCTAGTGCTGTGGTTGATGTCCATCTTGCTGGTACAGCAATGAAAGTTTTAGCAAAAATTGGAAGTCTATCTTTGCATGACGACGTCGATGAGGGTTCAGATAGAGAGTCTGTTCATCGTCAATTAATCAGCATTGAGGGAAATGATCTGGCTGACCTAAGGTACGAAAGCTATGATGATAAAACAGCTGCTGAAAAGGGTTCCAATTCTGATATACACTTCCGCCTTGGTTCTCTGATAGTAAATGTTGTTGAAGAGCCTCTGACAAGAATTTTTGACTTTTTGGCGACATTGAATCAACTGAAGGCACTATATGACCGCGCTAGACAGCTTTCTCTTAATCAAGCCATTCAAATAGAGAGTCCTGCGCGTATGGGTTTTGATGTCGTTATAAAAACTCCAATATTTGTGTTCCCTAGGTATTCTACACGATCTACAGAGATGGACGTAATTACTGCACATTTGGGAGAGATATATCTTCACAACGTATTCGAAAACGTTCGCGAAAATGGTGGAGAATACTATGCCAATAATATTACAACGGGTATCAGATCAGTTATGTTGACATCCAAACTCAACTTTGGTGATGATGAACCACAGGAATTGGAGATTATCGATAACATTGATATTGGCTTCAATATTTCTATAGCGCTGGAAGGCTCTCATGCTAGTCGTCCGATAACCACAGTTACTGGTAGCATGTCTCCCATAAATGTTGCTCTCACAGAGTGGCAATTCCAGTATCTAATGGAATTAAGTCGAACGGTGCCAGCTATTTTTTCAGGCGGAGGATTAGATGAAGTAGAGACAGGTGAAATAGCTGAAGAAATCAGACAGGCAAAAAGGATTGAACCTTCAGCAGGTGAGATATCGAGGCAGGCGTCTCCAGTCAAAGATATCCACTCAACGGAAGATAAAGTCGACTTCAATTTCAGCGTGAAAAGCATTTCTTTGGATATTTTCAATGGCACTGAAAATCTGAAGGATTCAGAAATCTCGTCGAAGAGCCTGTCATGTTTCTCCCTCAATGATTTTGGAATGAAACTGAAAATCAAGTCTGATGATTGCCTTGAGTCTGACATTCATGTCCATTCTTTCCAGGTTAGTGACACTAGACATGTCAAAGAGAATAAGTTTACTGATATCATTCCATCTGTCAGTCACGACGAGTATCAATTTATGTGCCGAGTGACTAAACGAGACAATCGTCTAGAGGCTCTGCTTACAGTGGACAGTCCCCGTATGATCCTTGCCATTGATTACTTGCTTGCCTTGAAAGGGTATCTAGATTTCGGGATGTCCACTAGTGCTGCTCCTGAAGAACCCTTTGAGGATGAGACTCTGGATGACACGTCATCTCTGACTGCTGTAGAGCAGCCAGATACTGCCATGGAGATCAACTATCACATAAACGTCATTGATTTGTCAATTATAGTTCTTGCTAATCCAATGTTGGAAAATTCCGAAGCTATCGTCTTCAAAGCAGAGCAATTCATTCTCTCACAACGAGCAACCTCTACTCTATCTGTCAGTAAAGTGGGAATGTTTCTATGTGACATGTCGCACTTTGATGAGGGAAGACTCAGAGTATTGGATGACTTTTCAATGACTGCAACTGTAGATGCACGGGGGTCTGATGCGACCCATCAGCTTTCGTCCATACAGATTGCACTAGAACCATTGGTTTTAAGGTTGTCGATGAGGGATGTATTATTAGCACTGAGTATTGTTAACAAGGCATCATTGCTAGCGAGTGATAGTGATAGTGATAGTAAGCCTGATGAGGTTGACAGGAACGAAAGCTCCGAATTGTCGGGCCCCAAATATTCGAAGTTTTCCAAGTCTGAGAAAAAACGAATTGCTAGTGGAGCAAAATCGAGGCCTTCTTCTTCAGTGACTAACAAAAGGAGGTCATCAACTTTACTCCCCCAGGTAAAAATTGTTCGAGGTGAAGAACTTACAGCTGAAATAGAGGGTATCCGGTTTATTTTGATTGGAATGGCCCATGAGCTTCCAGTTATTGATATGAGCGTCAAACCGTTCTCGATGTCGGCGAACAACTGGTCATCAGACTTACGAGTTGATCTTGCAATGGAGCTTTTTATGAATGTTTATAATTCTTCAAAATCTGCATGGGAACCCCTTATAGAAACGTGGGACCTTGGACTGAATGTTTCTCGTGCTACAGATACCTTCAACACTTATATTAATGTTTATTCGAGAAAGATTATGGAGATTTCTTTGACATCCCAAACTATTAGTCTCGTTAACGAAATGGTTGAATACATGTCTAAGAATTCCGATGATAGCAGTTTCTTGTTGAAGCCTCGTGACTCGGAGTCGCCTTATTCTATTAGGAACGAAACTGGTTACCAACTCCAAGTATGGTCTGACAATGACTCTGTAGCCACAAATCAAAGTGGAACTAGGATTATTGAGGATGGGCAGGAGATTCCTTGGAGATTCTATGACTGGCATGTGGTACGAGAAAATCTGTCTATTGATTCTCAGCGTGTTAATCTTGGTCTCCGCCTTCTTGGAAGTCAATACGACACTATTACTGGAGTTTCTCTTACGAGTGAGGGGGAGCATTTGCACATTCTGCATGTCGGTTCGCAAAGAACTGGCCACAGATTGGTGTGCGAAGTAACTCTCGATGGACAGGTTAAGAAAGTGAAGATTAGATCGACATTGAATGTTACCAATTCCACACATATTAGCATTGAGTTAGGACTAGATGGCGATCTTACTAAAACTTGGACTTTGGGGCCTGGCGAGACAAGAGCAATTCCTCTGGACTCGGTATATGATAAAGCCATTTTTGCAAAGCCGGATCCAAGGCTCGGATTTAACTGGTCCAGATCGGGTTTCAAATGGAAGGAGTTACTAGAAAGCACGGTCTCAATGGCATGTCAACCGGAGACCAGTCGCTCAAGTTCTCCCTTTTATTTTCACATCGAAGCTAGCTTTGATAAAAGTTTACCTTTAGCTTGGTCATATCCATATATGAACGTCACATTTTGTGCGCCTATCGAGATTGTCAATTTACTTCCATTTGATTTCTCTTATCGGATCTACAACAAAACTGATCACAAAGACTGGGGCAATGTTCTTAAACGAGGAGAGAATAGCCCTGTTCATGTGGTCCAAAGAACTGATTTCCTTCTTCTAAGCGTACATCCTGAAAGTGCTGGATACGATAAGAGCGAATTTGCCATTGTGAATGTTCCCAAGGTTGGACCTAGGGCTGGCTTCAAGCGCGAGACAACTATGCTCACTCATTCGACTGGTGGACAACAACGACTTAGATTGAAGATCCACTATTTCGAGAGAGATGTAGGATCAGGGTTCCATATTGTAGTTTACTGTCCTTATTTAATTTTGAACAAGACTGGATTGGATGTTCAGATTTCGTCGGGAAGGAATCGAGCACTGGCTCGAGTTTCTGAGGAGCGTTCTTTATCTGATGAAGGTGTTTCCTTGAAAGGTGCACAACCGCTCATGTGGTCATTTGAAAATGACGATCCAAGTAATCGTGCGTCTCTGAAAGTTGGTCATTCACGATGGAGCGACCACCAGAGCTTTGAGGCAATCGGCAGCTCATGCGAGTTCAGAATGCCGTCAAATAATAATCAATCCGAGATGAATGTTGGAATGAATATTATTGAGGGAGAAGGACGGTACAAATTGACGAAAATTGTTACTGTAACTCCGAGGTTCATTATTTCAAATACTACTAGTGAAAGCTTGCTGTTATGTGAGCCAGATTCTCCTGATACATACACAGTTTCGAGTGGAAAGCTGGAACCTATTCATTACTGGAGAGCCCATGATAAGAAGCAGCTTTGCATAAGGCTTACAAGGTCGGAAAGTCAATGGTCTGCACCATTTAATATTGCAAATACTGGTAGAACATATCTGAAACTCCATCGACAAGGTGCTAGTACACTCCTGTTGCGAATCGATGTTATTATGGAGGCATCAATTCTGTTCCTTCATATTCAAGAATCGAACAAGGAATGGCCCTTCTCAATTCGCAATTTTAGTAATATGGAGATTTTGTTTTATCAAGCTAATCCGTATGTTGATGGCCAGGGCGTGGAGATGGTGTCTCATCCCCAATTCAATCCTATCAAATACCGTCTCCCTAAGAAAAGTGTGATGTCTTACTCTTGGGATTTCCCAGCTGCTTTGGTCAAGGAATTGGTTCTCATTTGTAACGGCAAGGAGCGTAGGGTGGAATTGACAGAAATAGGTAATTTGAAGCCGATGGAAGTTCCTCCCAGATCGAATATCAATGGTGGCATACTTAGCTTAGATGTTGCAGCGGATGGACCATTGCAAACTCTTGTGATCTCGGAATATGATCCATCCCAGAACTTGTATAAGCTCAAAAATGGCAAAAATCAGTCACAGAGCAGTGTTGCATCAACAGAAGTGTTCACCGTGGAAACACCTGATAATGAAGGTATGACAGTAGTGTCCCTTCGGTTCGAGGGTATTGGTTTGTCAGTGATAAACAGAAAGTTTGTTGAGTTGTTTTATGTTTCCGTTCGTGGGCTGGAGCTTCAATACAAGACCGCGGAACTTTATGAGAGTATCACTCTTAAGGTAAAATGGATTCAAATTGACAATCAACTGTTTGGCAGTATATATGATGTCGTGCTCTTCCCAAGTGTACTGCCGAAGTCTACTAATGATACAGATAATCACCCAACATTATCGGCACATGTTACTCGAAGTAAGGACAACAAGCACGGTGTCTACTATATCAAGTATGCAACTATCCTTCTACAACAAATGACTATCGAGATGGATGAAGACTTCATCTTCTCGTTGCTTGAATTCATCAAGGATCCAAATGCTTCAATTATCGGGGCAGAAAATGATAAGCTCTGCGATGAGTCGCTACAGATTCCAAAGCCCATGAAAGATACTTCGGGTCAAGATATTTATATTGAGATTCTGCATTTACAACCAATTCAGCTTGATCTATCCTTTGTGAGAACTGAAAGGATAAATGTAGAGGATAGAACATCTTCTCAGAACCCAATCATGTACTTCATCAATGTGCTTACAATGGCTATTGGTAATCTGAATGATGCTCCAGTGAGATTTAACATGTTGTACATGGAAAATGTTCGAACGCAGCTTCCAGTTTTGATGGAGTCTTTGAAGAGCCATTATGGGCAGGGAATGTTGTATCAAGTTCACAAGATTATTGGATCCGCTGACTTTATAGGAAATCCCGTTGGATTGTTCAATAACCTGAGTTCAGGATTCACTGACTTCTTCTATGCTCCGTTCCAGGGACATATAATCAACGATCGTCCGTCAGAGATCCCAATTGCATTTGCAAAAGGTGGTTTAAGTTTTGTCAAAAAGTCTGTATTTGGAGTGTCTGATAGTGTTTTCAAAGTTACTGGAAGTATTTCAAAAGGTCTATCATTTGCAACGATGGATACAGAATTTCAAAATCGTCGTCGCATGAACATGGGAAGAAACCGACCGAAACATGCATTATATGGGTTGACCCAGGGAGCGACGTCGTTTATCGAGGGTGTAACGAGTGGGGTTAGTGGATTGGCACTAGCACCTATGGAAGGTGCCACCAAGGAAGGTACTGCGGGATTCTTGAAGGGACTTGGTAAGGGTCTTGTTGGCCTGCCGACAAAAACTGCAATTGGATTTCTTGATCTTGCCAGTAATCTGAGTGAAGGTGTAAGAAATACTACTACCGTGTTTGATGGAGAGGCTATTGCACGCATTAGACCTACCAGATATATAGCAGGTGATGGAATTGTCAAGCCATTTTCTGAAAGAGCAGCAATTGGCCAGCAGTGGCTTAAGGTAGCTGACAGTGGTAAATTCTTCAAAGAAGAGTACCTTGCGCATATCACAATGCCGAGCGGAGATGTTGCAGTAATAGTTACTCGTCAGCGAGTTATCATGCTGGTCACTTCTAGTATGAAAGCCGATTGGGAGGCCAGCTTCAATGAATTGAAATCCATCAATAAGAATAGAACTGGTATTACTTTGCAAACACGAGAGAACGCTACTCTTAGGGGCCCGTTCTTCATACCTGTGTCCGAAGTAGACACCCAGCGCTACTTATTCCAGGAGATTGCCAATGCAGTCACAGATTATAACAGGCACTTACAAACTATATCTTGATAAGTGAGCTTTTATAAATACTAATTTATTATTTTTTGGGATCATTTCAAGTTGCTTGTTTTGTTTAGCGAACAACTAAAGTTTTAGAAGAAAGGCCTCTCTTTCTCAAAGACTTATTAAATTGTAGAGGCGTTTGATTATTGTAACCTTGAACTAACAGCTTCTTAGCCCCAAATATTCTGCCATCACTAGCTCTGGTAACCCATGCATAATCTTTTGTCTTTGGATTTTCGTCCAGTGGAATTATTTCATAGTTGCCCTTTTCAAGCGCAATCTGAGGAACATTTGATGTTAGTTCGTCGAGTATTATTCGTTTTATGGAACCATTGGTAGATTCTTGAAACACGTTGAGTCTCCCAAGCACTCTGGACTTTAGTAGGATATCGCTAACCGTCTCAGTTTCCAAATTGATATCCCGTTCAGCGGGAGTAATTTTAGATGCATATGATCGTGCATAGACCTTGGGGTTAAATGTATGACTGGCAACATCATAAAGTTCATCCAGAATAACCTTTTTCAGACATTGAGCACCAACCACTCCCAATTTTGTCTGTAATGAATGCAAAGTTTCGTTATTTATATCAATATCAAACTCGCTGGAATGCAAAAGAACCTGACCTCGGTCGAATTTCGTCGGATGCAATGTTTGAACTGTAACTCCAGTTTTCGGGTAACGTCGTAATAAAGCTCTATGGAGAGGTGCAGGTCCACTAAGATCAGGTAAAAGTGATGGATGGACATTTATACCACCATATGTAACATGTTTAAGGAAATCAGCAGGGATCAGCCTGCCATATGAAACAGCCACTGCCAAATCGTAATTGCGAGCAGCCAATTCGACAATATCATGATCTGTTTCGGCACGAAGAACTGGAATATCATTTTCAAAAGCATACAATGCTGATGGAGCTTCTTTTACTGTCTTTAGACCACGTCCTGATAGTTTTGGGCTTCTTGTCACAACATCTAAATGGCCAATAGTGCCATTTTTCACCAGTTCATGCAATGCTTGAAGAGAAAAGACGGTAAATTCATCAGTGCCAAACAGAGCCACACGATTAGTCTTAACTTGTTGACTATAATATCGAATCTGATTGAGGCATGGTCGTAATTTTATGCCAAGCATTAGAGGGCAAGATCCCGTTAGCGGTCCAAACTTAGTCCGAACGATGAGCAGCCACAGAGGGGTAGCGGCTATTGGTCCCAAAAGGTATGTTTAGCCTACTAGGCATCGAGTCGAGATCAACATAGCCAGGAAGAATAAATCACAGTTTTGTGGAGCTCAAACTCAACGAGACAGAAGGGGCTAATGTGACACGGCTTTAGAGGCTTCTATGATACAATTATTTATTACGGGAGATAAACAATTGGGTTCTTTCGTGGCACTATGAATCTTATGATTGGTGGGGCTATAGCTAACGTCAAAAAAACGGTGCCCCGCACTTGGCATATAGAGCGTGGGGGTCGCACATTGAAAGCAGTGGGGTACCGTCCCTACAAGCGGAGATGGGGGTAGCTGAGAAATGTATATAAGTAGGCACAAAGTCTCTAATAACAATTAAACGTCTAAACTGAGGGTGTCTAATATCATTCGCAGAATGTCTCTTCCAACTCACTTCACATTGAACTCTGGTTACAAGATCCCCGCAGTGGGATTGGGAACTTGGCAATCAAAGCCAAATGAGGTTGCCAAAGCCGTTGAGGTGGCCCTGAAGAACAATTACCGATACATCGATGCCGCTGCCATTTACGGTAATGAGCACGAAGTTGGAGCTGGTCTCAAAGCTTCTGGTGTTCCTAGGGAGGAGGTTTTCATCACTTCCAAGCTGTGGAACTCTCACCACCGACCCGACCAAGTCAAGATAGCTGTTGAGAAAACCTTGTCTGACCTCGGTGTTGACTACATCGACCTGTATCTTATCCATTGGCCTGTCAGCTTTGCTCCGGGACAAGGTCACTTTCCCAGAGACAAGGATGGAAAGGTCATTTTTGATGAAGTTCCAGTTGCCGACACTTGGAAGGCTATGGAGGAGCTTGTTGCAGAGGGTAAAGTTCGAAGCATTGGAGTCTCCAACTTTAACATTGAGAAGGTTGAAGAGGTTTTGAAAACTGCTAAGATCATTCCTGCTGCTAATCAGATAGAGGCACACCCAGAGCTTCAGCAGCCTAAGCTGTTTGAGTACCTGAAGAGCAAGAACATCGCTGTTACTGCTTACAGTCCTCTCGGTCAGAATGTTTATGGTAAGCCTTGGGCTCTTGACCACCCTAAGGTAATTGAAATTGCTAAAAAGCTTGGAAAGGAGCCTGCTAATGTTCTTATCTCATGGGCTGTTCAGCGGGGTACCAATGTTGTCCCTAAGAGTGTGACTCCATCCCGTGTTATTTCAAACTTGGAAGTTTTCAAGCTGTCTGATGAAGACTTCGCTACCATTAACTCCCTTGATTGTCATTCTCGTCTCAACAACCCCAAGGAGTGGGGACCTGGATCTCAAGATATCTTTGGATCTGAGGCCTAGATGTAGATCAGATTGATTTATAAATAGATCATAGTCTACGAAATGAAAAATAATTAGATATGCCTCTAATTTGAACTTTTCGTAGCCATTAATAATTTGTATTTTGATTAAAAAATGAATTTTCTCCAAAAAAAATAATTAATTCCAACAATAGAATAAGTGATTGTAGAATAAACGTGAAATTGTGCTTGGGTGCCCCCACATTGGTTTGCATATCTGATGCACGTCACTTCGACGCTTCCTAACCGTCGTGACGTAACGTAACTTAATCTACGTGTCGTTATGTTTGCATCGGGGCGCCAGGTGGAGCAGCTGACGTCGCTAATAGCATGTTTCGTTACTGGCTTAGCGTGTGGAACAATGTATTTGTATTCTGCCTACTCGCCCCAATTGGCTACTGAGCTTCATCTGAGCGCTAAAAGCGCATCTTTGATAGGCATGATGGGGAACTTGGGGATGGCCCTGACAGGCCCAGCTGCTGGAGCCATTGTTGATAAGAAGGGTCCCACCTTGCCAATGACTATAGGAGGAGTGTCGATATTTTGTGGGTATTTCATCATCCGAAATGCCTATTCGAGTGGAATTTCGTCAGTCACGGTGTTGGCAAGTGCTTTACTGTTGGTGGGATCTGGGTCGACTTTTTGCTTTTCTGCTATTATGAAATGTGCAGCAGTCAATTTTCCTACCCAAAGAGGACTCGCCACTGCGCTACCAGTGGCTGCGTTTGGTTTAAGCGCATTTTTCCTCTCAGGACTTGCATCTCTAGTAGTTCCTGGCGATACCCTAGGATTACTTCAGATCTTGTCATTTGTCCCGGCATGTATTTTTGTATTTTGCATCCCTTTCATTCGCATCATCCCTTTGCAGTACGTTTCAGTGAATCGGGGATCGATTGAAATGCACAGTCTGCCACTCAGGGACCACGGACCTCATCGAGACTCAGTATCTTCATCAGGCACAGCAGCAGCACCATCATCATCAACATCATCGTCTTCACCTTTGGCCCTTGGTGAAGTGGATATTTATGGACTCAAATTGTTGCGGTCACGATTATTTTGGTTACACTTCATGACCATGGGATTACTTGGAGGAATTGGGCAAATGTATATTTATTCATGTGGATATTGTGTCAGGGCATTAATAGCCGATCCCGAATCGAACTTGGACCTTTTACAAAGGTCGCAAGCACTCCAGGTTGGCACCATTTCTCTCACAAGCTTTGCAGGCCGGATCGGTAGTGGATTGTTATCTGACCACATTCATTTGAAGCTTGGGCACCCAAGAACGATTGTTTTATTAATTGCAGGTATTTTGAGTTTTGTAGCTCAACTATTAGCTTATAATGTGTCTAGTGCAGGCCAGCTGTGGTTAGCGTCTGCTGCTACTGGACTTGCCTATGGCACTTGCTATGGCTCATATCCTACAATTGTGGGGGATACGTTTGGAATGAGGAATTTCTCCCAAAATTGGGGGCTACTTGCTCTATCACCTCTACCGATATCTTATGTACTAAACATGGCATTTGGTGCGGTATATGATAGAAATTCAGTTCTTGACAGTGCAGGCCATCGTGTGTGTGGTCTGGGCAAAGACTGCTACTCACAATCTTTCATGGTAACGTTGATAGGTTCAATCTTTTGTTGCGCAGTTTTGATCCCACCAATGTTACGAAAGTAGCCGTTATATTAGACGTTATTTTATCAAAAGGAGTTCACAAACTATTGAACTTTACACAGTTTTGTATGTTAGAATGTTTCAAAGATCGGCAACATTACAGCCATTAAGAGATCAGGGCTCCTGCAGGACGTTCCTTATCGTCCTAACCTGATGTCAGTTGAAGACCGTCGAAAACGATTTAGTGCTGCCACTGTCAAAAAGGACTATGGTTTAGTTAGTAGAGGGGACAATAGATTGCGCCAGGATCTGAATGCTAGAAAAGAATATTTTATAGAGATCCAGAAAAGAGTGAGTAAAAGAATAACTGAACATATTGGCAATTGACTAACTATCCAGCTTTTGGTGATCTGCTCCGATAAGGATTCTGATATTGATCTAGCATTGGACATTGTCGATGCTCAAGTCAAAAAGTCTTTTGGTCTACGCAGTAAAAAGCAGAGTAATGTTAAAAGTGATGATACAGTTGATAAGATTCTCATGTCGATCCGTAAGTTGATACTCGTGATGCCCCGACTATGCTAACAAAAAGGTCAATTGAGAGAAGCATTGCTGGGTCTGAAGCCTGATGCATTCATGAAACAAGTATTTATTTTCTCCATTCATGTCAACATAATATTTTCAAGGTTCCAGCTAGTCGGCCCTGCCATAAAAAGCATATTGGAACTCATACATCCCAAGTTACCGCTTGCAACTGCGGAACTGCAATATATTGGTGGATTATATGTGTACCATGTGGCACACTTTGGATCAGAGCCTTTGATAACAGTATATTCGCTCATCACAAGATATATACCTGAAGATAAAGTGGCGTGGGTGGTTGTACGAGCAATTGGATCTCAGAACTTTGTTCGCTGGAGGCACGAGCTAATGAGAGAAGCCAACCCATTTAAGAAGCGTCTAATGGCTCAGTATAAGACGCAAATCAATCGATCTGCATACTTGGCGGTGTCTAAATCATATTTAAAGATGAAGGAAAATGAATTGAATATCATGCTGGGACAACCGTGGGATAAAAGTATATGGAGAATCGAAGGTGATAGTGTGCTAATTCGATGATAGCAGCTGTGGGCTGTGGTTGGTTTCAACTTATTATGGGCAAAAACTTTAATCTCTTGGCGTTTATACTTGCTCGCATATTCACCATGTGATATTTTATTTAAATTGTATATAAACTTATATTCGTGTGCATTTCTTGCTTGTTTTACTGCCTGTTAATTAAGCTACTGTCTTGATTAACCCCACCAAATTACTGCGCTCCTCAGTTAAACCTCGCTCCCTCACTGTAAGCCGCTTCACTACTAGCCACAGCATGAACGATACTGAGTACGAGAAGGCGCTCGAAAAGCTCGAGTCAATGGAATCAAAAGTAAGTGTTAGTAACTCAAAACATAGCTCTAACCCAGCTCCATCAACTTCGTGTTGATCTCCCTCATCTGCTACGTGGTTTGGCCCATTTCGATGAAAAGGATTCGAGTAAGTACCGGTTTGTAACTGCACAGTTGATCTAATATTCAGCGTCTATGATTTTCGCCAAGTCTGTTAATGATGTATCCAAATGGAATCACAATGTGGAGAGTTTTGCAAAGGAGTACGCTGAGTGTAGGCCTATTCTGGAGCTCGGCAAGCAGCCAACCATCGAATCCAATACCAGGGACGTGGATCAAAAACTTAAGATTCCCGTCACTGTATCCAGTACAACTCAACCTCAGTCTCAGACACTTCCGTTCTTAAGTGCTGGTTTGAGTCAAGATGAGCCTATTATTCTCGACGATAATGTCATGAACTTTCCGTCATTCTGAATTGTGAGTTCCTGTTAGTGGAGTATGCACCCGCTACTAAGCCAATGAGCTCTGCGATGCACTTGTGAATCGGAATAGACTTTACCGATTTGGCACAGTTCTGGCACAATTCTGGTAGCATGTGGATTGTCCAATTGTTTGTCACAACTCACAACCAACCCCATATTATTACTCATCCCTCACTATCAGCGATGACTCGTATTTTCCTGCAGCCGTTGGTGCATTGCGGAGGTTGCCTGCAGTGAGTCAATAATTTACCCGCCCATTGAAACTTCCCATATATATCGGGTTGTAATCAATCAGTCACTGATCAACACAAAAGAATGTCTAGTCATCTGAACGAGACCTTTGCGAGGTGTAAAGCGGAAGGTGAGTTTGTTTTAGAGCATAATGGATGGCAATTTAATCTATTGGGATCAATGATTCAGTTACTAACGAAGGCCGAAATGCCATGATCACTTTTTTGACGGTGGGCTTTCCAACTATCGAGGAAACTGTGCCTATATTGAAAGCCCTTCAGGAGGGAGGTGCCGACATTGTCGAGCTTGGAATGCCATTTTCAGATCCCATTGCTGACGGACCTGTCATCCAAAAGGCGAACCAGGTTTCATTGGATAACGGAATCACAGTGGTGAAGCTTCTGGAACTGGTATCTAAGGCTCGAGCATCAGGAGTCACTATCCCTCTGATCATCATGGGTTACTATAATCCTATTCTACAATATGGTGAACAGAAAATGGTTGAAGATACTAAGAAGGCTGGTGCTGATGGTTTCTTGCTAGTGGACTTGCCTCCTGAGGAGGCCATCAGGTTCCGAGGAGTTTGCGGTGCCCATGGACTCAGTTACATCCCGTTGATTGCTCCCTCTACTACTGATGCTCGACTCAAAGAATTGGTTTCTATTGCCGACTCATTCATGTATGTAGTTTCTCGAATGGGAACTACTGGTGTTGCTGGAGGACTGGATTCGAATGTTGGAGCTCTATTGAAGCGAATCCGAGCGGTGTCTGGTGACAGACCTTTGGCTGTGGGTTTTGGTATCAGCACACGACAAGATTACTTGACGGTTAGCCCTGTTGCTGATGGTATTGTGGTTGGAAGTTATCTTATTTCTCTCATCGAAAAGACTCCAGCTGACCAGCGAATTGAGGTGGTCAAGACTTATATTAACGATCTGGTAGGAAACCGACCAGTGACTATCATTACTCGAAACGCAGCCAAGTCTGATGTCCCAGTTACTTTGCCTGCTGAGCTATCCAAAGACCAATTTGACGAAGTTGTCGATAGATTTGGTGAGTTTGGTGGTCAGTATGTGCCAGAGATTTTGCACCAATGCTTGGCTGAGCTCGAACAGGGCTTCAATGAAGCTATAAAGGACGAGAAATTTTGGGAAGAATTCCGTTCTTACTACCCTTATATGGGACGGCCTTCTAATCTCCACTTTGCTGATAGACTTAGTGCTAAAGCTGGGGGTGCCAAGATCTGGTTAAAACGAGAGGACCTTAACCATACTGGAAGCCACAAGATCAACAATGCTCTTGCCCAGGTTCTAATTGCCAAACGATTAGGAAAGACCCATGTTATCGCTGAAACTGGTGCTGGACAGCACGGTGTGGCTACTGCTACCGTTGCAGCTAAGTTCGGTCTCAAGTGTAAGGTGTACATGGGAGCTGAGGATGTACGACGTCAAGCTCTCAACGTTTTCCGAATGAAACTGTTGGGTGCTGAAGTTGTTGAAGTTCATGCTGGTACCAAGACTTTACGTGATGCTTGTAGTGAAGCTTTGCGAGTTTGGGTTACTACATTGTCCAATACTCATTACGTTCTTGGCTCTGCCACTGGACCTCATCCTTTCCCTACTATGGTGAGAACTTTCCAGAGCGTTATCGGAAACGAGACTAAAGAGCAGTTTGCAAAGATTAATAATGGCAAGCTTCCTGATGCCATTGTCGCATGTGTTGGTGGTGGATCCAATTGTTCTGGTATGTTTGCTCCGTTTATAAAGGATACTTCAGTCAAGCTCCTTGGTGTTGAGGCTGGAGGTGAAGGTATTGATACCGATAAGCACAGTGCTACTCTTACCGCTGGAAAGACTGGTGTGCTGCATGGAGCCAAGACTTATCTACTGCAAAATGCCGATGGTCAAGTTCAGGACACTCACTCGATATCTGCTGGATTAGATTACCCAGGTGTTGGTCCCGAATTATCATCTTGGAAGGCTAGTGGTCGTGTACAGTTTGTTGCTGCCACTGACATAGAAGCATTGACTGGTTTCAGGATTCTGTCTGAAACTGAGGGTATCATTCCTGCCATGGAGTCTTCACACGCTGTTTACGGTGCCGTTGAGCTTGCTAAGACTATGAAGCCAGATGAAAACATTGTCATTTGCTTGTCAGGCAGAGGTGACAAAGACGTGCAAAATGTTGCTGACCTCCTTCCTGTGTATGGCCCAAAAATGGGATGGGATCTTCGATTTTGAGAAATAATCTTCTTGAAGCATTATTGAATATATGAATAATATGTTATCGTATGTCAGCAGGATCGCTTACTAGTGTTACCCCTGCATAATTGATCTCTTTTAGGAAACTGCTACTATAACTCGGTGCAAGTCTAGAAGTATGGCCTTAAAATATATATGAATATAAGAAAATGACTATTTAAATGTAAATGCAGAGGTATTCTCAAGTTATTACCTTCTAATTGTAGTTAGGAGCACATTGGGCTATGTGTTTTAATCTCAAACACTCAAACACTCAAACACAGGTCTGTATTAGGGTACGTTCACTCGTTTTTACCGACATCAAGTTTCAATCAACATGTTATGCATCCCCACAATCGCATAAAATAATTTGCAAAACGAGGTTGATGCCCAGGCTATGTGGCCAGCATCCAAGAACCAAGCTTTAAAGCTTGATTATGGCCATGATGGAGGAGGTATATATCTTCCTCAGACAAACCCCGAGAGGCCATGGCTTTTTGCGAGAAGTCACGGTCTTGGGCACCGAATGTACAACATCACCGAACCAGTTGTATTTGATCAAAATACTCGAGATTTGTCACCGAACATCATACATTCAGATGTAGTGAATTCTCTTGGGTACGAAAAAGAACAATTGAAATTCCGTGTGTCTGTGGATGAAGCGTTCATTCCTGGTGCTCTATCAGAATCTCTGGATTTCGAATCGAAAGCGATCAACAAATTAAATGGTTATGATCCGTGTGTCAAAGAGCTGATAGCTATTGGATCAGTTCAGAGAGCAATCTCAAATGATGATTATGATGATTTTGATGATGAGGGCCGCGAAAATTCCATCGCATTTAGGAGCTCTAAGGATAAAAGTTCGGTACTCAACCTTGGTAAATTGAATTATGAGGAGGTCGAAACTACCGATGCGAAGCGCCAACCTGGGTCTATACAAATCCCACAGTTGGGAGTTCTGACCCAATTAGACATGTTAAGTCCTATATATCAAATCAAGATTGCTGATCCTGAGCCATCAGTAAGTCCGTTTCTTCTAGTCAGAACAGCATTAGGTACGGAGATTATCAAAGCATCAATTGATCCTGGGACTTTGGATCACAAGCTACGGCTAGCACCCAGCAAAAATAAGCACATCACTAATCAAGTTCAACATGCGGATTGCTTATTTGATCCTTGGAACTGGTCGCGTATAGGTGTAATTGATACCAGTGGAGTGTGGAACATGTGGAACATCCAAGATGATCCTGTTCATAAGGTTGCCAAAGGCTCCTATCAGGAGAAACGTCAGCACTTGTCACCATGGAATAAGATTCTTTGGGGATCTGACCCTAACATGATAGTCACTTGTAATAGAAGCTATATTCAACTCTATGACATTCGTCAGGGTTCTGAGTCCTATGGATATGCTACTTGCGAGGATCCACTACGTATGGAATATAGGGATATGGTAAAGCTCAAGGCTGACGACAATACTTTTGCAGTTTTGACTTCGGAGACGGTTGAGCTTTTTGACGTTCGTAACTTCAAACAACCTTTGCTGTCGTGGCAGCATTTATTCCATGGAAAGGACTACTCTCTCAAGGCGTCTGTATCACAAATCAAGGACACTGATGTGGTGTCTGTTTATTCTGAGCTACATCAATCTACTGTATCATATCAATTCAAGTCTCTTGACATTGGGCTGAAGGTTTCTGCTGATGATCCTTATGAAACGACGTTCACAATGGGCAAGGCCAAATATTGTATCTCCGTTCCGTTGGCTTCAGATACAGTAGATGACTTGCCTGTGGTGTCAATGTTTCGGTACTCTGAACCGTATGGACTAAGTATGCAAGTTATGTCTGAACAGAAAGACCTTGAAATTCCAAGTATGAAAGATATCACCTACACCAGCAAGATCATCGGAAGCCGTGAGCCGACGCGGTTTCGGAACATAACTGACTTCAATGTCCCTTTCAAAGACTTGTTTGGCGACAAGTTATTCTTACCACAATCATCTAGTGATAAGGACATTCAAAAGCTTGCCACTGATCTGGCTGGTGGTATTACCAACCTGTTTGAAAAGGGAGAGCGCGGTGTGACTCTGCTGAAAAATATAGTTCGCCCATCTTCAATACCAAGTGCAATTGATGGGGTGGACGTTATGTTTGAGCAACTCAAGGCACATTACCGAGATTCTAAAATACGTGTTACGGGACTCGATTCTAAAACTATTGCATTTTTGACAGGAGAAGAATCTCCTGGCAATATACAATCTATTTATTCGTATCTTTCTTCCTTGTGGCTGGATCCCGTTAGTGATGACAGTCTTCGGGAGCAAAGACAAATGGCAGTACTGACCACAACAATTGATTTATGGCTGAGCATTGCTGGTGTTGAGATTGATTATTCTGCAGATACCGGTGCAGCCACTAGTTTGCTTAGTAAATTCACTGAAAAAGAGTTTGAACACTCCGAGTTCTCACGCCAACTTCTCGACGAATGGCGTATCGGTGAAGACCCCGACAATTATAATTGGGTCCGACTTGGTGGGGAACCAGACGACGAGGAAGAACAGCCTACTCAACCAACACAGTTAGAAGTATTCAGTCAAAGAATGCAACAGAAAATGCAGCAGCATCTGAGCCAACAATTCCAGATGTCGCCAGACCCCGAGCCCAGTTACCAGAACCCGTCGTCTCAAGGCCCATCCCAGAGCCAGCCCAGCAGCCAACGCAGAAGCAAGCGTCTTCGAAGCAGTCAACGATCAAGGAAGTCTGAAGGTTTTGGTTAAGTTTAAGTTTGAGGTTGCTTCTGTTTCTGTGAAGCTCTTAGCTTGGTGATAATCTCTGCTAGAGTATGAGGATGAACCCCACATTCCAATAATTCTTGGCAGATCATCAAGGTTTCTTTATTTAATTGAGTCCCAAGCAATTGAGACAGCTCGTGTACTATATTTAATTCATTTGATACATTCATGATTTGTAGAGTAGGTGGAGATGATGAGACGAGAGCAAGACGCGTATTCCCCGTAGAACGAACTGGCTGCATGTGTGCATCTTGACTGCCGCATCTTGACAAGTATGAGACTTGAGGTGGCCTGGATATGGCTGCTAATTTCCGGTGTATTAGCAGCAGCAGAGGATGTTCTTATTAGCGAATATGCCCGAGCCTCTAATACTTCGCTCTTGTGGGGTCCTTATAGATCTAATTTGTATTTTGGTGTAAGGCCACGAATACCAAAGTCGCTGTTGACGGGACTTATGTGGTACAACGCTGAAACTTTCGATGGAATCCGAGACACTCGACATAGTTGTGAGCAGGGAGACGATATGGCAGGCTATGGGTGGCTTGAATATGACGTTCGAACAGGAGGGCGGCAAGAGATTCGAGACCGACAAAATAAGGTTGATATTGAAACTAGCTTTGTTAAGACTGATTTTGGAAATTGGGCAGTACGAGTACGAGGTACTCCTATTGAACCCAATGGCAAGACAACCATAGTATTTTATGCTGGCCTTGAAGGTAGTGGTCAATTGGATTTGAAGAATGTGCTTGAAGATACTGGTATTGCTGAAGATGTAGTATTGACTGGACAATCTGGAGATTTGGGATCATTTGAGGTGGTTATAAATAGAGGACCTGATTCGAATTTGTATCCATACTCAGGATTGCCTGTAGAACGGGATCGACCTGCTGAGAACTTTCACTATGCTTCGTTACGAGTACCAGATGATAATGTGTGGATGGCCAAGGATATCTTCCTCACGCTGGCCCAAGACAGTGTCAATTCAATGACAAGCGTGTACTCTGAAAAAGATGAGATCGCTCCTTGGAGTGCGTATCTTCTGATGAACAGGGATGATATTAAGGGCAATATGCACTTTATTCAGCGAGTCTTTGAAGGACCATTTGAATTTGATGTGACATTCAATTTGGTTGATGAGGAGAATAAAATCACACCTGAGAGTATTGATGGACTTCTCGAGCAATCGCTATCTTCTTTTGATAAGAAGTTCTCAAAGGCATTTGAATTTGAGGCGCCGTTTGATTCTGTTGAATATCGGCCTTTTGCCAAAGAAATGTTTTCCAACTTGCTAGGAGGAATTGGCTACTTTCATGGATCTAGTCTTGTTGATAGGTCCTATGGAGAAACACTTGATGAGGATGAAGAAAACTTTTGGGAAGCTCAGGAGGAAATATTAAAGTCAGGTAATGCTGATGAAGAAGGTCCGTTTGAGCTCTTCACGTTGGTTCCAAGTAGGCCGTTCTTTCCTCGAGGATTTTATTGGGATGAAGGATTCCACTTGATTCCTCTGCTTGACTACGACACAGATCTCACATTGGAGATTCTGAAGAGTTGGTTTGCACTTGTTGATGATAATGGGTGGATTGCACGAGAGCAGATCTTGGGTCCAGAAGCCCGCAGCAAAGTTCCTGAGGAGTTCCGTACGCAGTATCCTCACTACGCCAATCCTCCTACTTTGATGATGCTATTCTCAGAAATCACCAAAAAGGCCAAACAATGGGAAGCTACTGTCACCAATGAGATATTTAGTGTGGATGACTCTATTTTGGATGGTGATTCGCACATCAAATACCCTAGTTTGCTGTTCAGCTATGCCAAGGAAATCTATCCTCGATTAAAGCTCCATTTCGAATGGTTCAGAAGAACTCAACAGGGAGAAATCAGGCAGTGGGACCGAGAGTCGTTTTCAAGCAAGGAGGGATATCGATGGAGAGGCAGGACCCCAAGCCATTGCCTGACAAGTGGGCTTGATGATTATCCAAGAGCAGATACTCCTCATCCTGCTGAGCTGCATGTGGATTTACTGTCTTGGATTGGAATGATGGCAAGATCTATGAAAGACATTGCTGAGGTTCTTGGCGAAAAGGAAGATTTCCAGGAATATGCCGGAATTGAAAATGCCATAGTTCAAAATATAGATGATCTTCACTGGAGTGACAAACACCAATCCTATTGTGATGTATCTGTGGATGAATATGAAGAAAGCACTCATGTGTGCCACAAGGGCTATGTGACATTGTTCCCATTGCTTTTGAAATTGATTCCTGCTAGTTCGGAGCATCTTGTTCCACTGTTAAAGGATATCCGAGATCCAAAAGTCTTATGGTCAGATTTTGGAATAAGAAGCCTGTCAATTTCCGACGAGTACTTTGGAAAAGGTGAAAACTATTGGCGAGGGCCTGTATGGATCAACATCAACTATATGGTATTGCAAAGTCTACAGCATTATGTACAAGAGCCTGAAACATCACCAGAGGCCCGTAAACTGGCGACCGAGATCTACGCAGAGCTGCGAGAAAATGTCGTCAACACAGTTTACGAAAATTGGCAAAATACAGGCTTTGCTTGGGAGCAATATGATTCACTTAATGGCCAAGCTAAAGGTGTCAAGCACTTTTTAGGGTGGACTTCTCTGGTGGTCAAAATAATGAGTATGCCAAAGGGCTTCTAGTTGACAGTCTGAAAAGCTCGCATTAGATGATGTGTACATATATTTGTACGGAAAAATAGATCATAGATCGATACAGATATCCGTTTAGGTAAAGATTATATATATATATATAGTTATTTATTTATATACTTCCATATGCTTTAGTCTACTCGAGAATTGCAGACCCGAGCTTTGGCTCATCATTGTACATATAGAACTGAATGAAGATAACTACGTCTTCAAGGATAGTTCCCAAAGAACCAAGCAACCAGGGGAAATATAGCTTGATCCACGTTGCATCAGATCTGTAAATCAGAATTCCCAGCGCATAAGTGAGGTTTCCAAGAATGGAAAAGATGAAGAATACAAGAGAAAGACCGTGCACAGACTTGCGCTTGTGGTTCTGAATGATCTGTGGAATGCGAGCACTCAAATATAATACAGCCGACGTGTAGCCGAGAATCTGTGGTCCCAGTGCCATGGGACCATCAGCACTATCATCAGGGGCATCGTGACCCGACGAGAAGAAATAACCCGCTAATCCAGCGCTAAGTACAAACAATACTGGCAGGACAATACGGGAAAATAGACTCGAATTTGACGACTCAAGAACAATAGAACTTAGAGAGTCACGTCTATGTTCATGGTGGCTACCAGAAGAAGATCTGTGTTGAGGGTTTGCGCTGTTTCTTCGATTGAGCAAAGGAGAATTAGCATCAGGCTCATCGCCAGCACTTGGTCTATGCTTATGTCGTCTAGCAGCCTTGATTTTGGCAAGTCGTTTGTAATAAAAGTAAGAAGTCATTATGAGACTGTCAGCAATGCAATACCACACCGCCAATAGCACCACTTCAGGTCTCAAGCCTGCCCAAAGGGCACCCGCTAAATTGGTGATGTCTCCCAAAAGCCAAATAACAAGGAAGCCTATAGCTATTCCATCGGCACTCTTAAGTCTCCACTGCTCGATGAGTTGAGGAAGGAGTAACACAATCCAGCAAGCCAGACTGGCGGATCCTGCCATTCCAGACAGGACCACCCGGGCATGGGATGGTGACTCCATTGATATCAGGAAACTAACCTTCCAGTGGCCCTTTACTCGAGTGCTTATCAGGTGGTAAGGGCATGCGCACGTCAACCTTAACATTTTGCAACCCGAAATCAGCACGCAGAGCCAATGCTAGCTAACCCGGAAAGACAAATGTCATACCAATACGATATAATCTCATTTAGTTTAGTGTATTCTTTTTTTAACTCTTTAACCTTACAGATATTATTCCAAGGAAAGTCATTCATATTATACATTTTATTAGTTTATTAACAAATTTGCTACACATTCATTATCCAAATGCATTTGCATAGAGAATCAGTTCTCAGTTGCAGGCGGCACTATGCATTCAGTGACAGCAGCCACACGGAACAATTGACAAAGCCCTAGTCACCTGACAAGGGTTTCAATTGGAGACTGTGACTGTTGATTTAGCGCACAACTCATAATTTTTCAACGCATATCAATCTTTCAACACATTGTTCGAAAAGACATCTCAAAAAAATGGTAAGTTCCACGTAAGGTGGTCATTCGAAATCTTCAAATGAGTGTATTTAAAGTATAGATGATCTTGGAATCATTTATTTGATTATCAAGACGTCTTTGACATGGTTGACTACTTTTGTCTTGTAGTACTGGTGACTAGATTCGAGAGAATCTTGATCCAACAACCTTTGTCTTAAGACTGATATTTATATCAGTCAGGCTGAGTCTCTACTGAAGAGTCCACTCATGGAGACTGTAGAGTGATTACATTGTTGAAGTAAAGCTGACACAAATGTTTTCCTCAATGACACAGCCAGCCAAAGGAAAGAAGCCAGCTCCCGCCCCCCAGTCAACTAAGACTGCCTCCACCAAGGCTGCCAAGGTAAGTTTGCTTAATTAGCAGAAGCAAAGTGAAATTTAAAAGAGGAAAGGAGGAGCATAATCTAACTAATTAGAACCCCTTGATCGAGAAGCGAGCTCGAAGCTTCGGTATTGGTCAGGACATTCAGCCCAAGCGAAACTTGTCTCGATTTGTCAAGTGGCCCGTCTATGTTCGAATCCAGCGACAGAAGAAGATCCTTAACCTCCGACTTAAGGTCCCTCCTGCCATTGCCCAGTTCCAGAACGTTCTTGACAAGAACACTGCTTCTCAGGCTTTCAAGATTCTCAACAAGTACCGACCTGAGACTACTTCTGAGAAGAAGGAGCGATTGACCACCGAGGCTGCTGCCATTGCTGAGGGAAAGAAGAAGGAGGATGTTTCCGAGAAGCCTTACGTTGTTAAGTACGGTCTTAACCACGTTGTTTCTTTGGTAGAGAACAAGAAGCCCCAGCTCGTCCTCATTGCCAACGATGTTGACCCTATTGAGTTGGTTGTTTTCTTGCCTGCTCTTTGCCGAAAGATGGGTGTTCCATACGCCATTGTCAAGGGTAAGGCTCGACTTGGAACACTTGTTCACAAGAAGAACGCTGCCGTTGTTGCTTTGACTGATGTCAAGGCTGACGACAAGGCTGCTCTTTCCACCCTTGTTTCTACCATTGAGGCCAACTACTCCTCCAAGTACGAGGAGCTCCGACGAAAGTGGGGTGGTGGTGTCATGGGTGCCAAAGCTCAGTCTCGAATTGAGAAGCGAGCTAAGGCCATTGCTGCTGCCATTAAGGTCTAGTGTAAAAATAATGACTAACTTGTTAACTATTTCATTTGTTCATGGGCTCTTTTTGTAATTTTTGATTGTTTTAAACTGTAAAATATTTGCTAATGCGAAACTTTTCTTTTGTGGCTTAATTCCTTCCGAAATAGGTTGGGCATTATAGAGCGAGTTAAAAATGTAGCTAATGGTTCAATCATGGAATCATTAATGGAATCATTCAAATAAATGAAATCATTATGAATCATCAAATAATTGTTAACCAAATCAATGGATCTTCAATATTGTTACAACTGACAAGACCAATCTAAATTTGACTCAACTGCAAGCAGGATGTACCAAAGCTAGGCAGGCAGCAGTTGATAGTAAAGCACCCATCAAAAACCAACAAAACCAAAATAAAAAAAAGTATATACACTATCTAACTGTCCATCTAATCGACCAAGTTTCACGCCTGTTATGTAAACAAATTTCTAGTGATCTGTCTCCAAGTGCTCTTTCTCATATCATTCCCCGCCAATTTGGGCATCAGCGATTCATAGCACGGCTTAGGGCAAGGGCGCCGCTTAGTCTGGCCAATGGTAGCCGGGGCTTTCTTACAAGTCTGCAAAACTGACAATTGACGAACTTCACATCGACTTGAACCGATTGGATTTTGCAGGAAATCCATTGCTCATTGACAAATAGACGAAGGTCCAATAAAAATGTCTAGCATTAGTTCACTGTGGAATGACTTTGTGGAGGCAGTTGTGCCTACCGTCTACGCTGACGAGCCTGAAGCTGAGCCAGTAGAGGCAGTTGAAGAGCCTGTTGAAGCTTCCGAACCTGAGCCTGAGGCCGAGCCTGAAGTGGAAGCCGAAGCTGAGGAGGAGCCTGAAGAAGAGCCTGAAGAAGAGGAAGAGGAAGAAGAGGAGGAGGAAGAGGAGCCTGAAGATATCCTTCCTGGCTTGCAAGAGGGTGAGTAATTGTCAAATCCTTACGGGTGGACTGACATACCGACCAACCGGCACATTTTTGAATGAACAATGAAATAGACATCCACAGTGGTCAGTTTGTGTTTTTATGATGATTGGCCTAGAACAGGTTGCCAGATAAGTGTGATACTCCTAGTCGCTTTTCTGGTGAAACACGAAAACAAAAAGACAAATACCTGCTGTGGTACATCTCTGTTCTTCAACTAGTGCCGGTATTAGTACTGGTCTAGATATGTCTATTCTATGTCTATTTTGTGGATATTTAAATCCAGTTGTCAGGTTACAAGTGCTAACATTAGCTGCTATTGAAGGTCCATGCCACGAATTCAAACACCATTTCGATGAATGCATTGAGCGGGTCACTGCTGAGCAGCAGGAGCCTGATTATGCTCACAAGGAATATAAGGAGGACTGTGTTGAGGAATTGTAAGTTGATTTGCTGATTATGAAGGCAACAAGGCTTCCCATACTAACTTAGCTTCCACCTTAACCACTGCATTGATTCGCAGGTTGCACCAGTTTTGTTCTCCAAGCTCAAGTAGATCACTGTGTCATGAGCGCGTATACGTCGTAGCATGATGTACACTAGGAGTAAATAATGCACTGACAATGGGCATGTACTTTTGAATATATTGTAAATGGTCCTAGAAGTATTTGTAGATGTCGACTATTGATGCATAGACGTCAGATTTGTATATTATTATACAGTTGTAGTTTAATTATGTTCAGTTTGGTAACATGCAGTTTGATTATATACTGTGCAATTAAATACCGGTATGGAGAAACAGTTGACGAGAAAATAAATAGAATTAACCTTCAAGGACTATGAAATTGTGGAGAGCCAATTTGTTCACTCCCAGCCAGGCTACTGAGATGCACCACACGCACATTCCTCACACTAGTCACACTAACAGTCAGCCGCGCCTCAAATTTCAGTGCTTGCGGCTTGTATTACCCTTTTTGGCAACTGTGACTGCTTCTGTCTATACCTCCAACAACCGACTCACGTTTTGACCTTCAAACGTAATATCGTCAATCAAAGGTAGGTAGAGCTCAACGACGAGGAGGCAACGAATCAAGCTAACAACAAGATGTCCAAGTCTAAGAACCACACCAACCACAACCAGATCAAGAAGGCTCACCGAAACGGTATCAAGAAGCCCAAGACCTTCAAGTACCCATCTATGAAGGGTGTTGACCCCAAGTTCCGACGAAACCACCGACATGCTCTTCACGGAACCGCTAAGACTCTTGCTGCTGCTCGAGCTGAGGCCGCCAACTAAATGTGTATAAAAATGCATGATTTTTGATGCTCATATGACTGTGTTATGCTCGGGATCTTTACTTAAAACTTTAGGCGTTTCGTGTAGGCTACTACGCAGTGGTTTGACATTAATGCCTTATGTCAGTTGTAATAATCGTTGATGAATGTAATTGCTCTGATTTATTTGATGTTTGATCTTGAATTATTGGTTTGCCCGATATTTGTTTGTATTTTTTTGTTGGTATTTTTTGTTTGTTTTGTTTTTGTAAACGTCGATTTCTTTGTGACACCACAAGTATCAAAAGTATTTATTTGACACTGTCAGATACGTCTCGAGACTAGGATTATTTTTTTTCAGTCTTCTCTTGTACCCAATCCAATCAATTTTTCTGGTTTTTGTAATTTACTGTTGATCAAACCTCTCTCTGACCCTCTCATTGGATTTTATATCAGCTTTTATTATGTTACATCTCTTTTTTGGGGGATTTCGTTGAACCCATTACTAAACTAGTTTGTTATGCTCTAATCTAATATGAGTCCCCCCGCAGATATTTCATTTGCCAGCTGCAACTGGTGATGCGCATAATCAACCAGCCGCGTGACTTGAAATCATATAAAAGCAGCGGCGAAGCCACGATGACATTCCTAAATAGCAACAGATCAGTTTATTGAATTTTGTGTATATCATTGTATAGTGGTGTTCAATAGTTCTTAGTACTTGCGCCCTTAATATGTCTGCCGAACCTGTTACCTCGAATCCTGCTCCTTCCGAGCCTATTGAAGAGCTTCCTACTGCAGGTGATTCTACTGGAGATGTTCCTACTGAAGATGCTCCCACTAAAGATGCTCCCACTAAAGATGCACCTACTAAAGATGCACCTACTGAAGATGCTACTACTGAAGATGCTACTACTGAAGATGCTATTACTAAAGATTCACCTACTGAAGATGCGCCTACTAAAGATACTCCAACTGGAGATTCTCACACTGCCGCTGCTCCAGGTACCCGTATTCATATCAGCAACTTGACTCACAAGACCACTTATCAGGACATCAAGGATCTGGTAGCAGAGTACAAAGCGTAAGTTCAACTGTTTTATAGATTAGCTGTTTCTCCTCCGTAGGCTAACTCAGTGTGTCTGCTCAAATGCCCACCGCTAGAACTGCAACCAAGGCAGGCGGTACTTTCTTCCGAAAGTTGGGATATGCGTTTGCAGAGTTTGAAACAAAAGAGGATGCCGAAAAGGCAGTAGCTGAGCTGAATCAGAAGGAATTAAATGACCGTCAGATCGTTGTGGAGCTGGCTACTGGTGAAAAGTCAAAGCCCAAGAAGTCGAAGCGTAAGCCCAACAAGGCTGACAAATCTGAAGGCGAGAACGCCAAGTCAGAATCGGCTCCTGGCGAATTAAAGGAAGATAAGAATGATTCTGAAAAGTCTGATAATGCGTCCGAAAAGTCTGATGGAAAATCAAATGGAAAATCTAACGGAAAGTCTGTGATTACAAAGGCCAAGCCTGATGTTAAGCCAAGGCCTCCCCGAAGACAAGTGGGACCAGATTCTACCGATACAGTTTTTGTTTCGAATGCACCTATTGAAACTACTGTTGAGGAGCTGACCGAGTTGTTTAAGGATCTGGATCCTCAAGAAGCCAAGATCATTATTCGTAAGGCCAAGAAGTTTAGACGAAAGAATGAATTGATTGTTCGACCTGCTCGAGCTTTGGCTTTTGTTCGATTTGCTGATGAGCCCACCCGACAAAAGGCTCTGGATACCTATAATGGTAAAGAGTTTAAAGATGTAACTCTTGAGGTCAAAGTGGCTACTGAGATTGTTAGTAGCGATGTTGATGATTCTTCTACGAATGATAAAGAGCCTGAGCCTGAGTCGTCACCAAGTGAAGCGATTGAGGTATTGGCTGAACCAGCGACTGAACCAGCAACTGAGGCCTAGCATAGTGCATTAATGACTATTAGTCTTACCCAAAAAGTTTTTCTTCTATGATTTCGCGTATAACAATTCAATTCGAATTAGACTTCTTCCACAAATTCCATAAGACGTAATAATGATGGCATCATCTCCAACTGCAGGGTGTGGGGTTGGCTTATCTTATCGACAGTTACGTACGCCACAGTTAGTTTCATTTTAATTGAGCGGCTCAGTTGCCCAGGACAGCCGTTGCTCAACGCAAGAGCAAGAATTAAGGGCAAGGGCTGGCGGTACAGACTTTCCTGTTTGGTAAAAAGTGACTGCTTTCCTGTTTGGGAACCAACTCTTCAAACATATTTCCTATTGACTTTTCAATACATCACTACATCGTCACTCCACAATGGGTAGAGTTATTCGAAATCAGAGAAAGGGTGCTGGTTCCATCTTCACCTCGCACACCCGTTTGCGAAAGGGTGCTGCCAAGTTGAGAACTCTTGACTACGCTGAGCGACACGGATACATTCGAGGTGTCGTCAAGCAGATCATCCACGACCCTGGTCGAGGTGCTCCTCTTGCTAAGGTCGCTTTCCGAGACCCTTACAAGTACAAGCTCCGAGAGGAGACCTTCGTTGCTAACGAGGGACTTTACACTGGTCAGTTTATCTACGCCGGTAAGAAGGCTTCTTTGAACGTTGGTAACGTTCTTCCTCTTGGCTCCGTTCCTGAGGGAACCATTCTCTCCAACGTTGAGGAGAAGGTTGGTGACCGAGGTGCTCTTGGTCGAACCTCTGGTAACTACGTTATCGTCATTGGACACAACCCCGATGAGAACAAGACTCGATTGAAGCTTCCTTCTGGTGCCAAGAAGATTGTCTCTTCTGATGCTCGAGGTGTCATTGGTGTTGTTGCCGGTGGTGGTCGAATCGACAAGCCATTGCTTAAGGCTGGTAACGCTTTCCACAAGTACCGAGTTAAGCGAAACTCTTGGCCCAAGACTCGTGGTGTTGCCATGAACCCCGTTGACCATCCTCACGGTGGTGGTAACCATCAGCACATTGGTAAGGCTTCTACTATTAGCCGAGGAGCTGTTGCTGGTCAGAAGGCTGGTCTCATTGCTGCCCGACGAACTGGTCTGCTCCGAGGTACCCAGAAGACTAAGGATTAAATAGGAAAGGCCCGTTAACGAAAAAATGGCATTCACCTGTGTATGTTTGTATGATATTTAATCCTGCCACACACAAATGACGTAGATACGCTCCAAAATATAACTAGAATCCTCTGAAAGAAAGAAAAAAATTTAAGAAAAAAAAAGAAAAAAAAAATTAAATAGACTGAGCTCGTACAACCAGTGATCCTACTATTAGTATCAAGTAAAATTGGCCAAGAATTATGAATGGTGCTCCTCTCCAAAAGTCTGATAATAGTCCCCCTAGTTTGCTTACAAGTAGTATGCCCAATCCACCACTGAGTGAATATACACCCGCTATAGCACCACTATATTGGCGGGGAGTATTCGTGCACAGTGACATTGATATAACAATAGCTCCTATTTGGCCAGCACCAAGGAAACATGCCATAACAAACGCCAAAGGGTGTTTTGGTGAGTCTAGTGCACTAAATCCAATGCATCCAATGAATCCAAACAATGCTGAAACAGCCAGCGTCATATACTGTCCAATGTAGTCTCCACAGATACCCCATATCGGTGCAAATACCAATGCAACTGTATTGGCAATGCCCGTTAAAATGGCTGCCAATGTATAAGCTTCCCTGCAACTGTTTTTCAAGTCGTAGTTTGGATCTTGGAAATCCGCTCTACATTTATCGTCATGCTCGTAGAACCATACCCCTACAAATAAAGGTACAAATACAGACAGTACCACTGTCGCTGATCTGGCTACAAAAGCGCCAATGTATGATAGAGCTATTTGCTTGTCTCTCCCTGCTCGGAACCCAACTTGCAATATTTGAAAATACGGTTTCGATGTCTCTGATGTAGCGTCTAGTGCCGCTTCATCGAATATTGAGATATCACCTCCCTTGATCCAGAGCCATAAGCTTTTTGCAGTGTCATTATGAAGTCCAAAAATGAGTCCCAGAGCGATCAACACTGTTAGACCCCCAACAATATAGTAAGCCTGAGTAAGAGGGTGGATGTCGCTTGATGTATGACTTAGCCACGCAGGTAGAGGTAGGAAACAACCAACCGATAGAACTGCTCCGATTCCCGTCGCCATTCCTACGATTCCTGCCAGCCGGGCGTTTTTTGAAGGTCTCGGAATATCGTGGTCCAGAAACGGCGTGTCGTCTCTAGCAGGTTCCACACCATCTGTATCGTCGTCAACAGGGTCATTGTCAACTGGAGGGTTCATCCTATCACCGAATTGGTATGGTTGGTCTCGTCTTGATGATATTTCTGCCAGAATTGCAGGGATCATGGCTGTGCACGCTGATGCCCCCATCGCAAAAAGCGACCGAAGAACAAGAAGATCAGGATATACAGCATTGCCATGAGTGTATACAAATAAGCTGAGTCCGCATATAAGCATTCCAATGACCGCAATTGGTCGGGTGCCAATTTTGTCGCTTGTAGTACCCCACAATGGACACAATATAATGCTCACTATTTCATCAGTGAAAGATAATGAACCCACTTTATCACCCTTGTGTTAGTTTGTTCTCTCATCAGCAAATATATGCTTACAATTCGGTCTGTATCATGAAGAATATCAGTTAAAACAAATGTTTGTGTACTGCCGAGGAAAACCAGAACCGAGATAGTGAACAGGCAGAACACCAGGTACGCCACGACGTTGGTCCTGCTATATTCTGACATGTAAGATCTTATCTTATCAAAGCCGCGTTGGCTCTGCTCATCTCCTAGCGATTGTATCAGGTTAAGGGCCAAATGCCTGGTACTCAGTGAGGAAGCGCAGGTAATGGTTGGCACGACGAGGATTTATAAGGGAACAGATAGAATAGAAATTTTGGTATCTTTTTTCTTGTTCTAAGAAGTACCAAATTTCATGCAGAAACTGAGATGGATGCGACTGACTGATTGGTGGCCTGTCCTTTCGAAGGAGGCAAACCCTTAGATTGAATGCGTCATATTTGATATTCAGGTATTCCAGTGACTATGTAGCATTCTTCTACGTGTTGCGCATATACCTATCCTACTGATGTGGCCGAATTGGGCCACTACACAGTACCAAAAAAAGAAGATTGTTTTTCAAATCAGAAAACGCGGGTATTGTATATTCCAGATGATAAATCACGTTATGAATACTGCTTCTATTTGAACCTATCTGTGTTTTTTCGTATTAATAATGCTATTAGCCTCAAGAAGATGAATATGTAAATACAATGTGTCGTTCTGGTGGCAGACGTAGGCGACACATTTAGCCACACGTTAGCCACAAATCGGGAATTGCAACCATATGCAGCCCCGTATGCATCATCGTGGGGGTAGCAGCTGTCACCTATAAAAAGACGGCATCCGACAAGCAACGCTAACCAAGCTCCAATGAGTAGCAAACCTGATACTTGGTACTCTATGATTCTCCTGATAGAGCAATTCCTCTAGCGACTAGGATCGTGCCCCGTCTAAACCCAAAACCTGTTTAACATCACTTGCCGACTGGCAGTGATCCTGCTGCATCACCCGCGAATGCCCTCTGTTTCGGCGGTGAATGGTGGACATGGCATGACACTTCGAAACTATCAAAGTCAGAACCAATGGACCCCTCTTCTTTCCAACGTCATTGCTGAAGGTTTTGCCGTTTCACACAGAGTCCGAGTATTTGGATTGGCTCGGTGTCTCTCCAGAGAACATCTATCGGTACACCAACAGACCGGCCCTTGTCGAGAGAATTCAAAGTTGGACAAGCTCTAATAGGGTGGATGATATCTTCTTGGCAGTGACTAATATTACCAATGAAAAGTACGACATGGCTATAGAAAAGAATTTGTCTTCAATGAAGAGCATCAAGAAGTATATGGTGCCACAGCTGAAGGTAGCCATCATCACAAAACCAGGTCTGCCACATGTGACTATGGCTGGAACAGTTTATGATAAAATTTATGCTCGGATAGAAGACCTAACTGATTCCCTGAAGGTTTTTGGGACATTGGCAAGAAGAACTGAATTGCCAGATGGCACTAATGCCGAACCTGATCTTAGCTTCTCAATCCGGGACCCTAGCGATCCTAATGAGCTTATTCCTACCGTGATAGGCGAAGTTGGTAACAGTCAACCAAGACATGAACTCAGGCGCAAGGCTGTATCGTGGCTTTCGAGACCAGGGGTACGCCTGGTGCTACTAATTCATATCATGCCAGATTACGAATATATTCAATATGAGTTGATTCAAGCCATCCCCGATCAAGGTTTCCGGACTAATAATAGTCTCAGAGTTTACTACAACCGGGATCGAAATGATGCAGGTTATATATGGTTCCTATTATTGGAGGACAGCCTCCGATTGAAATGATGCAAAGAGATCTTGTTGCGGGAAATATTCCACTGTTGCAGGACATAAATGCATCGGTTCTTCTAACCAGAGAGAATATTACCATGTTCAGTGAAGTGGCTCGTGTGTCAGTTCCCCCCTCTGTCGGAACTGGGATTGACACGAGTGACATTTACAGCCGGGATGCGAGACAAACAGGACTGGATCGGTTAACAGATTCTCAGCTAGAGATTCGTTATCGCATTATTCAGGGCAGTATATTCACTGTAGCAGAGTTTTACGATTTGCTGATTGCATTTCATTCACCACGCGCAGTCGAGTCGCAGAATCTCGTATGATCGAATCCTGGGAGGAAGACACTCCCGCCGACAGTCTACAGGAGCACCCGACACCACATATGTTTCTACAGATGTTATCGCTCACTAATTGTATTATCATATCTTACACAATTAAGCATAGTCGTATTTTCTAGTAAGTTTGTATCGGTACCCTCACCTGCGTAGAGTGATCATCAACATGCATTCGTATGCAGTCTAAGTTGATCGCGTAAGTTAACAGCTAAATTACAGGTGTACAACTCAACATGAGTTTTCAGACAACATCAACAAGCAAACTAGGCTGGATATCATTTGAACTATAAACCAATAAGCGACGAACGCTATTATTTTGGAAAATGTTCTGATAAACCCCTCCAAGATGATATAGCACTGGCCTTCGCTAGCAGCTCGCTGTTGCGTCGACGCACAGTATGCAGATGCGGTTCGGCGCCAGGGTATGGAACAATTGGGATGTGTATAGGCCATCTCCCCAGCAACAACCAAAACAATCGCGTCTTACCATCCTACCATAATGAAAGTGGAGGAGCTGATAATTGACGGATTCAAGTCGTATGCGACTCGAACCGTCATTTCTGGATGGGATTCTTCTTTTAATTGTATCACCGGTCTAAATGGTTCGGGAAAGTCTAACATTCTCGACGCCATTTGTTTTGTTCTTGGAATCACTACTATGAGCACTGTTCGTGCTCAGAGCCTTCAGGACTTGATCTATAAACGTGGACAAGCGGGAGTAACCAAGGCCAGTGTCACAATTGTTTTTGACAACTCAGACAAGGCAAATTCGCCTATTGGATTCGAGGATGAGATCCAGATCTCCGTTACCAGGCAGATCGTGCTCGGTGGTACCAGCAAGTTCTTGATTAACGGACACAGAGCTCAACAGCAGAGCGTTCAACAGCTGTTCCAGTCCGTTCAACTTAATATCAACAATCCCAATTTTTTGATTATGCAAGGTCAGATCACCAAAGTGCTCAACATGAAGCCAACAGAGATCCTAGCACTCATTGAGGAGGCTGCTGGTACGCGTATGTTTGAGGAGCGACGTGAAAAGGCTATCAAAACTATGGCAAAGAAAGAAAAGAAGGTGGAAGAGATCCTCACACTTCTGCACGAGGAGATTGAGCCCAAATTAGAGAACCTGCGAAATGAAAAACGTACATTTGTTGAATACCAGCAGACTCTCTCTGGGCTTGAGCGAATCGAGCAAGTTGTCATTTCTCACGACTATATCAAAGCATCTCACCAATTAGATTCGCAAACAATGACCCTAGAGTCGAGCTCAACAAGATTGACCGAGATTTCTGGTAATGTTGATAAGCTTAATTCGGAGATCGCTACTCTTGGCCAGGATATCAGATCGCTACGTTCCAAACGAGAAAGTCAGATCCAGAAAGGAGGCAAATTCCAAGCTTTGGAGAAAAAGCACAAAGACGCAACGCAAGAGATTGCACGTATAAATACACTACTGGAGATAAAATCCTCTACATTCAATGAGGAGACTGTTAAAAAGGCCGAACTCGAGAAAAATATCTCAGAGATCGACAAAAAGGTCTCTGACAAGGGTGAGCACTTCAATGCCATCAAGGCAAAGTATGAAGGCGCTAGAGACGAACATACCAAGTCAACACAAGAAATTTCCAAGATGGAGGAACTGGTCCAATCTTTACAGACTGGTGTCTCATCTAAAGAGGGCCAGGAGAGTGGTTACGCCAGCCAACTTCAGGAAGTCAAGACAGGTGTTAACAACGCAAAGACTTCATCTGCACAGGCTAAAGTGAGGAAGGAATACCTAGAGAAGGCAATCGCGGATGATAACGACAAAGTGTCCTATGCTAGAGAACAAAATAAAGAGCTTGTCAAGAAACTCGAAGATTTGGAAGCGGCATATGCATCAGTAAAGTCTGAACTCGAGCAGGCGGGTTGGGAACCTGGTAAGATGGACGAGTTGAAAGGGCGGGAGTCAGAGTTGATTGGTGAAATCAGAAGGATCACCGGCGAAATCGAGTCAATGCGCCGTAAGATTGCCAACATTGACTTTAACTACGCTCGACCTTCCCCTAACTTTCAAACCAGCAGTGTCAAAGGCTTGGTCTCTCAGCTCTTTTCAGTTAATAAGAAGCAGTATCCCCAAGCTCTTGCTTTGGAAGTATGTGCTGGTCGCCGATTATACAATGTTGTAGTTGACAACGATGTTACTGCTTCTCAGTTACTTCAGAATGGCCAGCTCAAACGCCGGGTCACAATTATCCCTCTTAATAAAATTGCTGCTCATCGACTGGCTCAGGAAAAGCTATCATCAGCTACCAAATTGGCCCCCGGAAAAGTTGGATTAGCACTTGATTTAATTGGGTTTGAAGATGATGTACGTTCTGCCATGGAATATGTGTTTGGAACAACATTGATCTGCAAGGATGCCGACACTGCTAAGAAGGTTACATTTGATCCAAAGATCATGGCGAGAAGTGTTACTCTCGATGGAGACATCTACGACCACAAGGGAACTTTGTCAGGAGGTAGCAAGACAACAGGACAAGGAGTGATAGTACCTCTCCAACAGTACAATGAACTGACCAGAGTACTTAAGGAGAAGAAGCTGGCCCTCGAGGATATTCGAAGACAAATCGCAACCGAGAACAAGCTAATACTACGTTATAAAGATACCAAAAAGGATATGGATCTGAAAGCCCATGAGATCAAATTGGCTCGAGAGCAAATGCTAAAGAGCCCAAATGCTGCTATCCTGGCCAAGCATAGTGAGCGAGTCGAAGAAATACAATCTCTGACCTCACAAATCGAAAAGGACAAGAAGACTTACGAGGAGGGCCAAAAGCAGATTGCTGCAATAGACAAAGATATATCCGAATTCAAGAAAGACAAAGGATCAAAACTGGATAAGATCAAAAAGTCAATTGAAAAGCTCCAGAAGAGTCATTCTGTGCAGGCGGATGCTCTGAAGGAACATCTGTCACTTTTCCAGAATGCCCAGTTCGAGATGGATCAATTAACAGATGAGCTGTCATCTCTCAAAGAGCAAATAGAAGATAAGTCAAGCAATCTTGTCGAGCTTACCAAGTCTTTGAAAGATGTAAAGACGCAGCTGGCAGCAGCAACAGAACTCGAGGCACAGTATCTACAAAAGTTGGATGCCGAGCGAGCAGAATTGCTGGGCATTGATGATGAGCTCAGCACTATCGAAAAGCTATTCTCGGGAAAGAAGGCTACAGTAACAGAGCATGGCTTGGAAGCCCAGAAATTGAGACATGAGGTCGATAGACTCTCCAAAGAGGTAGATGGCCTACAAGGCGCTCAAAGGCGTATGGAAGAAGACTATGAATGGATATCTGATCACAAGCACCTCTTTGGACAGACAGGCACACCATTTGATTTTAGTCGCGCGAACATTGACCAAAGCCGTAAGCAGATGAAGAGTCTTCAGGAACGGATCAAGGGGATGAAGAAGAATGTCAACGCTAAAGTCATGAACATGATTGAAAGTGTCGAGAAGAAGGAGGAGAGTCTCAAGACGATGATCCAAACCATTGAGAAGGACAAGCATAAGATTGAGGAGACTATTGTATCTTTGGACGACTACAAGAGACAGGCATTAGTCAAGACTTGGGAGAAGGTGTCTGTGTGAGTATTTTTTCTTTTGATGGTGACACTTTATAATCATCGCTAACAATAGTGACTTTGGTAAAATTTTCTCAGACTTGCTGCCAGCAAGCACAGCCAAGTTGGTACCAGTTGAAGGGAAGGATGTTACTGAGGGTCTTGAAGTTAAGGTTTCTCTTGGAAAAGTCTGGAAGGATGGGCTGGCCGAGTTAAGTGGTGGTCAGCGATCGTTGATTGCGTTGTCTCTTATCTTGGCACTTCTTCAATTTAAGCCCGCTCCCATGTATATTCTGGATGAGGTTGATGCTGCATTAGATCTTCATCATACTCAAAACATTGGTCAAATTATCAAGACAAGATTCAAAGGATCGCAATTTATTGTCGTCAGTCTCAAGGAAGGAATGTTCACTAATGCCAACCGAGTGTTCAGGGCCAGATTCCAAGAGGGAACATCGACAGTTAGTGTAGTCTGATAATATAGGTATTTATTTATAAAGCTAGGAGGATGTGAATGAATTTCATTTTCAATTGATGGATGAATCTTTGATAAAAAAAGAAGGTTTAGCTCAAGATCAGCAGTCTCGCCATGAGCTGCGCTAAGTTTATCGCATTTCGCTTTCCATGCAGCTATCTGCATGGAGGGGCTGGCCTGAGAGATCCATATAAGGACAATGATCGACACGGCGTTAAGCTCAGTATGCATAGTGATAGGACACCATTGCGTGAATCCATCTCGCCCAGGAACTTCGGACAATTAGTACGCGGAAGTTTGAATAAACTAAACCTATTAAAAATCCCACACCGTACAAAGCACTTATTGTAAAACACATTATACATAATATACCTCCATCAGCTTCCGTTTATTCAATGATAGATTAGTCCCGTTGCATCATATTTCTCCGCTATGCAGCAGGTGCTCGAACAACCGGATGACAATGTCATGAGCGCTCTAGACTGCTTGGTGTTATGATTGCTTTGAATCAAAAACCAATTACTCATATGATCACCATTCTATGTCTTATCAAGACTAGTTAGTGATGAGTTACCCAGACGTGACTAGGTCGTGCCAGACTACGTGTGCCCGTTCGAGTCAAGATGAATCATCATTACTTTTTCTTGCTTTTTCCTGTTTTTCCTGCGTTGCATTTTCTTTTTTTCTTCATATTGTACGGCGAACATTTGAATTCTGGGTAAATTCATTTGAAGCCTTCACCTTCTCCTCTTTACAACACATTCTTTACAACTAAGGGTCTGAATTAGTTATTCTTCCAAGGCTCTGCGGTTGCTTCATTTAATTTCAACCTCTGACAACTAGGTTAGACGAGGCCATTGTTATCTATAGTTTATCTTGCCAATCCCCCTCCAACCAGTGTAGCAGGTTAGTAGTATTGACTGGTTAGCTCATGGATTCTTGATTGTTCATTTTTCTCTTGGCCTACCATCCTCTCCTTGTCTTGATGTGGTCAATCTAACTTTAGTAGCGGATATTGATATGACAGGCACTTCCGGTGTCTGCTCCGGCCCTATATGGGATTTTGATGATATCCATACTTGTTATCGTCAAGTGTATGTTACATTGTGCATTTTTTTTGGGTGGGCTGACCATCTCGTTTTGATAAGACTAATTGTAGATACTTTCAAGCTGTGCCGATTGCTATAGTGGGACTGAGCTCCTGTGCTATATTGGCAGTCAAACTTGTCCCTCGTAGTGTGAAGTGGGTTTTATCGAAGAGGACAACTTCTGATCCTGCCTACCAACCACTGCTGTCGGGGTCAACGGGCCCCAAACCTGCTGGTGTCAATGAAGATGAAGATGATGAAGATAGCAAATACTCAGATGGACACGGCCGAAGCTTCCTTCATCAACAGCGAGACTATGGATCTTTGTTCCAGGCTCCTGCCACTACCATCAATGATCCAAGTGATCCTTCAAAGGGCGTGCAGTCGCAAGTGGTAATTGCAACAGTAGTTCGGTCCACTGGTGAGCGGGCTCGTGTTGCTTTGGAAGCCATAATTGTCGCTGCTCAAGCTGCATTTTCTGCTGTGGTACTGTTCCTTCCTAGTATCAATGGAGAGTTTGAGGCTACTCCTGCTATCCCATATGTTTATCTTCTGTTCTGGATCTATTGTCTAGCGCTTGTACTGGCACGATTGAGTTATATCAACTCTGATCTGGCTCCAGCAGGTGGTCTTTGGTACCATTCGACCGCAGTTTATTTGTCCGCGTTGACATTGTCTTTGATTCCTTTCCGAAGTGCTTTACTCTACCCATATTCAGATGCTTCCAAGAACTACTATGTGGCATCATTTATTATGTCGCTTGCTCTTTTTGTACTAACTTTCTCTGCAAAGTCTGGAAATAGACCTGCTCGTCTATATGTCGCACCAGATGGAACTTTCCCATCTCTTGAGCCTGTCAGCAGTTTGTTCGCCCTGATTACATTCACATGGATTGATCCCATCGTTTGGAAAGGTTACTGGACTTCATTGACAATGCAGGATGTGTGGGAACTACGTGAGGATGATCATGCCTATCATATCCTGAAAAAGTTCCGAAAGATCCGTCGAACTTCAGGCTTTGCTTGGAGAATGGTTATTCATTTTAGAAAGGAATTGTTCATTGCTGGAGGCTGGGCCATTCTTTACTCGTTCACTACTTTTGGTCCATCTTTGATTCTCAAGAAGATTTTAGAATATGTAGAAAACCCAGATAGTGTTCCACGAAACGTTGCGTGGCTGTATGTTGTGGGAATATTCTGTTTTGGAGTCATTGATAATGTTGGATCTGGACAGGCGCTTTTTATTGGCCGACGAATTTGCATTCGTATGAGGGCAATTATTATCGGAGAAGTCTATGCCAAAGCACTTCGTCGAAAGGTTGTTGCAGGCTCAGATTCCAATCTTGGAAAGAAGGATGATAAAAAAGACGATTCTGATAATGCTGCCAGTGAAGATGACAAGAAGGAATCAACTGAAAGTTCTGGTTCGCAGGCTAACATGGGAGCCATCATCAACTTGATGGCTGTAGATGCTTTTAAAGTATCGGAAATTTGCGGTTACTTGCACTACTTCATTTCTGCTGCAATCACCATCGTTATTGCTGTTTGGTTCCTGTATTACATTTTGTCTTGGAGTGCTCTAGTAGGTGCTGCCGGTATGTTATTTATCATGCCACTTAACTATTGGTTTGCTGAAACGTTCTCAAGGTACCAGGACGAGCTCATGTCTATCACTGACGAGCGAGTCCAGAAAACAAATGAGTTGCTCCAGAGTATCCGAATCATCAAGTACTTTGCTTGGGAGGATAAGTTTGCTAAAGGTGTGACAGATGTCAGAGAGAAGGAGCTAGCTGTGCTCAGAAAGCGATTTATTCTTTGGGCTTTTGGTGCCTTGATCTGGTATTTGGCTCCTCTGATTATCACCATTTCATCTTTTGCGTGCTTCACACTTGTACAGGGCCATGAATTGACTGCTCCTATTGCATTTACTGCTCTTGCACTATTCAACATTCTCAAGTTCCCTCTTGATCAGCTTGCTGACATGCTTAGTAACGTTATCCAGTCCAAGGTATCGGTTGATCGTATTGAGAAATTTCTTAATGAGGAGGAGACTGATAAATACATCCAATTAAACAGTGACCAGCCTAGAGGACCCAACTCTCCTTACATCGGGTTTGAAAATGCTCAGCTTTCTTGGGGAACTTCAGTCAGCCAGGCATCTGATGCCAGTGGTACTGGGTCATCTGAAGTGGTTCCTAAAAAGAATGACTTCAAACTGCGAGACATTGATATCAGATTTGTTGAACATGATCTGAATGTTATTATCGGACAAACTGGAAGTGGAAAAACGTCCCTGCTAATGGCCTTACTGGGAGAAATGCAGCTTGATGAGGGTCGTGTTTTTCTACCAGGTGCTAAAAGTCGTGAAGATGTACCTGTTGAGCCAGAGACTGGACTATGCGAAACTGTTGCATACTGTGCCCAGCAGGCATGGCTTTTAAATGATTCATTGAGGAATAATATCCTCTTTGCCAGTGAATATGACGAGGAACGATATAATGCAGTCATCGAGGCTTGTGCATTAACTCGTGATTTAGAAATCCTTGATGCTGGTGATGAAACAGAAGTTGGAGAAAAGGGAATTGCTCTGTCTGGAGGACAAAAACAGAGAATATCACTTGCTCGTGCGGTTTATTCCAGATCCAAACACTTGATCTTAGATGATTGTCTCAGTGCTGTCGATTCTCATACCGCTGCTTGGATTTACGAGCATTGTATTTCAGGTCCTATTTTGCAAGGCAGGACTATCATCCTTGTTTCTCACAATGTAGCATTGACCATCACAAACGCAGCACATGTTGTTGTTATGGACAATGGTAGAATAAAAGCCCAGGGTACTCCAGCAGGTTTGGCTGCATCTGGGGACCTCGGAAATGATGAACTTATCATGCAGAGTGCGTCCCAAAGTGCTTCACAGCTAGCTACACGATCTCAGTCAAGAGTTGATTTGACTCAGATTAAGGATAAGAAACCATTGGGACGAGAGCTTTCTGATAAACTTCACAAGGCCTCTATTACAGCTAGTACCAGCAAGGCTGCTGACAGTTCCTCGGCATCCAGTGATAGCGAGGAGACACTCGAAGTCAAGAAAAAGAAGAAGACTGCAGCTCCTTTGGTCAAGGAAGAGGCGATGTCGACTGGAACCGTCAGCAAAGAGGTGTACACTTATTATCTTGGTGCAATGGGCTCAAAATGGTTTTGGTTAACAATGATTGCGTTCAACATTGTTCAACCGTCAGTTGGAGTTCTGCAAACATGGTGGACGAGGGAATGGACTACAAGTAGCCAGGAGTTGACAGAACAGGTTATCAATATGTTTGTAAACGCATTTGGTGGGGCAAAGTCCAATAGTCCAAATGGATCACCTATTCCAATGCTTTCGAATGATATTACCCTCAATATGACCATTGATACTGTTGCTAATGCCGTTGAGAAACATAGCACTGTGTATTATATTACCATCTATGCTATTATTGGACTTTCCACAGCCATTATTGCAATGGTAAAAGAGCTCAGCATGTTTATGGGCGGTGTACGAGCATCAAAGAAGCTGTTTGAAGACTTGATTAATTCAGTTCTTAGAGCCAGAGTAAGGTTCTTTGATTCTACACCTATTGGGCGAATTATGAACAGATTTTCTAAGGACATGGAGGGTATCGATCAGGATTTGGCCCCCGTGATGTCAGGTACTGTTAGGTGTTTCATCCAGGCTATGGCCACAGCTGTAGTTATCACCTCGATTACACCCCAATTTTCCGGAGCAGGTGTTATCATTTTTGGAATTTACTGGCTGATTGGTGCATTTTACCTTGCAACTTCTCGAGAACTCAAGAGACTTGACTCTGTGAGCAAATCACCAATTTACCAGCAATTTGGAGAAACTCTTGTTGGAGTGTCAACCATTCGAGCTTATGGTGATGAACGTCGATTCATCCGAGAAAATCTGGCTCGTGTGGATACCAATAATCGACCATTCTTTTATTTGTGGGTTTCTAATAGATGGCTCTCTTTCCGTGTTGATACAGCAGCTGCACTCGTTTCATTCTGTGCTTCTGCATTTGTCGTACTCAACATCGAGAATTTGGATCCTGGTCTCGCTGGTATGTCTCTGTCATATGCTTTGAGTTTCAATGAGAATGTTCTCTGGATCGTCAGATTGTATGCAATGCTTGAGATGAATATGAACTCGGTGGAACGAATCCAAGAGTACATGAGTGTTGAAAGTGAAGCAGCAGTAATAACCGATGTCCGCCCTCCAAGTGACTGGCCAAGCAGAGGTGAGATTGAGATCGACAACCTGTCGCTTAGATATGCGCCAGAATTGCCTCTAGTTATCAAGAATGTCACATTCAAGGTGGAGAAATTCAACAAGATTGGTATTGTTGGAAGAACAGGTGCTGGAAAATCTACTATTATTACTGCACTTTTCAGATTTTTAGAAGCTGATACCGGTAAAATAGTTATAGATGGCCTTGATATCTCGACCATCGGTCTTCGAGATCTTCGACGAGCATTGGCAATCATTCCTCAAGACCCCACATTATTTACTGGAACCATTAGGTCTAATCTTGATCCTTTTGACGAGTATCAAGATAGCCAGATTTTTGAAGCTCTTCGTCGAGTTCATTTGATCCCTAAGGTTCCAATTCCTGGAGAAGAAATTGAGCAGGCTGAGGGTGAGAATGTTAATCAGTTCCTAAATCTTGATTCTCAAGTATCTGAAGGAGGTGGAAACTTGTCTCAAGGACAACGTCAGTTGATGTGTTTGGCTAGATCATTATTGAAGGCTCCTAAGGTTTTGTTGCTTGACGAGGCAACTGCTTCCATTGATTATGAGACTGATGCACGTATTCAGAAGACCATCCGTGAGGAGTTCAAAGAGACAACAATTCTCACAATTGCTCATCGATTGCGTTCAATTGTCGATTATGATAAGATTCTGGTTATGGATGTGGGAGAAGCAGCAGAATATGACACTCCTCAAACTCTGCTTGCAGACCACAGCACAATCTTTTATGGCATGTGTGCTAAGAGTGGAGAGCTCGAAGCCCTTTTAAAATTGGCAAATGAAGCAGGTACCCCATCATCCTCAATGGCCGAATAATCGGCTTATGTTATTATATAGATTTTAAGAATAAAACTCTTAACTTTATTATTTCATTCTTTTCAAGTAGTTTGTTGCTTACAACAGGAGAGACGTTAATTTACTTGTATTTAGACATGAAATAAATCTCGTCAGACTTATATATATATATTAGAACAATTGAAACATTAAATATCGATAGAAATATCCTCATCTTCGTCGTCTATCAAAACTTCTTCATGATCTGTGACCAAGTTACCACTATCAGCACTTGGAAGCGGACTGATAATATCCTTCAAGACTAAAATATACCTTGGCGAAAGTAGCTTTTGATTTAAGCGGAGCCTTGCCGAATATCTCGATGGCACAATGCCAGATGCAGCTGCCAACGAGATTTTAATAGCAAGCTCACATAGCAAATATTCCAGCTCTGATTCTCCAACGGTATCAAGGGATGAATCTTCTGGTATGGCTTCGAAAACATCGTTGTCGACATCGTTTTCTTTTAAAGCAGTCTGTTTACTCTGTTTACCAGAGGTGCGACTGTAATAGTTATCCTCAACAATTAAAAACAGTTTTATGAGTTCTCCCGAAGATTTGGAAGAAAGCTCCCTCTCCAATTCACTCAGGACAGCATTGGGCTGGTCTTCATGAAGTGAATTTATATGTGCCACAGTCATAGCTACCAATATGTCAACTAGCGAAAGCTTGATAGATATACGGATGGGGACAATGAGCCCAGAGTCGTCTCGAGAAGAAATTTCATCAATGGTATCAATGATGGAACTCAGTAGCTTCTGATCTTTCTCGCGAGATTGGGAGCTCTGAAGCTCATGTACCGGTGATAGAAGACTAGATATCTTCCAAATGGAGTAATGCCTCAGCACACTAATACATAACTGGGCGAATTGGGTATTTGTCTCGGTTTCACAATTTCCTTCTAATAGCCTGTCAAGAAGGGCCTCCCCCAAAGAGGTCGAACTATCAGCAGACAGAGGACTCTGAATACAGTCTGCAATATCTATAACAACGCCGAGATAATTGATTTTCCTCAAAGATAAAATAATGACATCATTCTCGCTACCTTCGGCTATCTTTGATCGGATATCATACGATAGATCCTCTAGCAGTTCTCCCAGCAGGCGCTGGCAAGGCTCACTAAAAGAACTACTGGAACATGCCAATTTGAACACACTTTGAGCTGCTGAAAGAACCTCTTGAGATGCTTCTTCCTTGAATATTTCTATGGTTTTTGCAAATATCGCGTCGAAGCCAGATTCTAAATGAAGCTGTTGCACAATGTCAAGATCAAGAACCAATGCCAAGTGGAATATTTTAGAAACCTCATTAGGGGAGGAGTATTTATCAAGAAGTTGAACTACTCCTGTAGTAAGCTTTGACATAATCTTTTGATTAAGATCCTCTTCTGAACCATCGGAAGCGGGAGGAGCATTTTTCTTTCTGGACTTAAGAAGCTTGGAATGCAGCGTTTGTTCACATCTCACAGCTCCCAGGACCATATCAATCAATACCAGTATCATTTTCTCATCAAGTTTGTAAGCATCAAAAAATCTTTGGCGTTCTTTAGAGCTTGAGCCATCGAGAGATGAGAAGTCGAAAAGAAGCTGTTCAATCAATGACTCCCAGTCGTATGACAGAGAATCTATTGGAGACACTTTGAGTCCTGTGAACACTGCTTCAGATGCAAGAACAAGTCGGGGAGAGAGGTCATCAAAGGTTTTATTCGCGAAAACTTCAGCCAATGATGAATCAACGTCAGTATAGTTGTTGAATTTTTCTTTTTCAGCAGATCCAAGCAGTTCACCAATAGCCTTAAACAATAACCAATCAGATTTTAACAACGGGTATTGAGCTTGCAATTTTTTCAGAGCCTTCTCAGATATATCATGGACGTAACCATCACGAACCTCAACGACATGTGATACAATTAACAAGGCTGAATTGTTTCTTATTTGCACATCACGGTCAAATATGAGTTCCGACAGGTTCATCACCTCAGCATCCTCAAGTGCCGAATTTTCAGCCAACAAAGATAGTAAGGAAACCGCGCATCTTCGAACGATGTCGTCAGAATCTTGGGTTGCCATCTGCCTAATTCGTGCAGTGTGACGCGACAAAAAGGGCATTAGTGCTTCTAATATATGTGGTATTTCCGCTAGACTTTTCAGAGTATAAAGAACCTGATAACGGACAGTGTGATCAAGATCACTCAATCCGACAGCAAAGCATCGCAGATTGGGGTTTTGAATAAAAACATCTGGTAGGATTTCAATCCATTTACCCATGTGAGTTACGCAATCAACTCGAATGCGGTGGTCAACGTCTTTGTATCTCACAGACCATAGGGTCTCTTTCAACAGCTCAATAATCTCGTTGAGTTTGTCAACATGGGCCTGCCCATCTTTTGCATTCTTTTCGTGTCTTTTTCGTACCGATTTCGAGAATTTGGCGTTGGACGCATCTCTCTCATGATTCAGAACTAGCTCCATTCTCGACTCCATAGTCTGGCATAATCTTGTTAGCACAGATAGCAGCACATAAGTGGAGGTGTGACGCAAAGAACGAAGGTGAGATGTACTCAAGACTGTGAGCCAGGGGATGATTACACCAAAAGGACTATCACTTTTGTATATTATCCCATCTTCAACGCAATGATCAACTAGATTGTAGAAGAAGGTACCAAGAGACACCTTGAACTTTGAATTTTTCTTAGATGAAATTGGATAGTCGTGTGTGGCATAACTTCCTGCTACCTCTTGAATAGCAGAAAATGTATTAGCAGCCGATTCCTGATGGATAACATCATGTTCCTCTACAGCGTTTTCGCATCCACTGCTCTTCAGGACAAAGTTAAGTATGTCGGCAACCGCCCTATTGACGGTATTCTTATACGATTTGAGCCAATCCAAAGCCAATGTATCCAAAGAGGTTTCCTTATCAATCACAGCATCTTTTGTTAGTCAATTGACTATATATACAATCATAATTATACTTACCGTATAACGCACAGCTCATAATAGGGATGACTTCTGATCGTTCAGTTAATTTACGCTTTTTTTGAGGAGTCGCTTCCACATCTAGTTAGAACAGAAAGTTACAACCGTGACATACCAGGATCCTCTAAATCTTCATTTTCGGTAGGAATATCACTTTGGACGGTGCTTCTTCTGACGCGACCAGACCGTCGTAGTTGAAGTTGCGTGTCGGTCATGACGCGTGTGTGAGGTTTAGGAGGGAGCGTGGAGATGGGGCAACCCCCGATGCTTAATGAATGAATGCATGTAAGGTTTTGGAGCCATTCTTGGCCAAATATTCAGAACACATTAGATTACTTTTTTTAATAGACAGTTCCTGGAATCCGATAGAAGAATCACCAGTTATTCCCCATCGAAATGCCTATGTTCCTTCTCAGGAACCATTTATATCACGGTATGATGATGGTATGGAGTTCTCTGACACTTTATCCTCCGGCACGGTGTATTACAGTATGTAACTATAGAAAGGTAAAGCAGCCAACATTAAGGAAATAAATAAAGCTAAAATAAATCAGCCCAAGTACATCAGTTGGTCTATGATTCCAACAATCAAACAGATAATGAGCCCATGATATGAATCCCAGAAAGAGACAAACAAAGTCTACCATGCCATCCCATATGTTTAAAGGTTGTGGTGCTCCGGTGGTTGTTCCTTAGGAGTTTTTGGAGGCAACTGTCAAATCTATCAAAGTCTATCAACCAAGTAGACGTTACAGAAATTAAATAGCCCGACCAGTTATGCAATCCATAGTTGATAGATTACGACACTAAATGTATCAGTGATCTTATCATTGGGCCAAGTCAAGCGAGTCCAACTCTCTTCTGACGATCCTCTTTTGCACTTGCGTACTCTGGCTTGGCCTTCTTGGCGGTATCATTTCTTGGAGCCTGCTCATGACCTTCCTTGCGAGACTGCTGGTCGTCATATGCCAGGACATCCTCATTAGTGAGCCGGATATCAGTCGGAGGTCTTCTTAACATTGTGTTGATGTTATTATGATATGTCGGTGGATTTTCGGTTTCGTAGCCTTAACCTCGCCCAGCTCACATGACCAAGCAGCACAATGCACACAGCTACAGCCAACATTTGAACTTCTAGTCATCCAACGTCCATTGGAGTCAGCTTAACTGGGGAAACTAGAAAGCCAAAAAACAACCAAATATGGACTCTATGGAAGCAGAGGCTACCTGTAGGATCTGTCGAAGCGAAAGCTCCGATACTGAGCCGTTGTATCATCCGTGCAAATGTAACGGCAGCATTAAATACGTGCATCAAGAATGGTAGGTGAAAATTATGGCGTTTGTGGCTAGTGGGTGATTCAATGCTAACCAAATTAGTTTACTTGAATGGCTTCGTCATTCCCAGAAATCAGATGTGTGCGAACTGTGTGGAACTCCTTATAGATTTACAAAGTGTGAGTATCCATTTTTCTCCTTGACATTTCACATGTCCCTGAATATGACCACAATCTAACTACATAGTATACGCAGTTGATATGCCAGGGGCGATCCCGAAAACGTTGATGATAAAAAAGATGTTTAGCGATACAGTTAAGGTTGGTAATTCTGCACTTCGAGCTGTGGTGGCTATCACATTGTGGTTTGTGGTACTTCCATTATCGACCAATGTAGTGATCAGATGCTATACGAAGATTGCTGAAGCAGTCCCTTACGACATTGGAGAGCTTCCTTCTTATTTGACAACATTATGGTCTCCATTAGAATTCATTCAGGCCACTTATAAATCAAAGCCTTCAATTGAACTGCCGGCATTCCTGGAAAGAAGAATCAGTCACTTGCCATCTAGAGACTTCTCGTTGCTGTTAGTTGAGGGCCAGTATGCAGTACTCATCATCATTGTGTCAATTTTTGTGTTTCTGGTGGTTAGTGAATGGATTGCCAATAATGACGAGTTTATGGGCGAGCTTGCTCAGCTTGTTACCGACGAAAATAATAGAATCATTGAGGAGACTGAGCAGCGGGCCACCATTCGACCGGAGGCGGCGATCAATCCTCGAGCTCAGGCTCGCCGTGAGCTTGCTGCAAGGATCAACGAGTTTAATATTTTCAACGAGGGAAATGATGATGAAAATAATCGACTTCGCCAAGAAATGAGAGAGCGCATTGAACAGCTCCTACAGGATCGTGATGACGAGGAAGCACCGTTCGATGAAATGAATCTTCTTACTGGCATGGGTGCGCAAGAACGTGAAGCAGAAGCAGAACGAGATGCAGAACGAGAAGCAGAATGGGAAGCAGAACATGAAGCAGAACATGAAGCACCAAGAGAACCAGCGCAAGAACCGGTACAAGAGCCAGCACCAGAGCCAGAGGTAGTACTAGAGCCGGCACTTAATGGAAATGTGATTGATGACTTGCTGGGTGTGCAAGAAGGCGATGAATTTGGAGATGAGGTGCAGAATGGCGATGCTATGGAGATTATCGGTCTTCGTGGTCCGTTATTGCCTATGATCGGTATGAGCATTTTTGTCCAGAGTATCACGGCTGTTGCACTTGCAGGCTTCTACTTAGCACCATATGCTAATGGTCGTATTATCATTGCCATTTTTGGTTCGAGGCTAGTTCACCCCACTCAGTTCATGTTTGCTTTTGTTGTCAACGGAGCCAAAATCGTGTGGGACATGGCAACTTTCCCAATTTTCGCGGCTATTCATTCTCTGTCACCGGAGTTTCCACTTTTCTTAGCCAAAGAAACTATAATCACTAGAAGACAGGAATTCATTGACATAATCGTGGCAAGCTTTTGGAATATTAAGAACCATTGGAGGATTCCCGACTCCTTTATGGGAATTCGATTGCTTTCTTTGCTGCTGAGCTACAGTGAAGCATTTGCGTTACTTTCAGTTGTTTTGTCGTCAGGGTTAAGACCCACCAAACTTCTCGGAAAGAATGTAGGAATACTGGTTTTACGAATAATGAAACAGGTAGAAGCAATGTTTAAGGTTATTACCATTATTGGTATTGAATTGGTGGTATTCCCAATGTTCTGTGGAATGCTGCTTCACCTATCTTTACTTCCGTTGTTTAAGAACGCAACCATGGCAGACCACATCCAATTATCACTAAGTTATCCTGTTTTGAGCTCTTCTACTCACTGGGCTCTGGGAACTTTCTACATGTTCATATTTGCAATGTTTGTGTCACTTTGTCGTGGGATCATGCGACCTGGGGTTTTGTACTTTGTACGAGATCCCAGCGATCCTAATTTCCATCCTATCACAGATGTGCTTGACAGAGGATTAATATCTCAATTATCCAAAATTGCCATCTCTGGGGCTATATACTGCATTCTCATTGTTGTTTGTCTGGGCGGTGTAATTTTCTCCTTACGACATGTTTTACACTTGCAATGCCTGCCTCTGACAATCAAGGCTTTCAGTTCTGCGGAGCTTATGTCAGTTGCACCCATTGTTACAATTCACAATCTTTTTTTCCCATCAATGCTGTTGGGACTGAGATCTCTCGGCGCCATGAAGAAAATTTGGGAGGCTGTATTCAAACACACATGTTCGGTTCTCCGTCTCTCATCGTTTATTCTTGACACAGAGGTGCCCCAAGAGAAGGGCACTGTCGTTTATGGAAGTTTGGTTGGTCGTATCATTGGTGCTAGACCTGACTATTCTAAACCTGTCAGTATGGAGATCGCTCATAATGCTGCATGGAATGAAGCATACTTCGTTAAAGACGGCACTTATGTTCGAGCTCCTGATACCGACAGCATATCTTCAAAGTACAAGCTGACATTGTTCATTCCTGTTACAAAGGATGATGAGAGACTTGATGGGCAGGAAGGTATACAAGAAAATGAACTACCGAGATATTATGTGGTTTATCGACCTCCCCATTTTAAGACTAGAGTTGCTCTGCTTCTGGCAAGTATTTGGCTTTGGGGAGCAGTTGTTGTGCTTGGTATGACAGTTTTGCCAATCTATACTGGAAAGATCATTGCTCACATGTTATTCAATGAGAATATCGCGGCCGGTGGTGAGCTTCTCTACTTCCAATTGGGCTCTTGCCCAGTACTGGGAGTTGCTCAGCTGTATTACCGACGCGATTCGATTATGGAGTGGTTCAGCAACTCTAAGCATTCACAGTTGAGCGTATTGGCTTACAAGGTCTGGAAAGGCTTGTTATTGCTGTCGTCACTATTGGTTACTGCATTGGCAATGGGTACAGCATTGGATCTGTACTTGTTGTTTCCTGTTATGAGATTGTTTTACCCAGACAATTTATATGTTTTTTCATTTTGGAGTAACCTTGCATCAGGGATTTTTGAACTCATGGCTCTAAGAGATATTTTTGTAATGCATTTCCCAAATAGCGATATGGTCACAAATGTTCGAACGTTGACTGCACAGGGATGGATCGACTATGACGCACAATTGGCTCTCCGATCAGTATTTTTACCCATTGTAGCATTAGTGGGTGGTTTAATTGTAGCGCCCTCAGCACTAGTGGTTGCTATAGAAAAGGTTATGCCCGGCCTATTACCGTCGAATCTATGGCCATTTTCTTATCCAGCACTGCTGATGTTAATTTTTGCACGGATAATTGTCGGATATGCATATAAGGCATTTTCCAAATGGTTAGTTAGTGCAAGGGATGAAGCATATCTTGTCGGAAGACAATTGGAAAACCTGGATGAATAAGTGTAACTAGAGAGTGTTTCCCAGGTGCACATGTATAGAGGCTATTTATTGATAATGAAAACTGCTACTAGAATATAAAATAGTTATTTTCAAATATTCCCTTAATAAAATCCAACGAATTACTTTCTGTTGTTTACTTGTGCCCTTGATCATGGTGCTTTTGGGCCTTGGTAGCAAGCTGACTTATCTTTTTACCTTGGCGGGCAAACTTTTGTTGAAAATCTTGCATGTTGTGCTGGCCAGCGAGGTTCGACATATTGCCTAGCGATCCAGATAAGATGTGCATTCCAGGCACTAAGGCAACATCAAGTGCACCTCCCGACACATTTCCAATCAGAACCTCAGCTCCGTCAGTCAAGGATTGGAATGGCGGCCCTAGGATAGCACTGATAGCCACATTTGATAAGCCACCAGTAACAGGAGCCAGAGAACTACCAGCGATTCCAAGCAGATTATCAGCTTGCCCATCTAGACCAGTGATAAAATTTGTCATCGCAGCTGAACCAGGCCTAGGGCCTTTAGAGTTTAGGTCGTTCACAAGCGAATCGATACGTTGATGGGCATTGACAAACCCAGATGCGACTCCACTCATAGGATCTTGTCTTGATTCCTTGCCAGAAGATTTGGGCTGAGCAGAAGCAGCAGCAGATGAAATTCTGTGAATCTTTTGACTCATTTGACCTAGAGTGCCTGCAAAGCCATCTTGCTTATATTCAGAGGCCAGGGAACCCATATTTGAGACTTTCTCAGACAATCTGTCCAACTGTTGCGTCATATCAGTGTCAATTGTCGTTGCAGCCAAACTAGCGGTAAGAACTTCAACTCCATTCACAGTCGATTGAAACATTGGGCCCAGTACAGCACTGGTAACAACATTATTCGTACTACTACCAAGATTTCCCATCGTTCCCTTTCCAACTTTGACACCATTTGTGATCTGTTGGCCAAATGATGCGACAAAAGTAGTAACATCATTATTGGATACATGTGAACCAGCAGCCTTAAGTTTGCCTGTCAGACCATCCATTGCTTGTTGAACAGATGTGATTTGAGTAGCGGCATTCATGACATGATCATCAGACCGAGCAGCGGCATGTTCAGTAGTATGACCAGCAATAGTCTTGGCCTGCTTACTTAAATTGGCAAACCTGACTTGAAAGTTCTTCATGTTAGCCTTGCCAGCCAAGTTAGAAACTTTAACCAGGGAACCAGAAAACGCATGCATCGAAGGTGCTAAAACAGCATCAATAGGAGCACCCGCCAAATTGCCAATCAATACCTCAGCACCATCAGTGACAGATTGAAATGTTGGGCCTAATATGGCCTCAACAGCCATATTTGAACCACCTCCAGTAATTGGAGCAAGAGAATTGCCTACAACGCCAATCATATTATCAATCTGACCATCAAGACCAGTGATGAAATTCGTGATCGCAGAAGCAGCCGGCCTTGAACCTTGTGTTTTCAGCTCATGGGTATAAGCATCAACTCGCTGTTGGGCATTAACCATACCAGATTTTGCTCCAGCAGATAATGGATCATCTCTAGCAACCACTCGATGTCGACCACCTCCTCGACCACCACCACCACTGCCATATTCATAAGCAGCATTGTCGTGTGCATAACCTCCAGAGCCACCACCACCACCACCACTTTCATAATCAGGTCCTCTATAGCCTTGGCCATATCCAGGACGACGCTCACCACCCCCATGTCGATACCCATCGTATCCCTGAGCTATGGCCACGCTAACAAACATTAGTCCCCCCACAATTGATCTCGAATTAACCATTACTTCTTATCAACGAAGGGCCTAACTTGGGCATTTGCAGTCCATATTTATATATACATGTCGGTCCCACAAAAATACAAAATATAGTTAGACACTTGTCTCGACTTGCTATGTGATTATCATCATTATTTCCTATGATTAATGGATGGCCCCTGATGTTAAGATAATCATAATTTCTCCCTCCATGGCAACGTCTGCAGCAGAAGGTTAAGCTTTTTGGGATCGACACCCCAAAGCCTCATTGAACTTGCCAACTTACTTTGATTATGTCGAAACAGGTTCCTCAGCGAACCGCCGTGTTGTTTGGTATGACAGATGGAACTTTGCTGATTGCAATTGCCAATTCAAGCCGGAATTAACCTAAGATCGTATTGACAATGCCACCGACCGATTGGTGACAAAGTTTGGAGAGATTGTTAGTTTGTCGGGGGTAGGTTAACCTAGGCAGTCTGGCCGGGAGATTTGACTGAAATTTCTTGGAATTTGTTGAAATTGTTGAAATTTCATTTCAGCAAAATAAAATTATGCTAATACTAGAATATCGGCAACAATAGAGGCCGGGTTGCCAGTGAGAGCTTTCAAATAGAGGCCAATGCTGTCAATATAGTAAGATCAGCCGAGGAACTGTTGTTTGTTACGCGAAGCCTTAAAGAGGCGTGGATATTGGGTCAAATCCGGCCGGTGTCCGAGGAAGACAAAGATGTAAAGAAGGGAGAAGAAGCCAACAAATTAGTAGACGCAATATTGGAGTGATTAATGGTTGCATTTTATTTATTGTTGTTTTGTGGAAGTGCTTCAGTGAGGGTTTTCATTTCAAAATATCATTAGGGGTCGTTAATAGTTATAATACTATTATACATGCATTCTATCAGATGTCAAGGGCCATCCATTCGAAGACTGCTTCTCCAGAAGTGTGAAATCCAACCTAACAGGAACAGGATGTTTAATTGGTGGAGAAGCACGACGAATCCTTGGATCTAGTCGTGGTGGGAGTGACATGGGAGTCACTGGGCTATGCAAATTTGTTTCGGGAGCAGATCTTGACACCGGTGTCTGTGGAGACGCTGGATCACTGAATCCAAGTCCAGGAGGACTCGAACCTTTATGTAGTCGTATGACTCTTCTTCGAGGTTTCACGTCCTTATACATGTTCTGGGTTGGTTGTGGATCCATGTTCAAAAGCTTCATAGCTGATCTCGGAGACGACATATACGACTTGGAGGATGGGTGTAGATCTTCATCCTCATAACGATGTTGGAACTGGTGCTGTCGCTGAGGCTGTTGATGATGGTGATAGTGGTAGTGGTAGTTGTTATGATGCTGTCGGTGCTGTTGGTCATGATGATGATGCTTGTGAGCTGTAGAATACAACCACTGTGGGTGCTGCAGCTCATATTGACCAAGAGTTGATCTTGAAACGCAATCAGTGAATGGGTCATCCACAGAAAGCCCTAATGTAGCAGTGCTTGATACCATTCGTTGCATTTGCCGGACAGATTCGTTGATCCGGTATGGAATCATTATGTCGTCAAATGACGGTAATGGTGATGCAGACGGTGCCGGTGATGGCCTTTGTGGGTGAGTTGCCAAAAACCTGTTAATGGCAGCAGTAGCCTCTGAATTGTTGATACCATCCTGGCTTAACTGATACAATACCTCAGGTATATCGTCTCGGAACGACTCCCGCAGTCGATTCTCGATTTCATTCTGGATGAAACTGGCGATGCCAGGAACAAAGTCAAAAGTAGACTTGACTTTGACAGATTGCAGCGGGTCATTCTGGAACACAAGCGTTAGGCCACGAGCCTGCGAATAAACAACGATTATGATAGCCGATAGCTTGATTTCGGAAATAAATATGGATAATGGTAGTTTCAATCCACTTGCGGCACCTATGGTCTTCGGGGTACAGAACCGTGGACTGTTTTTCAACGTCACAGTTAAAGGATTCGCATGAACTTTGGTTTGAATGGATAGGCTAGCATCTCCCGAGTAATCCAATTTGAAGATACCTCTAAACTTGTCGGCATCCAAATCGCCAATCTCGAGAATTTCAATATTCGGAGGGTGTGTCCCCAGGTTGAGGTCGCTAACGTCCATTGACCCCACTATTATGTCTGGTTTGGTACCTCTATTCATAGTGTTCCTTAGTACATGACGGGCCTTTGACACCAAAGAGGCCTCGTCAAAGAATGTCCAGTTGAATATGAAGGACATATTAGTGACAAGTCAAACGTAATCTCTATGCTTGGGATGGGTGATATTAATATCCATAGAGGAGATGAGCTGCATCACATGCCCAACGCCTGCAGCCAACAATGGAGCACACCAACAATGAGCCGCGTTGGGATCGATGTTGAGGTTAGAGCTGCCAGCCATCCTAACTGAATACATGTTGTTGAGAACTTGCTAGGAATAATTATCCCATATTTTATGAAAGTTGTAATGAGAGTACTAGATACAATGTTAATAATGTGCGTTTAACTTAATTGCTGAACTTTTGTATTGGTACAAATATTTATAGTAATACAGTATGTAGTTGACTTCGTTCGATCGTCCCGTCCTGCCTGCCACAACTACTACTTTGAGAAGGTCCTTACCTGCTACCCCGGATTTACAGGTTGTATACATGAGTAAAGCATTATAGAAATAATCAATGAACAAATACAGTGATTATAACTGTTATAACTGTTATTAGTGTCATTTAGATGGGCTGCATTTCATAGAACAATTGGGTAATAGATTGGGTGGCATTAATACTTTGTGCTGTTCCCTGGCTTAGACTTAAGCTACTGCTGCCTATTGCGATTTCTTTGGCATTTTTTGTTACGGCACTAACTACTTTGAAGCAATTTTGATTCGCTTTACAGTAGTTGAAGAACAACGTAAAGCGAATCAAAATTGCTTCAATTGTTATAAAAATATTCCTAGAAAACAGATTTCTGAAAAAGATTCCTCTCTTTCTCAATCACAACGCTATGAGCCTCACCTCACTGCACGATAGTTGCTACAGAGACAGAAACGCGTAACTTTACTTCATGGCTCGTCTATCGACTAGTCGAACGTCGTCGATGGAGATTGAAGCAGACGATGATTTTGTGTTTCGAAGGAAACCTCAAGAGAATCAAGTCAAGAGATTACCAGAACCTACACCAAAACGACCTTTGCATACACATCGGAGTCCTTCAAAGAGGCCCAGAACCGAATCCAACCAGCACCGACCTAATCCATCTGAAAAGTCTCAAGACACTCGCAAGCCTTCGTCGCGACAACATGAATCACTATCAACACATGAGCATCATTCAAAAGCCAGTCGTGACCCATCCAAGAGCCGGTCACATAGACAGACTACAAAGCTCAAGTCCAGTGATAAGGATGACAGCCAGGGGACACAAATATCTGAGGAAAACGATAGCATAAGCGACACAGTGATTGGAGAAGTTGATATTATACCGTCTCCTGTCAATCAACCTAGCGGTTCGCCTAATCAGTCGCGATCAGGATCAGGACGCGCTAGTCTTGCAAATAGGGGCAGACGTATATCCACTGTTGGAAATGGATTTGTGGCAGTCCCTCATTCCGAGGTGGCTACTCACGACTACTATAAACTTCTAGATTCTGACCTGCCAGATACTATGCGATTCAAGCAAGTACTGCGATGGTGTTTTAAACGTGCTATGGATGAGCGTGGTGAAGAACTTCGTAAAGCTCGTGACAATAGCCATACTTCAACAACAACAGATGAATTAACTGCATTGAACATAGCACGGCAAATTCAAGAAGACGTGCTAAACAGCTTAATAGATGATCGGATATCAGTTGACTGGCATGCTAATGAGCTTGATCCAGTTATACCATCAAAGCAGGTGCCAAATCCACAGAATCAGACCAACCAAGCTAATATCGACGCATTTGAAAAGCGGTTACAAGATCTGAAACACGAGAAGGAAGCATTAGAAAAATCCATTCAAGCGGTAGCTAACCGCACTCGAACCACCCAAGACTTGGAACAAGTATATAGCGATTACTTGGCCAAGCTCGACCCCGAAATCAAGAGTACACTTGATGTCACTGCCAATAGGCTTGATTCAGTGCTTCAGCGATTGTCTTGTCTGGATTCCACTATTGCTACGGTGCGTGATGGTATCCATAAGGTTGACTCGCTTTCGAATGCATCATCCATTCTTATAGATCACAAGTTCAAGGAGCTTAGCAGTATTTTGGCAAGCCGCCATCAGTTGGCTAATGACACAAAAGCTCCAAGCTTAACGCCCCAAGACTACTTAAGGGCACTTTCGCGCCTCGAATGATGAGTTACAAGTGTACATTAAATAATGATTTACGACAAATGCTTTTTCTTTCTTTCTGATATATATATATATATATAATGTCGCTATAAATATTTCCTAGCAAACTGTCGCACCTTTTGGTCAAATACAGCACTTGTGATAGGCTGATTGACGAAATAAAAAGGTGATAATAGTGTCTTCACATACAGGTCATAAACGTCATTAAAGAACTGGCGGATGGAATCCTCGTTCTTGGTTTCATGCAAAAGTAGAATTTTAATATCTTTGTTAGAGCAGTTGTACTAAAAAAGAACTCTCAGTATACTTACTAGCTCCCGTCACGAATGCAGAGATCATGTAGTTGTAGAAGTTGTCAACGACCTTGAGGTACAGACTATTAGTGGTCCATTGAACGTCTTCCACCACATCCAAGGCACTGTGAAGAATAAAAGGGTTCAGTTCTTTCATTTCAGCAGGAAATCGCGACACCCCATCACCACCCTGGCGATGGGTACCGAATTCCAGCTCGTATATTGGGCTGTCCTTCGTGCCTATGATAGCCAAATAGTAAGACATGAAGAGAAGGCAAGGGTCTGGCCGACTGATAGTGAATGTTCTGTGACTAGGAATAGCCAGCCAGCCAGACTTAATTAAATACTGACCAAAACGATGATTGAATCCAATAAACAATGAAATCAGTAATAATAACGAATTTCAAAATTATTTTAATTTGTTTCACGAATTTCAAGAGTCACTAACAATATGGCTCAAATTTGTGTCTTTTCTGAATTGTTTCATCATACAACGCAGCCCCTAAGGTTGAGTGAGGCATGGGGTGCTGCACAGGTTCGGAGTAACTCAACTAGCAAAGTTGGAGTCCGACAGGGCGCTTGACATGACAAGTTTGATCCGCAAGCCAAAGCACCATCAATAATAGGAACTTCTACCCAAAGATAGCAAAAGTGCACTGCAACTGAATATAACAAAGTCGCTCAATATACTAAGAAAAGCTTTTTGATGACCGGTTTAAGACAAATATTGGATTGCTAACTTTAACTGGCACCAAACCAGGGTAGTTCAGGCAAGTGCCAAATACGCAGTTTTCTGCGTGATGCATGCAGATTAGGAAAGACTTGCACTGCCCGACAACGGAATCACCGTTGTATTATTGAAGACAAAAAACTCTGTTTCATGGGGGGTACGGCTGTGATGACGTAGAGAATGGTGATTTGATAGCAGTGTTTGGCGATAGGATTTCAAGATTAGCATGTTATGACTAATGTTGTGCAGGAGACTGATCAGATGATGTAATTGTCATAAAACGTGATATACTGTACTGTAAATAGATAGACTTTTTTGTATGTTTAATTCATTCGGCCCGGCTACGCTACCCACGTTGTAGGAATCCGAAGGGGTGATCCTCCCATCTGTTTCAAGTGCATGCATATTTCGCCGCGCAATCGATGATCCAACCATCGAGAACTGGATCCTCGTTGACACAAATCATTTTTGTGTGGTGCTGTCAATTTCAAAGTTATTTTCACTCATCCGGATTGTGATCCGACTGCAACTAACCCTTAATCTGATGCTCATTTGATCTATATTTAGTTAAAGTTTTTAACGCCTCAATTCTATTGCCAACACCAAATTGCTTCTGACGGCTACCAGCGATCGGTTATCTTGACCGCATATACGGACCTTAGTTGCATGTGGGGGTGGGCCGACTTGGCATGCGTAAATATTATAACGACATTTCCCCATCTTATACCTGACCACACAATTACTTGAATATCTATTTTCATTCGAATCTAACTCGATAATCTCTCAATTGGCTGAGTCCAAGTCCACCCTCATTGCATCCACTCCCATCACGTGCGCATGGCTGACACCCAAGTCCGCCTAGGGATGGCAGGGGCAGGCCCAGGCGCTGGCTCTGGCTCATTGTCAAACTTGACATCTCGCTTCGGTGATTTGAATCAGCACAATTCAAAAGTCATAAGAGCTAATAGTCACTCTGTCGAAGATAAGCATTTGGCATCTGTAGACCGGCATCTATCTATTCGATTAGGCAGAACCGCTGACGACAATAATCCTTCTACTAGTACCCCCCTTGAATATCCCCACAGCAAGATGAGTACGCTGTCCAAAGGCGGGTTCTTGCTGTCAAGACGGTCCAGAATGTCTCCAGAAGCACCTTCTGCGAATGAAACCAGTCAGCGAAAACAGAGCACAGATATTATACCTGATATTGGTCTGGATAGTCCATCATCAGTCAATAATGCTAATAATGCCTCATTGTTGAGCGATAAATCACCTGGTATTAGACCGTCTAACTATTTTCCTGGCATGCTAGGAAAGGCACCAGACCGATCAGTTAGTGGAGTTGTTGGCGAGGATGCATCTGATTCTTCTACTTTGGCATCGATACCTCATGATAAATCAAAAGAAGCTGCTCGACTGGCTACTTTAGTCATGAACTTGCGATATGCTGACGAAAGTAAACGTATAGGAGCTGATGCACATAGTGTGAGCAATTATCCTACTCCTCCAGACCCAAATAAGGCTATTCCTTTTGGAGTAAGCGAAACAGATGGAGCATCGATGCACAGTTCATCTCAACCGAGACGAAAACCGTCAATTTCTGTTTTGACTGGAGTTGCTGGTATTGGAGGATTAAATGCTTCAGGTGGAGCAACATCAGACAATGCCAGGCCAAATGTTGGACCTCCACAGTTAGCTACTGAACAACCTGATTCAGGTACACGTTTTGGCGGTGGCCCTGTAACTGGAGTTCCATCTGCTACATCTGGCACTGGTGCACGGATAATGATCCGCAAGTCGAGTGCTACTCGAGCCCGAGTGATTCGTGCCAAAGCGAAACTGGAGTTACAATACGATATGGTATCTGAATCCCAGATGTCAAAAGAAAGGATGGTGCCAAACGCTGTGGAGTATGAAGAGGATTGTCTGGGAATGCGTGTCCATGAAGCGTCAACCTACAACCCACTACAAGTGCTTCGAAATCGCCAGCAAAAGAAGCAGTTCACAAGAAGTTATTTGGTCCCTCAGTCTAAAGCTTCGAAATTTTATTGGAATATTGATGTTTCCGAGTTGGTGAGTGATTACGGCTGGCGTGCAAGATTTCCCCATTACATGAGAGACAATAAAGGGAACCTATTGTACCCGTCGTCAGACCGTAGTAACCCTGGCACACCTCCATTAGTTGCACAGTCTGGTAACTCGGTGCCTGCTACTCGTCAAGGGTCAGTTCTGTCAAGTGGTGATGACTTTATTCAGAGGATGAAATCAAAGCTGGCTGCTGGACGTCCGTCTGGAATCAACTCGAACGACAATTCAGATAGCAGCATTTCAAAATCTGATCTAAGCGATATTGAGGACAAGGATCACAAGCTACCTTCTCATCGAAATTCGCATTACAGAGAGCAAACTCCTAATTCAAGGAGAAGCTCCGTGTCACCCAATCGTAGGGGAAACAGCATTGATGTTTCCACCAGACAATTAAGCTCTGTCCATACGTCAAAGCGACTGTCAGCTTCGCATGTAGCATCTCTTGTTCCGACTTCTACAAAGGTCTCTCCCAACAAGAGCAACAACCTCGACGAAACAAATAGCTCGCAGACATCAAGCAACACAAATAGTCCGAGCCCTGTGGTATATCAAGCCGAGGATAAGGAACTTGAGAAGTTGCGCTATTATGCCAATGAGCTCAAGTACCTTGATCTGGTCTTTGAGCTTAGCTATATGCAGGTGCTGCGAAAGCCTGAATGGTATCTGGAGACGCTGAAAACAGATAGTTCTCAGCAAGTGTCTGAGGACATGGCTGAGATAACGAACAAGTTCGATGGCCAAATGGTTCCCAATGAGAGAAAGTTCATAGTGGATGCTGAACGTGAGATTAGAAAACTGCAATTTGATCTTACTCAGGATCACGGCGCACGTCTCGATAGCGTAATGGCGGAATCCGACCGGATAGTCAGCGAAGTGAACACATCTTTGACTTTAGAATCTCGCAAGGTTGGTGCACGGCTTGATAAACTGGAAGCTCTGAACCCGACTTTTGATTGGCTATGGAAAGTTGTGTACAACTGCATAGAGTGGATAGTTGTTCTGTCCATGTGGATTATTTGGGGTCTTGTGGCTGTCCTATTACGGGTGAAATGGAGTGTCAAGACGTCAATTAGAGTTGTCAAATGGCTGTTATGGTGCTGATATTGATGCCAGTGTCTTTTTTTATGAATTTATGACCATGAATTGTTTTTGCATTTTTTGATGATTTTTATAAGTTAAGTTTTCTTTAATAAACACATTTTGCATTTTGTTTATTATTACAAAGTAGTCTCCCGAATAACCCAGTAGTGCTGGAAGCACTGGAATAGATGTTATTTCATCATCCATCCTAATCTCTCCATTCCATTCAAATATACCTCATAAGTTCTAAATCTCTATGTGCACATAGAGTCATTCATAGAGGTCCGATATCCTGTTCGACACCCCAGAAGATCGGCATGGGCAATTATTATACCGTTATCAATACAGAGGACATAAATAGTCATTCATCGGTGGCAAAAATGCTTCCGCCTCTGTCTCTAGCCATAACTTCCCATCATATCTTGTAGCTTTTCATTACAACCAATATCTCCAAAAATCAGCGCCTGCTTTGAATTAACATGTGCCATTGCTCTCTCTGTGATCTCGACAAGAATGGCAAATACGGTTTCTTGTAGTGAATAGCACAGATTAGAATAATTTGAACGAATCTAGAGACATATTGTGTAAAATACTAAAGATTCTAGATGCAATCGAAAATTATGCCCGTCACCGATTATAACTTTGGTATACTTCATGATATTTCGTAGTCATTGTCATTATTGTTTCTACTTTTACATGCACTTATTCGTCATTACCCAAACTACTAACACTGCCAACCAAATTGTCAAGTTGAAACAGAGCAGTTTTCGTTCGCTGACGAACATCCAATGTGCGGTCCTGCTTATGTTCCTCTAATTTTGCTCTGAATCCAAGCTCGACAAGCTTGCGAGCCCTTCTCTGGCAAGCTTCTTTTTTGTCAAGATCACTTTGATCTTCCAGCCAAGTGAGATTAATTATCAGCCAGATACAAGCTAACCGTACTTCCGATTCATGGTGACTTATCAACGGTACAAGCTTGGCTAATACATCATCGCTCTCAGCAACTATGTTACGATGAGTATCACTACCGGCAGCAATATGAACTAGAATATAGATAACCGGTACCAATATTTGAGGGTACTGTTGATCCATATCAAGTTTCTGGTGCACGAGCTCAAAAATAGCCCTTTGTCCAATAGTTTCAAATATATAGTCGACTCCGTCAAAATTTCGACAAAAGTAATTCCTAATGAAATTAAGTGCCTCCTCCTGGATAGAAATCAATGGGTCATTGCACAGTTGCAAAAGATACTCATGGCTCAGCCCAGTTAATACCTTGCTCTTCATATCCTTATCAGCGTCGAATATAAGATGTTTCAACGCCCAAATGGAATTTAGTCTGAGTGGTGGAAATTCAGAATGCACTCCTTCAATTATTAAGTCCAACCCGCCCTTTTCAATATAAGCCTTCTGTGCGGGACTGAATTCCAAGATCAAGTTACAGATAGCAGCCATAATAGCAGTGCGGACTTCTAATTGATCCTCAAGTTCTTGCGCTTGATCATATCCAATAGAAAAGTTATTTGTATTGTCCTGCCCGGATTCCCTGCCTCTTTCTGACTCTGCATGAAACAACTTGATAACACCATCAACAATCTCTGTTGATGCCAGACTAGTTCGAAGAAGAGTTACACTTCTAGATAACGCCCTCAGTACGTGACAAGCCGCGACCTGAATCTTTCGGAACGACTTCAGACTGACTGATGGAGGAGGAGATGACGAAATCACATTTGTCACATAAGACAGCATACCTGCTTCTACAATCTTCAGTCGAAACTCGTCCTTATGCATGGCGATTCCTGCAAGCGCCAATAAACAACTTTCAATATACACGCTGTCCGACTTGGCAGAAAGATTAGATGACTTTAATACAGAAGCAATCTTACGGATGACATTGACTTCAACAGCCATAGAGGCACTCTGTTCATCGTCACGGCAAATGTGCGCAAGCGTCAGCGAGATCCTTGGGTCTGAAGATATGAGATCAAGAAGTGGAACCAAGGCAGGTAATAGTGGCTTTTTCATATAATCTTTTTGTTGACTGCTAACAGCATGTTCTTGAAGCTTTGCAAGCAATTCAATAGAGCTTATTCGAATTCCAACATCTTCGGACCTCGTAAATGCCAACAAACCGCTAATGAAATCTTGAGAACTGAGAGTCATCTTGATTGTACCCGAAGCTGACGTGGTGGCCGGTGCACATACCAGAAGATCGTTTGCCTGACTAGCTGTAACAATATGAGAAAGTGCTGACAGCGCTGACTCGAGTGGGAGTGCCTTGGCCGCCATTTGCTCATGGTATTGGCGCATGAGTATAGCAATGCGTGCCGACAGACATCTTGACAACCGAGCTAACTGGTTTTGATGGGCCTTTGATGACGTGAGCAGAGGTAAAAGTGTGCAGCACTGGGTTATGATGGGTGCAGAAGTGGTAGATACCGATAGTAGTCGATCTAAAACATCTGCTATGGCTGGGAATCTGCTTAGAAGATAAATATTGGGATGGTTTTGTAGTACCGTAACTAACAGCCGTAAACATGACCCCGTCAGATCAGCAGAGTCTGGCTCCTGTAAAGTTTCGATAACTGATTCCAATACGGGATACCGCAAAAGCTTCGAAACAGTTTCTTCAGAGCCTATAAGTTAGAGAAGAGGCCATAATGAACTAAGTGTCAAGCGGGATATCCAGCTATAAATTAAACATACCATACGCAAAGCTTCCTAGACAGTGACTTGCTAAAATCTTACTTTGGAGCGATCCTTCTTTTAATATACTAAGAATCGGAAGGATGATAGGCTCGACCAGCAGCTCATCCTTCTCTTCATTGTGGCCGATGATAGAATTCTTGACATTTCGGAGCGCACCGAGCTGGATAGCAGGATTTGTTGATGATAGCTGCTCTGGGAGGCTGTAGAATCCTATCATTTTTCCCGATCTCTACGTTATCAGTTTCTACGCAAAACCGATAGATTCCAAAATTACAAAACAACTCAAGAAGATCACTGAGGTTGCCAGAATCAAATTACATCACGTGGATTGTGGAGGGGTCCTAATTTAGACACTCCTGAGCACCACTGTATTCTACCCCGTACTACCACCAATTCAGAATAGTATCGTAAAGTGTGGACAAAGGATTCGGTCTGTTGATACAACACGGGTGATTACATAGACTCATAATTCCTAGCTTCTGGCAATCAAAGCACTTCTTGCTTGTTTAAAGGATCCTACTTATAACTAATACTAGTGGCCGATGAATCTCCATGATCACTTAAAAGACAGGATAGGATATCCATCCTAACTTGTACTTATATACAGCATAAAGTGGATGAATTGATGTTTATTCTTAAAAACTATGACACAAAAAGCTCAAAAGGCAAAAATACCGAGTGACAGCTACAAAAAATCAGCTGCTATGCAACTTTATGCATGGATCTGCATATATTACTTCATGTCTCTCCACACGCTCTCAACGCTGCGAACCTGAATTAGAAGCGTACATAAAGCCAGTCATATTGACATACGAAAGACCAAAAGTCGGGATCCTGGCACAGATCTTGAACTGTTGTCTGCAAAGACTTGTTGTGTCTTGGGGCAGCAATTGTTTCGACCGGAATAGTAGAAGTGGTGTTACGAGGGGTAGGCAAATAGGAATCATTTTGGGTATTCAAAGGAGTTTCAAAATCGCGGTGCCCAGAAGCGTAGTATGGCAGTTGAGATGACGGAGATTCCTGACTATGGCCATGCTCTGGTGTCTCTTGGGTATTTGGAATGACAAAGGAATCCTCATGACAATCTTCAGCTGTTCGTCTATCAATCATCGGCGTGGCCAACAGAATACGAGGATGAAAGCCACTATCATTGACCTGAGACAAATCATTCTGACCAGCTGCAGATATAGTTATCTTACAGTCTTTGTTACTTAAAAGCTGTACCAGTTCAGAGAAGATATCAGAGTCTTTGATCCGGATTTGAAACCGATACGTCTGGCTGTGAGTCAAACAAAAGACCAACAATCATACTCACCATTATTACACCTTTCTCAACATGCAAATACTTCATTCCAATTACAGGACTCTTACTTACCAAGGCATAACCTTGACCTCGAACCTTGTTCTTTGGGTTCTTTGCCAACCGTTCCAATTGGGCTATATCAATAGTCTCCTACAGTCAGCCAGCTTTCAAAAAAGTTAAAATACCAGAATTGATTCATTCCAACGAATTGCCAAGATAACATTCTTATCTGACCAGTCTATTTCAAGGGTCAGATTAGATCTCTGGTCAAAATGTGCCCAGTCATTGGGAGAAGCGGTGGATGACGAAAGGCCTCTGGTTGGAGTGTGCAATCGGCAAAAAGAATATTTATCAATATTGAAGACCTTTTTCTCCATAACTCTGCCACGCTTTGCTACCATTTTACAAAACTATCTTCACAAATATATGATTACTACTACGTTTAACTTCTTTTAGTATTACTGGAAGATAAGTAACTGTGTGCGATTGCTGCGTTTAAGGAGGCCACATATGGGTACGGGCATAGCTTGCAGCACACCCGCATCAGCCACAAAATCTGCTATCGTTCAGCCACAACACGTGATGTATCGTGATTCCATGCAAGAATTTAGCCACAGCTATGCTTGCAAAAACTGCATTCAGTCACAGGCGTGGCTGACGTATATATATATATAGCGTGGCACCTGTCTGTGGCTAAACTACTTCCAACCAATGGCTCCTTCCATTGATATAACTAAACAAGAGCAGACTTCGTCTGCCCAGTCTAATGGGCCATTCCCCGTATCTGGGGATTTCCATTCTGTCTCTGGATCATTCTATGGCAGCCCTCAGCTTCTTATCCAGCAGGTGGTATACAGCTTGTCGAACTCGGTATTCTCATACTCTCCTGAAACTTTCGCTTTGGATTCGGCCATTAAGAACTGGCGATCCTTAGGGCAGAAGAGACCTGCTGGCACTATCCCTGAACTTTATGAGTTGGAAGCTCGTCCTGGTGCTGCTTCGGTTTTACTTGGATATATATACGAATCAGTGCTTAGTGCTGCATCTGACAATACCGAACTAGAGGTGCAGTCAATTTTGGCTTCTGTTGGTTCTCTGGATTATATGAAACCTGTGTTGGCTCAGTATGCTGTATTGGAGTCTGCTTCGCGACCTCTGGCGTTCCATGTCTCATCTGCAGAGTATGATGCGACTTCTCAGAAGCTAGTATCAGACTATCTACCGTCTATTGAGATTTCCCGAGATCTTGGTTTGGGTCTTATTTCGTCTTTGTCGAGCAATGATGCACAGCACATCGCTGTGTTGGGTTCTCTGCTGTCAGTCGTGCTTCCAACCATTCATGTTTATGAGGGTATTAGAGGCTCTCGTCAGCTATCCAAAACTTCTGCTGTGTCGTCTCCTGATGAGGTTGCACATGTTTTTTCCACTATTTCTCGTGAGATCGTTGAAAATGGATCTTCTCAGACCTTGTCGAGTAATATCTTGTCTGTCTTCAGACTATTGAATGCTGCTTTCAAGACTGACTACAAGCCTTTTGAATATGTTGGTGCCGCTGATGCTGAAACTGTCATTGTCTCTTTTGGTTCAATTGAGGGATCAGTTATTTCAGAAGTTGTGAGCAATGCAAAAGACTCAAGTGTTGGAGCTATTAACGTGCGATTATACAGTCCTTTCCTTGATCAGGAGTTTTTGAAAGTTCTGCCTAAGACTGCCAAGAAGATCATTGTGTTAGGTCAGAGTAGGGATGAGACTGCTAGTTCTGCCCTGTATTCGGACGTGGCGACAGTTGTCCTCATGAAATATGGATTTTCAAATGGTTCTGCTCCTGACATTGTTGACTACAAGTATTCTCGAAGCACCGTGTGGTCCCCTTCCAAGATTGCTAAAATTTTAGGAGTGGAATACGTTGCCTCGAGTAATGATTCCCGAAAGGCTGCTGTCTTCTGGGACATTGACTCTTCAAAGTCTGCCAACGCACCTGGAACTTTGGCGCACACTCTGTCACTGGGAGCATCCAAAGCTGTTGAATTCTACAAAGCCTATGATAATGAATCATTGGCTGGTATATTTCAGTCTGAGGTTATCATTTCTGATAAACCTAACCGATCGCCTTATTCTATTACTGATTCTGCAGACTTTGTTCTTGTGAACGATTCTAAGATTTCTGCTATCTATGAAGTATTTTCCAGTTCCAAGGATGGTTCGGTAGTTGCGGTGGCAAGCAAGTCCGGTTTGGAAGAAGTTGAGAAGGTTCTAAGCCCATCAGCTAAGCGAGCAATTGCCAGCAAAAAGTTGCAGCTTTATACTATTGATTATGAAACTATTGGCGAGAACCCTGAGACTCTGGGTCGAACCCAGGCTATGATTGAGCAATCTGCTTTCTGGAAAACTGTATATCCTGATCTCACTCTCAACGAGATTACAACCAAGATTGTCTTGGCCAATGGTGTAGATACCGAATTGGTTGCTGCCACTGTTGTGAGTCTTCTTGAAAAGGTGTACGAGTCTGCTCTTATCCGAGTGGAGACCATTCCTGAGCAATGGGCAACTGCTGCTGAAGCTGAAGATTCCAGCGAGGAATTGCCAGCTTTCATCGTGCCAGATAGTTTTGTTGCTAATGATGAGACTTTTGGTGAAGATGAGGGACCATCTGCTACTAATTTGCCGTGGACCGAAGCAGTTAAGAAGGTTGCTTTCAAGGAAGCGTATGGCGTTCAAAATGAGCTGCGACCTGATATTCCAGTCGAGAATTTCATTGCAAAGGTTCAAGTCAATGAGAGAGTTACTCCAACTGATTATGATCGTCACATTTTCCATCTTGAGCTTGATATCACAGGAACTGGTCTTACCTATGCCATTGGTGAAGCTCTTGGTGTTCACGCCCCCAATGACGAAGAACTTGTAAATGAGTTCATAAACTGGTATGGTGTTGACAGCGAAGATTTAGTTTCCGTTCCTGCTCGAGATTCTCCATCCCAGTACGAGACTAAGACTGTTTACCACGTTTTGAAAGACAATTTGGACGTTTTTGGTAAGCCTCCAAAGAAGTTTTACGAATCGTTGGCTGGTTTTGCTACTGACAGTACCGAAAAGGCTAAGTTAGAACATCTTGGCTCTCCTGAAGGTGCTGCAGAACTTAAAAAACGAACTGAAGAAGAATTTTCTACCTATGTGGATATCCTTGAAGAGTTCAAATCTGCCCACCCTACAATTGCCCAGCTTGTTGACATCGTATCTCCCCTTAAGAGGCGAGAGTACTCTATCGCATCGTCTCAAAAGGTACACACCAATGCGGTCCATCTTTTGATTGTTGTCGTCGATTGGATAGACTCTAAGGGACGAAAGAGATATGGTCAATGTTCTCGGTTCCTATCGCAATTAAATGCCGGTGCTGAGGTTGTTGTTTCGGTCAAGCCTTCGGTAATGAAACTTCCTGCTTCAACCAAGGCTCCCATCATCATGTCTGGTCTAGGAACTGGTCTTGCTCCTTTCAAGGCATTCTTGGAGGAGAAGGCTTGGCAGAAGGCTCAAGGTTACGAGATTGGTGATATTTACCTCTTCTTGGGATCTCGACACCAGAGACAGGAGTACCTATATGGAGAACTGTTCGAGGCGTACAAGAATGCTGGTATTCTTACCTATATTGGAGCTGCATTCTCTCGAGATCAACCTCAAAAGATTTACATCCAAGATCGAATTCGAGAGGCCAAGGATAAGCTTGTGGACGCTTTTGTTGCTCAAAAGGGAAGCTTCTATCTGTGTGGTCCTACTTGGCCAGTGCCTGATATCTCTGCTGCTCTGGCTGATATTGTTGCTACAGAGGCTGCAAGTAGAGGTGAAACTGTTGATGCTGCTCGAGAAATCGAAAATCTTAAGGAGCAGGAGCGATATATTCTCGAGGTTTATTAGATTTATCATTCTAACTGTTATACATATTATAGACTACATAGAATAATAGATAAATGGAATATGCACTTTACTTCTTTCATGACTTTAAATTACGCAAGTTGAACCTTATGATGTAAGTTTAAATGATTTAAACATACTGGCAGCTTCCGATACGCTTCTTTAGCATAGTCTCTATACAGTTCCAAGGGCGAATCAACCTCGTAATATATCATGCAAATTGATCGCCCAACTCTTTGCCCACCGTAGTATAACCCCCCTATAAGAGTGACGCACCTATTCATTTTGGGCGGCGTCTCCTCGGTTACGCTTCATCCCTACTCATCCAAATCACTGTCGACAAAAAGGACACTACAAGGGCCTGAATATTCTTGTCAAAAAGCTTGTGCCAGTGGGATTGTGATCAAATAAAAATGGCTAGTCTTGAAGATCTTATCCCCGTCGTCAACAAATTACAGGATCTGGTATTCAATACCATTGGGACGGACACGTTGGATCTGCCCCAGGTAGTGGTTGTTGGATCCCAGTCTTGTGGCAAGTCGTCAGTTCTTGAAAACATTGGTAAGATCAAAATGATTGATTTCAATAAATGCCGTGCAAAGTAGCTAACTTTAGTTGGAAGAGATTTCTTACCCAGAGGTACTGGTATTGTAACCAGACGTCCTCTGATCTTGCAACTCGTCAACATCCCATCGAGTGCGCCGTCAGTACCCCAAAATGATGTGATTCGAAGCACCACCCCTTCATCATATTCATCCTCATCGCCTCCTGGAAGTACCTCTCCTGCGTCTTCTTTGTCTCGTGAAGCGGAATGGGGCGAGTTTCTACACATTCCAGGGCAGCGATTCTATGATTTCTCTGATATTCGACGCGAGATCGAGTCTGAAACGTCACGAATAGCTGGTAACAATAAGGGGATTAACCGTTTACCTATCAATCTCAAGATATTTTCTCCTCATGTTCTAAACTTGACTGTTGTGGACTTGCCCGGGCTCACCAAGATCCCCATTGGAGATCAACCTACCGATATTGAAAAACAGACCAGAACTCTGATCCTCGAATACATTGCGAAGCCTAATAGTATCATCCTGGCAGTGTCTCCTGCAAATGTGGATCTTGTCAATTCTGAGTCGTTGAAGCTTGCCCGACAAGTGGACCCGCAAGGAAGGCGTACTATTGGTGTCCTAACCAAGCTTGACTTGATGGATCAGGGAACTAATGCTCTTGATATATTGTCAGGACATGTTTACCCACTCAAGTTAGGATTCATTGGTGTAGTTAATCGATCCCAACAAGATATTCAAGAAGGAAAACCTCTGGATGATTCTCTCTTATCGGAGAAAGCATTTTTCACCAATCACCCGGTATATCGAAATATCGCACACAAATGCGGTACAGGTTACCTTTCAAAGTCTCTTAATCAGACTTTAATGAGCCATATTCGGGAGAGACTGCCTGATATCAAGGCTCGTCTCAATACTCTAATGGGTCAGACTGAGCAGGAACTGGCGTCCTATGGCAATGCTACATTGTTTGAGAAGGAAAATCGTGGACCACTCGTCTTACAGTTAATGACAAAGTTTGCATCAGCTTTCATATCGTCTATTGAAGGAACTGCAGCAGAGATTTCTACCAAAGAACTCTGTGGAGGTGCCCGGATTTATCATATCTATCATGATGTGTATGGCACCTCTCTGGGCAAGATTGACCCAATCTCCGGCTTGACATATTCTGATGTTCGAACTGCTATCCGAAATTCCACTGGACCTCGTCCTTCTCTGTTTGTTCCTGAATTGGCATTCGATCTGCTGGTAAAGCCTCAAATCAAGCTCTTGGAAAGTCCTTCTCAGCGGTGTGTAGAACTCGTATATGAGGAACTCATGAAGATTTGCCATAATTGTGGGTCCCCCGAGCTGGCTCGTTTCCCCAAACTACAGGCAAAATTAGTGGAGGTTATCTCGGACTTGTTGCGAGAGAGGTTGGGCCCTACTTCGACTTATGTATCTAGTCTCATTGACATTCAGCGTGCATATATTAACACAAATCATCCCAACTTTGTTGGTGCAGCAGCTGCCATGTCTGGTGTTCTCGAGGAGAAACAAGTCAAAGAGAAAAAGGCTAAGGAACTTCAGCGTGCTGCAGAGAAGTCTGCTCTCTCAGATTTGACTAATGGAACAGCTGTTTATGATGCAGACACAGCTGAAGAGCAGCTCGAGAATGGACATGCTGATATTCAGACTAATGGTAAGAAGAAATCTGCTGCCCATCACCATTCCCGACCCAGTATGACTGGTACTAGTACGCCTGTGCCGTCTGTTGGTACAGCAACACACAAAGACTCATTCTTGAACTATTTCTTTGGAAAGGATGAACACCAGAGGGGAGTCCATACAAATGGATTTACGAGTGTTCGGGAATCGTTAATGCTTGGTCATGAGACTAATTCCCGCTTCAATATGAATGGACTAATTGATACTGTTGACGATGAGATAGAGCATCTATCTGAACGAGAACAGATGGAGTGCGAGCTTATCAGACGACTTATTGTATCGTATTTCAATATTGTGCGAGAGAATATTCAGGACCAGGTTCCAAAGGCAGTCATGCATCTGCTTGTGAACTTTTCAAAAGAAGTAGCCCAGAATCGACTGGTCAGTGAGTTGTATAAGGAATCGCTATTTGATGAGCTTCTTTACGAGGACGAAGCTCTTGCTCAAGAGCGTTCGAAATGCCAAAAGATGTTACAGACCTACCGAGAAGCGGCAAAGGTCATTGGAGAAGTTGTTTGATACAATTAAACTGTATATAGATTAAGGAACTCATCTGTTTAATATTATTGAGAATCGTTCAAAGTTCGGAATTTTGATTGGAATGAGTCAATGTCCAAGTAAGTGCCTTTGAACCACCTCTTTCCAGTAGTAGGAGCAAACTGTCGACGACCATGCAGCGCTCGCCTATTCAAGAAAAGAGCACAGCTATGCTCTTCCATTTTTAGTTCAATCTGGTTTTTAGAGTCTTCGATATATTCTTCAAACATTGCAAGGCCACGGTGAAAGTGGGCCAATTTCTCGTCCGATATATCAGACACTGTAGTCAATGAGTCCAATGGTCCCTGGAAAGGAGGGGAATAATTAACAGCCTTTATTTCCCTTCTTCCAAATTGATTAATCTCTCCAAGTGGATCATGTTCAATTAAAGGTCGCGAATAATAATAATGCTGGTTATCATTGACGTAGTGATAGGTAATTGGAACTTCAGTCAACGCATCGTATCCACTAGGATCAAGCTCCAAAATCCTTCGACACGCAGCAAACGAGTCGGCAAATATTGATTCCCCTCCAATAGACTTGTTTTCAATGACGTGAAGCAACTGAATTCCTGGCGGGCTTTCATAGTATAAAAGATCCATATGCAGTGGCAGGTAGACAGCAGTATATGCTACATTCTTAGCCCGAGGATCAGATACAACATTCCAAGATGATCCATAAAATGTTTGTTTAATATAAGCAATTCTTTTGCCTATTTCCTCGACAGAAATACTACCAGATGGAGTCTTTTCATCATGTGGTATATCTGTGACAAACACAAGGCCATACTGATTCAGGCAATTGACCGCCAACCGCAAACTATTGGTGTCATTCATATAGTCATTATAAGAAATCCTCAATAGCTTATCATTGACAGTAGAAGCTTCAAAATGGGGCCAGATAATGGTGCTAGCAGAGTCCAATTTGCGGTATTGCCTTCTATTTACAACATTGGCGTAACGGATCATAAATTCCTTGGAATATTGAGATAATTTCCCATCACTCCACTTGATATGTAGTATGTCGCTTGTAACGGAAGCATCAACTGCCTGGATTGAAGGCGAAATAGATCCAGTTGAAAAATTCTTTTGCTGAGTACTCGGATCTACTGACAGTTCGTCATGGGCAGCATCCCTGAGAAACAGATTTCGAAATGTCACTGGCTGGGAGGCTAGGCCCGATATTTGAATTCCCCTCGAATCAAACGATTCAACGTGGAAACTACGTCTGAAACTCAAACTCAGCGATAAGCGTTTGGCCATCATCTTTTGAATGTTTCCGTTAAGGTTCTATATCTAACAAATGTGGGGTGTTTGGACCGCGGCTATAGTTTTAGTCCTTAAATGTGATTTTCCCCATAGAGTAACTATCCGTTACCCCTGAACATCTCATGACTGCCGCTGACAAGCGCCAGAGTGAGCAAGCACTAGAAAAGCTTCTGAAAAGCGTAAAAGAGGACGTTGATAATGAATGCCAATTACGAATAGAACTGAATTATGGGAGATGCAAGCGTACTTATAAGTTTCCTGGAAAAACCGAACTTGAGAGTCGTAAATTTACAGCCATCGTCCGTGCAGCCGAGATTATAGCCTGTTGTTTGCATAGCAACCAGATTATTACCAAGAGGGACTTGTTCTATAAAGATGTAGGATTATTTCAAACACAGAAGAAATCGGATGCTATTGTCAGACAGATTGCTAAGCATTTGGGGGTGCATTCATTGGCAGATTTGAATGTTATTTCGTCCCCCAAGGGCCTGATTCTCGGTAACGTGGGTATATTCCTCAACAGCGGAATCATTATTGATGTCAATGCAAATAGTGGAGTACGATTAGATTATATCTACAATTTTGTTGTGGAATTCCAAGACATTTATATTAACTCAGGCGGTATTGATACCAGCAGGGTCTGATATCAGCCACATTAGAGTCCTGGACGCCAAGTATATCCTAGTGGTTGAGAAAGAGGTAAGATAGCGCATCATGGTGAGTTGAATTGGTTACTGATGAATAGTCTATTTTCCAGCAGTTGTGCCATAAATTGACCAATTGCATTTTAATAACCGTATGTACTTTACGACGTTTGCTATGGCATGCTTACAAAGGGGAAAGGATTCCCAGATACCGGTACAAGACACCTTTTAAACAAGATATCCAAGACATATCCTGAGATACCCATCTTTGCCCTGGTAGACTCTGATATCTATGGGCTCAGAATAATGGCTACCTATTGTAACAATACCGAAATGTCCAATTCGAGAGTCCAATTTCTGGGCGTTAGTATCCTGGACTATAGGGACGGGTGGTTACCTATTAGCCATCGAGACCGTAGTCTAGCCATGCTTCTGATCAGAAAACCATGGATTCATGATCCTTCCAAGGGTACATGGAAACGGGAGGTCCAATTGGGTATGTTTCTTGGCCTCAAAGCCGAGATGGATGTATTAGGAGACTCTGATAAAGTCGTCAAATACGTTGAATCCCGTTTGCCTGCTATGGTAGGCAACTGCATTTAATTTGCTTGTGTAGCCTTTGGCTTTTTTCGGATTGACATGCCTCCAAGTACATTAATTCTACCATTAACGTCAACTGTCAATCCCGGTATTTTCTTTTCTATAGCTACCCTCTTTCCTTGAATTTGTAATCGTGAAACCTCTGGTAACCGCTTTTGTATTTCATCGTATGCTTCCTCAGATAATTGCCGTGTCTCAAAACTTAGTCCCAATATTGTGTCTTTGAGTGCTTCAAATTGATCATACTTCACGCCATGAGGTTCATCTTGGTCAATTGGCGATGGCTTTATAGTACCTCGAAGTCCAATTATACCTACAACACTACCAAGACGGAATTCTTGGCGAGATTGAAGTTCTACCCAAAATTGATCCATGGATGTCCTTTTGGCGCGTTTTTCAACCACCAAGTAGTCTAGGAACCGACCTTTAGGATCATCAGGAAATCGTGGAACATAATATACGGCAGCGTCAGATTTGTGACTGACATTAGGATCAAAGAATATGTCACCAACCTGCCAATTGAAATTGGGATTTTGCGGGAAATAAGCCATGATCCTGCGATGATCTTCGCCGGGAACTTGTAGAGTAGCCTTGGATACAGTTTCAAACTCATCGTATAATGGATCTAATGCTCTTATCCACCATCTGATTAAGGCATTGTCGCTTAGAATGTGCTTTTGCGAGTTCTTACTCGACAATGGAAACAAATACTGGCCCTCAGATTTGGCAAACAGACAGATCCTGAACGATTTGGATGGTTTCACGTACATGTGGATCAACCCCCGAATAATACCTGTAGTAACTCCTAAGATAGACAAACCATTTGATTCATAATAATGCCCTGTAGTATCAGCCTTTGATATAAATAAAGTCATCTCCTCAGGCGATTCGTACAGGATGGTTTCGAGCGCAAACACGCATTGTCGGTTGTAGGAAAGGATGAAAAAGTGGGTAGCGCTCAGATCCAGCGATCCAGCATGTTTAGGAGATTGATATACCAACCGTCTAGTTTTCTTAGAATTCGTCTTGATGTGAGCAAGATCAAATGGCTCTGGCAATTGAGGTAGAACCGGCTCCAGCTCGTTGGCAAATCGCATATGTGGGCGTGTATAGTGTATGAGGCAGCACCTCTAGTCACAGGGCATTAGCAGGAGTTTGTCAGATTCTAATGAACCTAATAAGAACAGATCACAAATTAAATACTCCGAGCAAATTAATAATAATGGGATCATTGATTGGTAGAAAGCATATCTAATAATCAATCGGCAATAGTTGAACATTGAGCAATCAATGAGAATTACATTTGATGGTTGGATCTATCATACACGACTATATAGATGTGGACCAGCCCATGACATCACTACCCATCAATACATACATGACAAAATAACTATTCTAAGCAGGAGAAAAGAACAATTATGCATTCTGGTACTCATCTGGGTAGAAAATGAGTCGTTCATTGGGGTTTGCAGTGAGAATAACCAATCTGATGACTCCTCCAGAGCTTCCATCCCACTTGATCGCCTGTGACAACGAAGTCTTGACAAATGATACAGCCTCTTCTTTGGTCATATCCTTTTTGAAATTCTTATCACAATATCCATATATGTAAGATGAACCACTACCGGCAATAGCATACTCCTGTTTGTGTAGACTGCCACCAAGTGGAATGCTGTAGACTTCGCCGCTGCCAGTTTTGGCGTCATAACCAGCAAGAATGATACCTGCCGTCAACTGGTCCTTGTACGAATAACACATGTTTCGGAAAACTGAAGCAGCTACTCGAGGCGATGGGTCCTCACCCATTAGATGAGCATATAGCTCCATATCGTACTGAACAATGTCAGCCACTGCCTGGGTATCAGCAGCCGATCCTGACCTACAACACCAGATCTTGTCATCAATTTGAGTCAATTTGTCTGTCACCCGATTGGCGATAAATGATCCTGTAGTAGTTCGACTGTCTGCCCCTAATATAACGCCATCCTTGAACCTGACTGCCATACTTGATGTTAGAATTTGCAACTATTACTGCTAACTAATATAATATTGTGCGTGCCATCCATCGCCACTTACATTGAGGTTCCAAGGCTTATGTTAGTACCGTTTACCATCACACAGACGAAACTGCTTATATGCACCGAGGTTCAACTTACTTGACTTCACCTTTCTTAAGGCCATTGACGTCCACACTGACTCCGTTCATTGTACCGAAACACTAAGAATCTATGTTGTAATCCTAATGATGGGTTAGTAGTAATGGTGGTAACTGGGATGAGGCTAACTGGCACGGCTGAAATGGACCAACGTGAACGCAGCCTCGCGTGTGGAGGCTCACATCTAGTTGAAAATTTCAGAGCCTTCTCAAATTTCAACCTCCTAAATCAAATGAGTGAACCGAAATTACCCAAGTTGGCCGGTACTTCGGAGCCATGGGGACCTCCTACTGCGATTCCCAAGACCTTGCGATTCAATGAGGTGCCTTATGCACCTTTCTCCAAGGGCGACAAACTCGGAAAGGTTGCTGATTGGGCTGCTGAAGTGAAGGACGGAAAGGACCAGAAGCGACAACAGTATGGTCGAGGATTCAGAGATCCATACCACGCTTACGGTGCAAGCGCTGCATCTTTCTTCACCAATGAGGAAGAGGAAGGAGTTTCTGCTTTCTCTGTGGTTGATAACAGTGCCAAGGCTGCTCCTAAGGCTCGAACCCAGCACACGGTTCTGCGATCTCGAGGTGGTGGTGCTACCGGACAGCGAGGTGGCGCTGCTGCTCCTGGTGGTGGACGGTATCCTCCTAATACTGGAGGTGGTCCCTCTGGTCCTGGCCAGCGACAGGATCGTCAGCAGCGTGGACCTGGTAATTCGTGGGCTAACAACCGACGTGGACCTTGGAGAGATTACGACAAGCCAACTCGAGTTCGAGATGCAAGTGTCAAGATCACCGATTCTTGGAAGCTTATCCAATCTATCACCTTTGGTGAGCTTCTCAAGCTTTCTTTCGATATCAAGACTGGTACCGATGTTGACACCTATGGTTTCGTTAACCATTACAACAAGGCCCTCGACAAGCCAATCGTCAATATCAAACTACAGCAGTTGGATCGAATTGTTCACAACATCAGTACTTCTGAGGACCCTGTAATTCAGGAGCTTGCTTCTAAGGGAGTGGCTACTTGCTTTGCTACTGACTCCATTATCTCTTTGCTTATGTGCACTACCAAGACCGTGCTGCCATGGGATATCATTATCAATAAGAAAGATGGCAAAGTTTTCCTCGACAAGCGAGAAGGTGGACCCCTCGACCTTGTTTCTGTTGATGAGAACGCTGTTGAACCTCCTTCCGAGGCTGCAGCTGATAAAGACAACATCAATAGTGCATCTCAGCTTGCATTCGAAGCAACCTATATTAACCAGAATTTTATTGCCAACGCTGTTGACAGCGCGGGTTTGAAGCACAACTTCGACCATCCCAATCCATTTTACAGTGCAGAGGATCAGTCTGATGTTCCTCTTCTTACACGAGGTTACCGATATCGAACATTTAATGTGGCTGACACCCCAGAGAGCGAGCCAATTAACTTTGTTATCCGAACCGAAGTTGATGCTGTTCAGAAGGGACCCAATGGCGACGTTTCGTACGTTACTGTACGTGCTCTTAATGAATATGGCGGCTCTTCTGGCGCCCTTGAGTGGAAGAACAAGTTTGTTAACCAGCGAGGTGCTATTGTTGCTGCTGAGATGAAGAATAATCTTAGTAAGTTGTCTCGATGGACTGTCCAGAGTATTCTTTCTGGTGCTAGTTTGATGAAGATTGGTTTTGTATCCCGAGTCACTCCTAAGGATAACACTCAGCATTCCATTATTGGAGTTCTGGGTCGAGATCCTGCTCAATTCTCCAGCCAAATTGATCTTAACTTGAACAACGGTTGGGGTATTGTTAAGTCTATAATCAATATTTGCTCTGAGCTTGACGATGGCAAGTATGTTCTCATTAAGGACCCCAATAACCCTGTCATTAGACTGTACAGTGTCCCAGAGAATGTGTTTGACGAAGCTGAGTAAAATATATAGTAAAAAGAAGCCTGTGTGGCACATTATTACATGTCAAGAAAAAAATGGAATAAATAACTTGTCATTATTAGTAGGATCACCATAATAAAGCTGATGAATAATCGTATAAATGTCATTAAAATAAAATTTTAAAAAAAAGGTGATTCGTCAGCTAGATTGCTGTAGTAACTTCCCGTAAGCGAGATGGCACTTGGGCACGAGAAGGTGTCGCTGGTGGAGGATTAGGACTCTTTAATCGCCTCCACCGTTCAACTGAAGTCAATGGAATATACTTTTTCGTCCGCACCCGAGTAGGTGTTTCTAAAATACTGTTAACAGGATCTATACTCTGGTTGACGTTGTTATCGATCAGAGCTTCCTCAGTTTTGGCTCGCCATACTCGCCACGTTCTACGGAATCTAGATACCTCGAGCCTATTGTAATACTCATCGGCATCACGCTTCCTGGAATTCAACTTGAAAGATATCATTCTCCATTTTCGAAGAAGCCGTACCACTTGGTCTTGAGACTTTATCTCGTCCAAGAAAACTGCTTCTTCTGTTTGTTGCCGAACCTTCTTCTGACGCTCAATCCATGTGTTCAGAACATGGCCCACCAAAGAACTGGTGTCAACATAAACTGCTTTGTTGAAGTCAGAAGAGACCTGATCGGCTCTTGATTTCCAGTGATCCAGTAATTCCGCAGATATTATTTTGCTCTTATTGTCAACGTTCTCAATTGCCATACGATATTGCTGTTTGACAGTGTGATATCGCCCAGACCATCTGCTTGACATTTTCAATATCGTCTGTTTTTTCTTCATTGCCATGTACTTCTCGTACGAATCATTAAGCTTGATGAGAACCTTTTCTTGAGTATACTGTCGCCACACTCTCAATATTTTCATCTTGTCATTTCGGTCATTAATGGTGCAAGCCAGGATGTAGGTCTCAGCTATCGATGCAACATTATTAATATAAATATCAAAGTGCTTGCACTTCAATTGATCCACATAATATCTCTGACCGAAATTCTTCAGTTTTCGGATCTCTTGCATGCGGATCATCCACTTCCCAAGCATCTTAAGTGTTGTGTGAGAATAATCATAATCAACAGCCTCCCATTTGAGGGCAGTTTGTAGCTTTGTTCTCCGACTGACAGAACGGGTCCATTTACGGACAACATTTTTCCTGATAGTATCGTCTCGAGTTCGCAGCAGAAGATGTAGGCGTTCAGCGAGCACCCATATGTGAAATCTCTCTGCCACAATGTTATTATAAGAATTGCGAATAAGCGAATTAGCTGACGAATGTAATCTCCAATTTCGGAAAGCACGAAAGCATAAAATGAAGGAGCAAAACCGGTTAGCCTCCATTTGGTATAATGTAGCATTTCTCCACGTCTTGAAAGTACGTCTGAGAATAGATGTGTCTCCCGCATTCGCGACTTGGAGGCCCCTAGAATACAATTCGGCATCTTTCCTCCACATGTTTAAATATATATTTATGGTATTGTCTTTTGCCATTTCATGTGACAGTTGTTCGTTCTCTACTGTTGTATCATACCTAGCGATCCATTGCGAAGCAAAAAGCTGGAGATATCGTTGATTAACAGCGGAATCAATTTTGAAATAGCGTTCAGAGACATCTTCGTATCGGTCTCTCCACCTATTGAACAACTTCTCAACACATAGATTGTCGCGACTCTGGACGGTGATCTCTTCGTAACACTGAAACGCCCACGTACTAAACAGAGTTGAGCGAAGATTGGTATCACGCATTTCTTCGGCACGAGATTCTTGCAACACTATCTTTGTCTGTTTAGAATGCCATTTGTTGAAGAATTTAGCCCGTATTATCGTCTTGGCAAAGTCCGTATCCTCCTTGATTCTGCAATGTTTATCATATAAAGTCTTTAACGCTTTGAACGTCAAACGCCGATGATCATGGGCCAGAGCCGAAGCGTACCTCCATTGAGAGTTTCTCAATGCACAATCCCACGATTCCATAGAATCCTGAAGTAGTGACTCGCGATCCTTGGCGACCGCCATGGCAGTCAGATTATGTATATGGACACTTTGAGATCCATATACATTTACCCATTTCGCCAGATGCTTGGCCTTTTGGGATGCCTCGAATTCACCCAATGCCTGATTCAAGGTTTCTTGGCGGATTCGATTTTGCTCCTCTAGAGAATAATCTGCAAGAAGCTGATCAAATCTTTGAGTCCAGGTCTTGTGAGGGTACGAACACAAATGTACTAAGATGTTCGTACACTGGAAATAAGTTGGATAAGTCTCTGGAGACAACGAATTTCTAGTTGCAAATGTCTTGAAAATCTGGAACAATTCAGAAAAGTCGCTTTTGCTGAATGGCACAGACTCAAATTCGTTATTGTGTTGGTCATAGTCATCTTCCGACGGTTCACGACCCTTTGATACCATACGTCTATCAGCAGTCTGAACCACTAGCCGAAGCAGATTCACATCGTCTGAGGTGAGTCTATATCTTCTAAGAGATGCTCCATCATGTATTACATCATCTACACTATCCTCTGAGCTGGATAAATTATTGTTGGAGATAAAATGTATCTGAGCATCATCGTCTGTACTTTCGTGAGTGGGATCATAGAACGTCAACCCTTCGACTCTTGCACCATCGCCACTCAACTCAGTAGAGTCATCCATATCATATCAATGAGCCCGTTGACTTGTATTGGACGGCTATAACTAGCTCTGGAATGCTGTTTATTTACCGTATTTAGGTCCCACTCCACCAAATAGCTTCTCTTCAGTCCCTCCAGGTTTAAGAGTGCGCACTCGACTGCAGATGCACGCGCACGCGTCTTACCCGGGCTTATAAAGGACAGTTGGAGTTAAGGAACTGCTGGCTCAAGGTGAGACTCAGTTCTTGATTCAGTGTCGAATATGAAACTGGCAGGGATTGCAATTGCTGGGGCATTGGCCATGGCAAGTATTGCTGCTGGCAGCAATGTTGAAGTTGAAGAGACGGTGCTGGAAAAGGGAACTGTTGCACAAGATTTTGAAAACACCGAGGTTGTTCAAAGTGTAGATCTGGCATCCTCGTATATTAAGAGATCCTTGGATTTTGTCGCCAAGAATATTGGACAAGAAGAAGCTTTTACATATGTAGTTGCAATTGAAAAGGAGTTCGAGGGACATGTTGCTCAGATGGAGGCCTACAATAAAAACAATGGCAATCCGTTGGCTATTACCCCATTAGGAGATGGTCTCTATTCGTTGGAGCTTGATGCCGGAGTTTCACCGGGCCAGGAGGTTGTTATTCAGGTGGCCCAAGGTATTACTGGACTTTTGACCCCATATCCTGAATATGGATCTCAGAGTGATCACCAGTTTATCTTGTATACTGGATCCAAGGTCCCAATTTCTCCTTATAGTTCCAAGACTGCAGTGACCCAGATTCGAAGTGTTGGTCTAGAAATGACCCAGCTTGGTGGAGATAGCGAGGATACTGGTGAATATGCAGATGGAATCTTAAGATATGGACCATTCTCTGATGTTGAGCCCTTTGATGAGCAGACTGTGCAAATCCGATATGAGAATCCCCGACCGTTATTCAAAGCTTCCAAGCTCGATAGAGATGTGTGGATTTCCCATTGGGGTTCATCCATTTCTTTCGAGGAAACTTATTGGTTAACCAATGTCGGTACAAAACTGCGTGACACTTTTTCCCGAGTGGAGTTCACTCGAACTCAGTATACTGGTGCATACGATCTCAATTTTGCATCTATCAAGCAAATCGTTTTTCCATTGGCAAGAAGGGCTAGAGATCCTTATTACGTCGACCTTGTTGGCAATGTCTCTACCAGTAACTTCAGGTCTTCAGACTTGGCGTCTACGCTTGAGGCTCGTCCACGATATCCTGTGTTTGGAGGTTGGAACTACAATTTCACAATTGGGTGGTCTCATGATCTGAAGGAACATGTTCATGCTGTCGATGATGAGACTTACTTGGCCAAGATTCCTATTATCCAGGGACCGGAGGATATATTTTATGATGATATCAAGCTTCGAGTAATTCTTCCTCAGGGTGCACAGGATTTCCAAGTTGTGTCCTTTTTTGAGGCTGAAGTCACTACCACTAAGACTTTCAGTTATTTGGACAGCGAGGGACGTCCTACTATTGAGCTGGAATATCACAACTTGATTGATGGTCATAGAGTTGGTGATATTTATGTCAAGTATCGATACACTAGCGCCGATGCTCTTAAAAAGCCTTTATCGGTCACCGCTATATTTGCCAGCTTGTTTTCATTGTTCCTTGTTCTCAGCAAGATTGATATCAGTATCTTCTAAAAAAATAATTTTGCTGTATCATAAGTTGATGGAAATTATAGAGTTTTTATAGCAACAAAAAATACAAAGTATTCACATATCTCTATATATATATACTCTACAAACCTTTCCATGTGAGCTTTTCAACACACTCGAATTTCCGTTTGCTGTCTCTGATGATCCCAAGGTACTTAAGCTCCGAAATTCCTTGCAAGAACCATGCTAATGTCTTTTTATCCCAATCCTGTGAGACCTGCTCGCTCATCACCGCATTGCCATTTTTGACACTCTGCTTGAAAGCAACATAATAATCATAAATGTTGATAAAAACACTTGATTCCCGGTACAGTTGATACAATACCGAAATGTGAGGGTCCTCGCAGTCGGTGCCTAAATAAAGTTTGGGTGTAGAAAGGGCATTTTCTATAGTACCTCGATATGGTGGATGAAAAATACTTCCTTGCAGTGAATATGAATCAACGACGAACACTTCGTGAAAGGCCAATGATCGATATGGTATAAACGAACGATCAATGACATCATATACCACCTTGTGTATCAAGGTCAAAGATGCTATTGGATCATTTTTCTGCTTCAGCGACTGTAGAAGTTCTTGAGCGACAAAATTGTTTTCCACTTCTAATTTAGCAAACACGCCCAAAACCTTTTCAGTATCATCGGCTTGCCTTAATGCTTTTAATAGGGAGTCCACCATCGGTATTCTAGTTCTTCCCAATATTGCTAATGGATAGATATCAGTCATCGATACCGGTACACCAATTAAGTCGTTGTTCAGTTCTATCACTAGATCTATTGTTAGTAATAGTCTAGTGACATAAGCTCGAAACTGTGTTAAATGAAGAGGTAGTACAGACAGCAGGTAGCTATCATCGTGCAACAATCGTTTAGCTTCTTTGTGGTCATTTGATTCCAGTCTCCGCTCTACGTATTCCATGAACGACGGCAACATCCTTAGAGCTTTAATATGTGCAGGGGATATGAGTGGTTGAACTTTTTGAAAAAATGTCTCATCTTCAGAACCACATTGTGATAGTACCGAAAATGGATTTGAGTAGTAGTATGTCATGGAAGCATATTTCAAAGATGAAACAAGAGCATCAATACTGTCAACACTAATTCTCTGTCGCTGAACTACAGACTTGAATAGATTTGGCCCCAATACTATTGCATTAGTGTCATCGGTTGAGCATGCTAGTTGGAGAATCTTTTCCATGCCATTTTCCATCTCGGCGTTGAATGCAGTTCCTTGTAATAACCTAATAGAAGACTTTGGTAGTTTATCCTGAAACACATCAAGCGATGTGGCAACACTCATCATAAGCTTGATAGGAATCGTGGAAATGTAAGAATGCATCATTTTAATTAGTCCCGTTAAAATCGGTATTGGAAATGATTCAGCATCTTCTATCGATATCACAACCCGAATATCTGATATCGATGTAACAAGAGAACTTGACCTCACAAACTTTCGGCACCAGTCTTCCAGCACCTCAAAGTCATATAATAACCGACGATCGAATCGAATATCATCGTCTTCAGCAGCGTTTTCAATTTCTTCAGACGTTCCAGTTAATCGAGCAACAATCAACTTCAATGCAGTTTTTAAGTTTGGACATTCTTTGGATGCAATTGAAACATATACAGTCTGAGTTTGTTCATTGAACCGACTGTATATCTGTGAAAATAACCGCGTGTGATTAGCAATATTTGATCCAGGTAAAATGATTGCTGCTGGAACCCGAGGCTCATCGTCTCTTTCCCACGGATCAAGAACGAACTGGGCTATAGAATCAAGAAGCGCACTATTCGTTGATTCGAGCAATTGATTTATTTTCTTTTGTTGAATCTCCCATGTCGATTGATATAGCTCCCACCGGGTCTTAACCGCTTCATCTGATTCTCCACCACCAAGAAGTCCAACTAATGGAATGCCATCAACTGATCTCGTTTCATTTTGTAAATCATTGCCATACTCCACCTCTGTCTCTAAACCAGTATTTCTTTCTAAAAAGTATACAGTCTTATGTTAGTATTCAATTGACTTTACGTACTGAAATTTGCTTACTCTTTGATTGTCTCGATCCTCTATATCTGCGAACCCCACCATATTAGGCAGAAGGTAAATGATAGATGGTGAGGCTGGCTTGTTGAAATTGTCAAGTACATAGAGGAAGATCAGAGGCAAAGAACCCTCTGAACGGGTACAAGAAGGTGGCATGAATTACGGGAGGAATTTTATTATATTATTATTAATTCCTTGATATGATTATTTTAAACTAATCCAATAAATAACAGTTAATCAATCGATGTTGTTCTCTCTTTTCAGCTTCTCCAAATCGGCCTTTCTGGCCTCGAGTTCTAGAGCTGATGCATTCATTCTGTCAACAGAATGGAAAAGTACCACTAAATACCTGTTCTGATAGTTGTATCCAGATAGCTTATCATGAGCCACCTTGGCATCGCGTGAATCCTCGAATATAACGAATGCTGAGCCTTTGCTATTATCATCAGTTCCTAGCCTGACTTGTCTGATGTTAGATGTCCTGAGTCTTTTTCAGTTCATTCTGCACATACCTAATGGCGCCATACTTGCCAAACAGATCATAGAGCTCCTTAGATCCTACAGAATATGAAAGGTTCTTAACAAAAAGTATATGGCTCTCGACGTTAAGTTTGGGAGGCATGATACGAGAGAAAAATGTTGTAAAGTTGAAAAGCAAAAAAAGATAATGACGGGTGCGAGGTTCGAACTCGCGAGAACTCACGTTCAGCAGATAACCTGTAGGATGAAATATCTTAAGTCTGCCGCCTTAAACCACTCGGCCAACCCGCCGCAATAGCTAGGAGTGACTACAAACCGAAATATATATAGACCGAATTAACAAAACACGCAAAATTGCCCTAACCCTGATATAAATACCCTAAACCTGTGATTTTGCTCTCTTGAGAGAGAGGTTCTAGTCTATCTTGCTCAGAAATAAGGTCAATTTGCTCTATATCCTCGTTTTAGTAAAGTAAAGTTTATTATATTTGATCTATTACTTCCGAGCACACTTGCAAAGTACTAAGGTTTCCTCCTAAATCTGGCGTAGTTTTTCCTTTCTCACACACTATCTCTAGCGCTTGGATCAGTTTCTCTGCAGCCTGGTATTCTCCGAGCCATTTCAGCATTTCAGCTGCACTCCATATTGTTGCAATCGGATTGGCTATTCCTTTGCCAGTAATATCGAACGCACTACCATGAACTGGCTCAAATAGACTAGGGTTCTTTCTGGTGGGGTCAAGATTACTGGAAGGTGCAATTCCAATGCTTCCCGACAATATAGCTGCGAGGTCTGACAGGATATCCATATGCAAGTTCGTTCCTACAATAACATCAAGACTCTTGGGCCTTGATACCATTCTCACAGTCATTGCGTCGACAAGCATTTTGTCCCACTTCACATCTGGAAAATCCAAACTAACTTCCTTGGCTACCTCATCCCACAGAACCATTCCATTCCTCATTGAATTTGACTTTGTCACTACCGTCAGTAGCTTTCGTGGTCGGGATCTTGCTGTTTCGAACGCAAACCTCATTATTCTCTCAATTCCGGTGCGAGTGAAGATGGCGACTTCAGTTGCAGTCTCCCATTTTTGTCCTACGTGTGATCTACCTCCTTGACCCGAGTATTCACCCTCTGTATTCTCTCGGACAAGAACCCAATCCAAATCACTAGGATCTTCAACATTTTTAAGATAGCTCTTTGTACCGGGAAATATTCGGATTGGTCTTACATTGGCATACAATTGCATAGGACCCCGAATTTTCAACAATAGACCCCATAAGGAAATATGATCTGGAACGTCAGGAGATCCGACTGATCCAAATAGCCCGGCATCGTGGGCCTTTAACAATTCAATTCCATTATCAGGCATATATTTACCAGTCTGCAAATATCTTTGTGTTCCCCAATCGTACTCCTGAAAATTGAAATCAAACGTGTTCATACTTGATGCAAGGCTCTTCAGAACAGTTACCGTTGCTTCTACAACTTCCTTGCCAATTCCATCGGCAGGGATAAGGGCAATTGAATAGACTTTCTTATCAGGCATTGTTTTTTCTTTTGGAATTTTCTGTGGAGTTAGTCTGGTTTTCTTGGTTCTTAATTCTATATTTATATGAACATGTCGGCTTTAAAAGGTTTATCCGCATCCGCTGTACAGGCATACGCACTGTAGCCCCATTAGATTGCGGGGCGACGGATAAACTGTTTTTGCGCATCTCCAACATTACCAAGGATCATCTTGCCGCTATTGAATTATATCACTACCGCAACTCAACTTAACTGGTTCCCATTGGCTCTTGATCGTTTCTCAATCAGTTTAGCCGACAAGTAGTGAAATTCCTTTTCGGTATCTCGTGCCAATATAAATTTGCGTTTGGTAGAACAGACGCCGCTAAACGAGTAAAAATGTCAAGAGTCTTCAACGTTCAAGTTGAATCCAAAGTTTCCATTCATGGTATTTGCAAGGGTTCTGGACCTGCTCTTTTGCTTATCCATGGATTCCCAGAGTCATTGCGTATTTGGGAAGCTGTCTTGGATACATTGGCCAAATCGTTCACTGTGTATGCAATCGACTTGAGGGGATATGGGAACTCTTCCAAGCCTTCCAGCCAGCCTGATCACAGTACTTACAGTAAAAAGACAATGGCACAAGACTGTATTGCAGTCATGAACTACTTCAAAGTTGAAAAATTCTACCTTTGTGGCCATGATCGAGGTGCCAGAGTTGGGCATAAGCTGTGCATTGACTATCCACTCAGAGTGACTAAAGCTATTTTCCTTGATATATGCCCTACACTTGATATGTATGAATCGACCGACTTCAGGTTTGCATCGTCTTACTATCATTGGTTTTTTCTCATTCAACCGTCGCCTTTCCCCGAAGATCTTATATTGGGCAACCCTGGTGCGTTTATTCGCAGTCATATGGGAGGGAGATATGCTGGACTCAAACCATTCAGCACCGCAACCTTGGATAGTTACATCTCTACTATAAGTGCCCCAGAGGCTGCTGCAGCGATGTGTGAAGACTACAGAGCTTCTGCTTCTATTGACTTGGAATATGCCCGCGATGACATAAATAACGGTAAAAAGATCACATGTCCTTTGAAAGTTTTATGGGGTAGGTATGGGGTGATTGAAAAATGTTTTGATGCTCTGTCACTTTGGAGACAGGTAGCTGTGGATGTTTGCGGGGAAGCGGTCGAAAGTGGTCATTATATCCCTGAAGAGATCCCCGAAACTCTCTCTAAGCACATACTTCAGTTTTTTCTTTAGGATTTGTCAATACAGCTAACAGATATTTCACATGTTCATTATTAACACCTAATTAAAAAAAAATTCACAAAATGAAGTCAAGATATGGTTAAACTATTTTGCCGCGACATGCGGAAAAATGTCTAGAAGTGCGGGGGCGGGGTATATGACAGCATCTTCCCCTCTAACGAGGGGTAATACTCCGGTATGATTGACTTCACTATTTATAAATCAATATTTCTATGACCCTTCTTTTTTTTATCATCTCACATCTATAATGACTGACAAATTGGAACGTTATAACCTTTATCGCATTTTGTTTATCCTCGTGCCCTCATTTTTGCTGTTTGGATACTTCCAATCTTCCCTGGGTGGATTATTGAATTTTGAATCATTCAAGAAGCAGTTTCCGGCGATGGATACTTCTACTCCCTCTGGTGGTGTTACATCTAATAAATCAACGATTCAAGGTACAGTTGTTGCTATCTACACGTTGGGGTGTATGTTTGGAGCTCTTTCGTGTATCATAGTTGGAGAGCGTTACGGACGTAGAAAATGTGCCATATCGTATGCAGCTGTTAGTTTAGCGGGTATTATAATTCAATCAAGCTCATTCTCACTGGGTCAGTTGATTGTGGGTAGGTTGATCACAGGTCTGGGAGTTGGAGGACTAAATACCACAGTACCAGTATGGCAGTCAGAATGTTCTCCTCCAAATAATCGAGGTAAACATGTGATCACCATTGCCCAATACATAGCATTGGGTATAGCTCTATCATCTTGGATAAATGTTGGCTTTCGCTTCAAGCAAGATAGTCAATACTCTTGGCGGATCCCGACAGCGATTCCTGGGATTTTTAGTCTCGCTGTATTGATCTCATCCTTTTTTTTTGAGGAATCTCCTATGTGGTTTGTTCGAAATGGAATGCTTCAAGAGGCAAGGAATTCTACCGCTATCATGACCGGAAGGCCCATTGATGATGAGATGATTGAGGAAGAAATTAATATTCTTAACTCTGAACTGAATTCTAGATCCACCCGAAGATTAGGTACTAAAGATTTATTTACAATGGGACCTGAGCGAATATTTTTCAGACTTTGCCTGGCAATGTCTGTCAACTTTATCGCAATCATGACTGGTGCCACGGTTATAAGTTTCTACGCAACAAGCTTATATGAGAACTCTTTGCACTTCAATCCGCTCGATTCCTCTTTGCTGGCAGCAGGATCTCTGACATGGAAACTATTTCCAGCATTTTTGGCTTATTTATGCATTGATAGATTTGGAAGACGACCTCTCTTTATGGTTTCTGGCTTTGGCATGGGAGTGAGCATGTTCCTACTCGCAGCAACAGTATCAAAATCTGAGTCCGATAAATCTGCCGCTGCTGCCGCTGTCTTTGTTATATTTCTTTTCTTATTTTTCTTTCCTATTGGCTACCTTGGAGCAAACTTCTTGTATTCATCAGAGATAGCCCCTCAGGACTTGAGAATGCATATGTCTGCAATTGGCACAGCGACTCATTGGTTACTGAATTTCGTTACAGCAGAAGTGACTCCAATCGCATTTTCCACAATTGGATGGAAATACTACACAGTATATGGCTCCGTAGGAGTACTTTCCCTTCCTCTGGTATTTTTCCTCTTTCCCGAAACAAAAGGCAAATCTCTTCAAGAAATCGGGGATCTATTTGAGGCTGCACCAAGCATTTGGCAAGTTTCCCGACTTTCCAAATTGAGTTCATGGAACTCGCTTCCCTCCACCACAAATAATAGCGAAGAGAAGCAGTCAGATATTACACACTCAGAGGTGGCCCCTGAGAGTAATCTAAAACTTTAAGTTCAATCAATATATTTACTGATACTTTACCATATTTTTATGAGTTATGCTCGAGATCCACCTTTCCAGTGCAAATCCAGTAGTCACTTCTCACCTTAAGGTTCAACGTGTTATGCGTGTATTATAATAATTAAATTATCCTGGATAATGCCTTGGTGAATATATTAAAGTTGCCCACTTTTATCTTTTATCCATTTTTATGCAGGGTGATGGAAATTGCTTTCAGGAGAACTCTTCATCAAAAAAGTCGATCCTGGATCCTGGGATAAGTGAATGTCTAGTAGCCTCTCGACAGTTTATAACAAGCTTATCAGGTCCACAGCAGTAAATTGCCACTGAATCCTCAGAGCCTTGTAAAAACTGTTGTATTTCGTTAGTAACATCCAATTTCCCTTTATGTATATATCTAAAAAATGCTTTGTATTCCGTATTTGGTTCATTCCCCAGCGGAATGGATATATAGTTCGATACAAAAATTGTAACCGAAATTCCATCCCGTCTCAGGAGCTCCAATTCCTCTTGGAACCACCCAACCGGATTATAATCATGGATCGCCCATATTATTCTTATATTTTTCTTTTTGCAATCCTTGTGGGCTAGACCCATTGCGTGGGAATATACAGCTGTTATTCCTATTCCTCCAGCAATTAATAGTACATTATGGTAAGTAGATAGATTTATCCCGCTACTATAAGGGCCCTCAATGACTGCCTTCAAGTTAACGAAATCTCTTGAACAATTTTGGACCATTCTTGCTAGTTTTTTCGTCGCACCATTCCTAGATTTTATAAAAAGCTGAATTCTATTCGGGAATATAGGATGTTCAAAAGCTGTAAATGGGTGAGAAGTCCAGATAAGCTGGTTCGTCAAGAATCTCACCCTCACGAAACTTCCAGCAGGCAAGCAAAGAGGAGGTAACAACATGTCTACCTTGCAGACATCCCCCCCAAAAAGTCTAATTTCTGTTTCAACAGCCTTTGGCGAAATCAGTATAATTTTTGTAATTCTTACTAAAATATCGCAAGCATATATTGCCAGCGTGGAATACACCCAAATCATCCATCCAAAATCTACGCAGTGCAAATACACAGCGCATAAAAATAACAAAAACAGCATTCTGTGAGAAATAGCGAAAAGCTCATATGCATGCTTTCTCACTGAAGTTGAAGCAATGATCAGCATGAGCACAGATGCATAAACAGCGATATTCCCTGACCTCCAGTTCTGAATAGTCCACCTGAAATTTGTTGTCTTAGTAAGTATTGATAAATATGTGAAGCAAAACCCGTGAATAATAGCGTGAAGGGCTACAGCTCTCGCAGTCCATCTGTGGAATAGCTGGATAGTACGCATCCTCCATCCTGTGAATGACCCTATGAACTGACCTCTGTTGGCAAAAAGAACTGTAATTGGCATTTGAGTAAATGAAATTATGCCTGTTCTGTTGCCCAGAAATCTGAGCATCTGATGAACTGAAGACTCCACCCCGCTGCCTCCCGGATAAGTCTCGTAGCAGATAGACAACAGTATAATATTTAATATCATATATGTAGTCACCATAATTGCCTCAATTCTTGTAGTCTTGTATAGGCCCAGACATCTGAGCTTTTCACTACGGTATACGTATGGCAACAGCAGATTCTTTTGTATCTGTTGGTATATCCATCCTATTGACCCTCGTCGCACCAATTCAGGATATTTTAGATTTACCATATTGAATACCGAAGAGATTACTGCTATAAGGAACCAAAATCCCAATAGAATAGTACCCATACCAGATCCTAGTTGATACTGCCGTTTTGCAATGGTCGCACCAATAAATTCGGGTCTAAAAGCAGATTCCGCTATATCTACCGGTCTGTTTATGATTTGACCCCTTGTGACACTGTTGGGGTTAATAATTTCTCTCATACCACTACTATATATCTCGTCTAGTTCATTTGATGATATCAGCTTATTGCCATTATATTGACATTTTCGTTGGACGTACTCTCTACCCCAATTGATGTCTTCTTGTCCATGCGAATACCTGTTTATACAATTGAGTACTGTTCCTAGAAATGCGCTATTGTTGCAATAGCAAGATGTAAGCATATTTTCCGTCTCACAAGCGAATCTCCATCCCATCGCACAGTTCCAGCACCCATCACCGAGAGTGCTGGTAATGCCGACTTTTTGAGCTGCACATACGTGAAACCAGATAATATTTATTACACTGACGCAGCAAGATAACTTCATTGCAATGTCATGGTATTATACAGCTGAAAATCAATTCAAGGACTGATAGTTCTATATATGTATAAGTAGCATGTGGTGATCCATTGTCTTAATGTCACGCACTTAAGAACAAGGACATGTAGGTAGGTAGAATACTTGTAGGATTAAACTTATGCGACTTCGGCTTCCTTAAATTCTTTGAACTGGGTCATGCGATAGATCTATAGTTGTGGACGTATCACGTTGCATTAACGACGGATCTCATTCTGGAAAGCTCTTTGTCGTTCCTGCATCGAGAGCAATTTATGGCACATGATCTGAAAAGAAATAAAGAAGTAAATGAATAACAATGATGATAAATACGAAGTGAGAATTAAAATTCAACAGTAGGGTTCTTCTTTGACACAAACTCTATCACCATGAGGGTTCATTAATTGCTCATGATACCATGATGGTGAAATATGCGATTGCCTTACAGCTGGTGTGACTGAGCCAAGAGATTGGCTATCTCCTGTATAAGTATGCACGAGCCGATAATAAGGTTGGCTGTTTGATGTTTGTTCTTCTTGTTCGGGTGACACTGGTTGTACTTTATCCAGTATAGTTGTGTATTCAGTCATTTTTTCGCTGGGGCATTGAAGCCATGACAAAATATCAGATGATGCATTCACCTGTTGCTCTGAAGGTGATATGTTATATGTTGGGGAATGCAACCATGATCGTGAGGTATCAAAATCACTGATGGGACCATCACTTGAGAAGGAGATTTGCTTGGGAATTCTAGGGACGTAGAGCAATCCATTATTACGGTTAACCGGTTTGTTCCATTGACCCACCCTTGGGATCCTTTCTTGAACCGGAATAGAAGTCTCGAAGAACTTAGGTACCCGAGATATAGTTGATGGTTTGCCAGTAGATTCAACTTTCAGTAGACATCGATCATAATGGCGCTTTAGGATATCACTCCTTGCAAAGCTGTCTCTACATAACATGCAGACATGTGGTCTATATCCTGTGTGCTTATGGTGATGGCGCTTCAAGTGTTTGAAGTGAACATAAGACTTCCCACACGTTGGGCATTGGAATTTCCCATCCTTATCTTTGTATTTGTTGATCTCCGCACGAACGATCATGCTTGTGCTACTATGACAATTGGACGATTGCTTGCAGTTATCTCTCATTTGACGGAACAAAGAAAAAAAAGAGTATGTTCTAACGATATCAAAGTTCGCAATATGTATTTATAAAGTACTGTCAGATTAGCTCTGGCAATCCGTGATAGACGAACTGAGAACAGGTTCCGTAGCATCGATAGATTGAAATACATACAACAGCTCTTAATCGGGACTTATTTCTTTTTCTAAAAGGCTGACATATGAACTCTAAATTCTATTTTCATTTCTGGCATAGCATTTCCTATTTCCATGCGTGATTCCATGAAGCAAATAAAAACGTTGAACGCACTTGCAAATGCACTTTGCTGCAGCATCCGATCACTCCTCTCTCATACGCAGAACATTAGCTAATGCAGCTCTAGCTTGAGCACTAAAAAAATAAATGCCAGTCACACTGATGCTGATAAAGTTTATTTGTGTGAATTTATTGCGTTATGTCTCCGAAACCATATGGATATATGCTCATAGATACTGCGCAAAGTTAAGCGTGCGCTGTCTTTGAACCAGTTGTTTGTTCCCTACATGGACTAATCTGAGTGATTTTAACATATACATGTATGTATGAAGAGTGAAAATTTAAATCTGTGCATTGGATGATTCGATCTCTACATTGGCGACAATTTCGACGGTTTTCCTCTAAATATGACGAGTTGCTGAGTACTTTGAAGTTTAAGTACTAATTAAGGTTGGCATGTGGCATGCGACTTGTAGCGATCTTTACTACTATGGTCATAATTGACTCCAGACCAAATCTTACATGACTGATCGGGTATCCAGGAAATGAGTGGCGGCCATTTTTCAAAAAAAAGAGTGAAATCTACATAGTTACCGCTGAATAATATATCGGCGATTTGGGTTGATAATAATAATAAAATATTATTCGTGCTCAATTCAAAATTTGGCTGCATAATGTCTTATACCAGTCGGACGGGTTCGATTATTATCAAACTTGCAGATGTGCAAAATACTTTGCGGTAAGGGTTTGATGCATGTACGTTTTCTGTGCAGGCCATGTCTGCATCAAGTTGGATCACCGACTTGGCTATAGATTCTCAGGTGCAAAATAGAAAGTGGGCTTCGCTGGAGGTTTGATAAATGTGCATTTGATGGCTAAGGATAGAAACGGAAAGTGGAAGGATAATCATGCATATTATAATGGGCCAGTGACACGATCACGCACATTGGAATCTCGCAAAAATGGCAAGGCTCTGCCAGTTATCGAGAGTGATAGCGGAGAAGAACTGCCAGTTTTGGGGCGTCTTGGCCTGTATGCATCTTCAATCAAGGGCGATGGCAACTGCCTGTTCAGGTCGTTATCAGATCAAGTATATGGAGATGGAGGGGACCGTCATGTGGAAGTGCGCCGAGAGGTGGTAGACTACATGAAGGTTCATTCTGATTTTTTTGAGTTATTTATTGAGGGTTCAACCGGCGAGACATGGGACAGCTATGTTAAGCGCATGGCCGAGGACGGAGTATATGGGGATAATTTAGAGATTGTTGCATTTGCTAGGCGGTATCACGTTGATGTGGTTATATATCAAAGTGATTTTATGTATGTTGTTTCATGTGGAGCAGAGGTTGACACTGGGCCGTCGTTATCTCATGCAAAGGCACATATTGCTTACCATACTTGGGAGCATTATTCTTCTGTTCGCAATATCAATGGGCCTCATAGTGGTCTCCCTGCGGTTGAGCCAAAGGATGACGTTGGTGACGTGCCAATTGGTGGAAGCTCAAGCCCAGGGGGTGGATCCGTCAGCAGCAGCGACGTGCCAAAATGGCAGATAAATGTTGTGAAAAAGAGCTTACCATATCAAGATAGTGAACAGCTCCATGATATTATTGTCACCAAGCTTCAGGCACACCATGGAGACATATCTGTAACGGTTGAGGAACTTCTCATGCTGGATGACGGAAACGGAAATCTGCAGCATGACGGACCCATTGGTGGAGATCAAATTGATCAAATTGATCCATCTGTTGAAACAAATTCGATAGTTGTTCAGAATAAGATTGTCGAAGACAAAATAGAGGATCCGCCCGACCAAAAGCCTGTACACAAGCGTTCCAACAAGAGAGCCACTCCTCGCGAACGCAAGGAGCGTCAAAAGCGGGAAGCACTTGAGCGCAGACGTAAAAAGATGTCGGAGCCTGTTGCCGACAACTCTATTACGTCTGCAGAAGTCACTTCGATAAAAACCATGTATATTTAGTTAGGAGGAGTGCGTGGAGGTTGCATTGCTGTTGGCTGCTTGCCGATCGCGCATCAATCGCCGTCATTGGTCTCCTATAATAATTTTTGATGCAAGTGTTTCCTATTTCCTGCCATGTTGACTAATATGTTGACTAATTCAGTGGTGATCAATTCTTATTTAATATATCTTATGTTTTTCTTCTCATACATTATCCCGCTAAAACGCGCTGTGATGTAGATCATCATTGATCATGCAGATCATAATTTGTCAGATACACTCAACCCGCAATTACAACAGCTACGGTCGTGTCTTACATATGATAACGAGTACTTTTACAAATGTACACCTTTAAATTGATAAACTTTTACCCTTTATATCACATTTATTACATATTAACAAATTGCTTATGCATGAGCCTTAACGGTGGCATTGATCTTGGCGATGTTAGCACCGACAACAGTCTCAACCTTGACACCATCCTTGAAGAACAAAAGAGTAGGCATAGCAGAGATTTCGTTTTCAGCGCTCACATCAGGAACGGCGTCAACATCTACCTTGAAGAAGTGAGCAGAGGGGTTGACCTTAGAAAGCTGCTGGATAACAGGAGCGATCATCTTGCAGGGACCACACCAAGTGGCATAGAAGTCAACGACGGTAAGTCCAGAGAACTTGATCTCCTCCTGGAACTGTTGAAGACTGGTGATTTCAGAGACCATTTTTGTAGATGTAGATGAGAATAACCGACGGTTTAATAAATTAGTTGCTTGCAAGGGGCTGCGATACAAAATTGGCTTTGTGATTCGAATTGCTCGTTGCATTAATAACAGCTACTTGAGGGCCGGTATTTATATTGTAGCCGCTCCAGGCACGCTGACAAAAAGTAGTCACAGCAGAATAAAATTATGAGCGAGCCCGCGGTCGAGCGAGCCTAGGCCTCACGTGAGATTGGGAATGCGGCCGCGGAGTAACTGGGCCGACATGCCGTGCCTCGGCCGTTGCGGCGTTTGTTTGTCAGCCCTACAAAGATAATTTATCCGGGTTATTTGAATGGAGTGGAGAAGTATCTAGAATTGGATAGAACAGCATTAATAATTATTGACAAATGAATATGACAGAAGCTTGGTAATTATATTTGGTTTGTAGTGTTGACGATTGATATTATCACCCATATTACAATGATCATCTAACGCTTTCTACCTGGGATTACATGACGTCGCCCAACCCTAAACGTTCTTGATTCAGTTGAGTTGGCTGCTCGTATTGGACTTTGTTGTGTCCACGTTGGGGGGGGGGTAGTTCTAGTGTGGTTCGAGTGTGGCTCTAGTGCACTTCGGATCGCCGCTAGTAAGCTTTGCTGATGTCATACAGAAGGGAAGGGTCTCCGCCAGACGGCATGTTAGACGTCATTGCTGTGGCTTTTTGTAGATCTTCAGCCTGATTTGGCTAAACTGTGGCTGTTCAATATCCACTGCTTATGCAACCAAATTAGCATCCATTTGAAACACTCACTGCTTGCTTTCTAGACAGCAGTGTATTCTTGAATCTAGGGAATATTTCGAGGCCGAAAATAACGAGATTAAAGATTTTATTATAAGAACGCGGCTGGTCAATCCAAATACAATAGCCATAGACTGTTAGATTGAATCTATCGAAAATCCTTTCACTCTTTCTTCCATCTAACCTTGCAAGCAGTAATTGCTGGATATTATTCCACAGCTGGGCGATTTGTGTGATTTCTTGCATTTCTGGCTCGTTTCTACTCTTAACCCTCGCCATGGAACCCAACATCAAAGGTCGCGTCTATGTAGGCAACCTCGACAAGTCAATCACCAAGGACTATATATACGAGCTGTTTATACCATTTGGGCCAATCGTAGAAGTTGTACCGGAATTCGATGCTGGCAAGACGTTCCGAGGATTTGCAGATATACAATTTGAGGACGAAGCCGATGCAGGGGCTGCCATCGACAACATGAATGGATCTCAAGTCATGAACAAGACTCTCAAAGTTCGTCAATCAAGAAAAACGTCTTCAGTTGACACAACAAAGGCTGTATGGAACCAATAACAAAACAGAGCAACACAACAGCAACCTCGTTACCGCAAAGCCTACATCACAAAGCCCATAAAGAAAAGAAAAGGAAACAACCAGAATACGCTGCAAGGAGTCATTTTTTCTGGTGGTTGGTCTACAGAGATAGGCAGGTTGTCTAAGACGCATTAACATTTATCTATTAAAAAATAACTAATGTTCCTCCTTGTGGTCATCGTGGTCACCATGAGGAATTCGGCTAGGCTGACCACCTTGTCGGGAAAGTCGCAATGAACCTGAGGTCACTTTGGCACCCAAAGTGTAAGTTGCGAAAGCCAAAGCAAAGCCCATAGCAACGACTGGTTAGTCAAACAATGCCCAATTCCAAATAAACAAAATCAATCACTTACACAAAGGATAAACCTCGACAGGTGCACTGGCAAACATGCCCTTCTTTCCTCCAGATTTGGCAGCCTTCAACAGATACTGAGTTGGTCGCATAGTGTGATGATGAAAAACATCACCCATTGGTGGTGAGCTGACTGGCTGACGGCCCGTGCCCTGCCCTAGCCTTGTTCCGTACCCAGCCGTCTGGCAATTAACAGTTCATTGTTACCACAGCCGTGCCATCGCGTGGATGATCCACCCGGATAATTGCCGGGATAGTTATTACAGTTCGGTAATTAAAGTAATCTTAAATGATATGACAATACATACACATATAGATATACTCACACACATATATATATATATATATATACTCAATTGTAAATTAAATCAAATAGACACGATTCAGTCTCATATTGATAGCATTACATGCGATTAAGCGGTGCTAAATACGATAATGTTATCTCGCACTGGTGTCTCACACCTCAGTACTATTTTAGCCAGCCAACTGCGTCTGTTTGACAAAGAACATATACGCAGCACCCAACAGAACCCAGCAGAATAAGTTTATCACATGTAATAGATTACCAAAGAAATATGATAGTACATCGTTTCGATTGCTTGACTCCTCAACAGTAAATTCATTCCGTAACACAAACAAATACTCAACATATTTGTTTGCCCATTTATTGACACCCCCACCCCGCATCTTGGGTCACGTTGCGTGAGCTTATCTTATCGCCAGCCTCATACCATCTCACATATAAACTTGCCATCGTATTTATATATATATATATATATACATTAGTACCAACTATTGCTTCTAGGGAGGAGGCAAATATTGGAATTATTGGAGCTGTGGCGATACTTAGCAAAACAGTTACTTTTTATATCAATCATTTGAATTCGAATCTGAACCGGTCTGATAGCTTGCTATGGCGTTCTATGTCCCGTCATCCCGGTTCCACCCCTTAGTCCCCAACACAGCGCTGGCGCCCAACGCTCGTACTGCCTCTGAAACAGCAACATCATATGTTACTCGAGGAGATACAGACTTGTCATACTCTCTGGCAGATGACCGAGAATGGGTGGTGTTTTCCCCGCAGATGCTCTCGAGCGAGCTCGTCGATAGTACCACTGCTGATAACGATATTGAAGAGGTTCTAGACAATGATCATGACCAGGGCTTGTACACGCCTGACTCACCACTTGAACAAATAGATGCTAACCGGGGAGAAACTGGAGCTATGACACCGTTGGCACTTCCTAGTCATAATGGAAGTGGATCATTTGCACCAGAGCCATCGGAAATCGTCGATCGGGTCAACGCATGGAGGCTCGATCAGTCCAGACTGGTAGTTCAGCAGATGCAACGTCTAGAGCGACGATTTTTTGGTCTTTCATCATTTGAATCAAACAGTGGACTAGGAGATTTAACTAGTCTCGATAGCATGAATCTGAGTGCCATGGGTATCTCTACTTCTCATGGCACACTTCCTAACAGTGTTGGTAGTGGCATTGCTGCTGATAACACTGCCCACGATCTAAAGCAAGGTTCGCTATGGGAACGCATGAAAGACTTTATTGGACTGAATGACGAGGTTTTGGAAGTTATTTTTGGCGAGCGCCTAATAGAACCAGAGCCCACCACAAAAGACACAAGTACATATCATCATTTCGAGCGGTCATTGTCCAACGGTCCCATCAACTGGGATACTACCATGATAACTCGGCTCTTCCAAGACCTCAAAATCCCTTTACCTCCAGATATAGCATTCTTGAAATACCTGGGTACACAACTGTTGTCGTTAACACATCCTGAATCGGCTTCGATTCCTGACACAAGTTTGATCCGTGATGCTTACCGAGGAGAAACCGTCAGGAGTGAGAACTATTGGGAACAGGAAAGCAGTGTATCCAGCACACCTGTGTGGTAGATTATGAAATATATGAAGGGGAATAAATATTTAAAGTTTTCAAAGTGTTTTTATTTTATTTTTATTATTATAATTAACGTCTGTATCGTATATCGTATTATTGTACTGTATAGCTATACAAAAACGTACAATCATTTCTATAATGCATTTCGGGTCAAGAGATCTTTAGTCACCTCGTAACTTAGCCATGAACTGGCCATAGAAGGAGCTACCTTCAGAAGATTAGCGGACAGCCCTTTGTACATGCCCTTGATACCTTCTTTTTTAACTATGCTTGAAATGGCACCCCATACTGAGTTATATTGGAATCCAAGTTGTCCTGACGCCATGGATACCACTTGGAATCTTCGACGCAACACGTCAAATGGATAAGTTATAGTCTGAGCTACTGCCCCAGACATGGCACCTGCTAATAGTTTCCCCACAGCTGATGGATCTTTCTCACCTTCTGGAGTCACTACTTCACGCATTGCTTCGTAGACTGCAAAATTTAGTCCAACATATGGAGCTACCCCCATAGTGGTAGGGATAAGTCCCCGATATAATGCTCTGAAACCTCCTTCGGTTTGATACATGTTCTTCATCACCCCCCACATTCCTTGTGGCTGTGGTTTTGATGCGATTGGAGAATCCGCGGAAAGTGCCGACAGAGATGAGGTCTGGATAGACAGCCGAGTCCGGACAATATCCAACGGATAAGTAGCAACTACCGAAGTGATACCTGCTAGAGCTCCCGCGCCGAGTCTCTCGACGGTTTCAAGATCAGTTCGGTCGCTTGAAGTTCGTGTCAGTAGAAAGTTCTTGTATATGGTATAAGATGAGAACTGAACCGCTGAATATGGTACTATTCGCACACAGTTCACTCCATTACCTCTCATGAAACCTCTCCACCCTTCTTCTCTCCACATTTTAGCCAGCGTGGGCCCCACACCTTGATACACGGCCGATCCAGGGCCTTGCACTTGGAATAGGATCTTCATGCGCTCCAGAGGAGACACAACTGTCCGAGACACTGCTCCAGCTACTCCTCCTGCCACAAACGACGCAACTATAGGCAATGCAAAGAACTCGCTCATAGTCCGTCGTTCGGGCTGGCTTACGCCTATATTATTGACTTTGACTGTAGCCATCTATAACATGTGTTGTGTGAAGGTGAGCTTGGAGTTCCGAGAAATTTACGTGGGTACGAAAACGTACAAATTAGCCTATCTGTACATCTGTAAGTGTGTGTATATATATAGCCACATGCTAGTACGAGTTAAAACAAAATTTAAATCAATTCAAATAATAATGATGCGTACAAATAGAAAACTAAAAATTGAATGACAGATCCTAGAGGAAAACATCCGTGGAATAAGAACAATACACACAAACACCATATATCGGACATCGAGGGGCTGTACTGTGCAATCGAATCTCTTTTACCTGTTTTATAACAGTATCAAAACAATATCAAAACATCATTATAAACAGGCCATCAATCAATATCAGCAATTCGTATATACTTATAAATAGTCATATGATTTAATTGCTAAAAGTCAAGTCGTGTTAAGCCTAATTCAGCCAAGCTAGCTATTTATTAACTCCCCCTAGTGACTGATGCACGGCTGATGACATATGCTCGTTTTTACACCCCATGCCCTCTTGCTTTTAGACTTTTCACTATGGCTGATCTGGAAGATAAATTAGTGGACCAGGTGGGCTCGGACGAGGTATTTGACGCTACCAAGAAGAAGAAGAAGTCATCAAAAAGCAAACCCACTTTTGAAGATGGTGAAGATAAGGTGGATGAGGTGACCGACATGATGGCCGAGTTGGGCAAGAAGAAGAAGAAGAAGGAGAAGAAGCCTGAGGATGGCGAATCTCCCGCTCCTGAAGAAGGCGAGGATGGAATGGATTTCACATTCAAGAAGAAAAAGAAGAAGAGCACTAAATCAGCGGTCGACGAGTTCGAGCAGGCTCTTGAGGAGGCCGGAGTTAAGGAATCTGAAGCGGTTGGCCCAACCCCAGCAACCTCCAAGTATGGGTCTACCAACGCGGACGGAGAGCCCGATTTTAGTTACGACGAGCTCCTGAGCCGATTCTTTAGCATTCTACGTGAAAACAATCCCGATCTGGCTGGCGACAGGTCTGGTGTTAAGTATAAGATTCCTCCTCCTAGTGTTGCTCGAGATGGTAACAAAAAGTCTCTCTTCTCCAACGTCAAGGAGATTGCCGACCGAATGCACAGACCTACTGAACATGTTATTCAGTTTTTGTTTGCCGAATTGGGTACTTCAGGATCTGTAGATGGTAGCAGCCGACTGGTTATCAAAGGACGATTCCAGCAGAAGCAGATTGAATCAGTTTTGCGACGATATATTATGGAATACGTTACTTGCAAGACTTGCAAATCTGTCAACACTCGATTGACAAAGGAGAACCGACTATACTTTTTGGATTGTAACTCTTGTGGAAGTAGACGATCTGTCACTTCTATCAAGACTGGTTACCAGGCCATTATCCGACGAGGACGACGTTAATTAACATGTATGAATATAATGTAGCATGGATTAAAAAAAGTAATTCATTGATTTACTTAAATTCAAATACTCGAACAGAATCGCCGCCAGCAGTGAAGTACCTTCCATCGGCCCACTTGGTGCTTGTAACTACTTCATGAGTATCGAGCATTTGAGTAGTGCGTCCAAATTTTATGGTACGACCATCAGCACCGGCAACAATCCATTCATTGTTTGGCGCAGTAGCTAGAGCAGTAATTGTATCGTAATGCGCTTCCTCAAGCTCTAATGTACACTGACCTCTAGAGTCAAATATCCTTACTGCACCACTTGCATATCCGGCATAGATCTTGTTACCGTCACTAGAAACAGCAATGCAAGTAAGCATCTTTGATCGTCCATCGCCGTCATAATCACCATAATTAAATTTGGTAACAATCTTTACGGTATCAATATCCACCATGTTTATCTTACCATCACCATATCCGATAATAAGCTTCTTTCCCTGTTCGTAAAATGCTACTGCTCTTACAGATGAAGAAGTAGTCTCTTCAGAGCTCGTTTCCCCCACAATGGTAGTCACACATTGTTTGGATTCAGTATCCCACACCTTGACTGTACCATCAAAAGACGCACTTGCCAAGCGTCCACTTTCTTCATGCAAAGCCAATTGCCAAATGTAATCAGAGTGACCAGAAAGAACTCCATATGGCGTTGAACCGGAAAATGATTTGGACCAGTACCGAATGGTCTTATCAGCACCGGCCGAATAGAACATATTGGACGCTGGCGAATATACAATTGATCTGACCTGTCCGGTATGTCCTCTGTACGTAAACAAAGGTCGAGGAGTATCTTTAGATAGTTCCCAAAGAAAGATTGGCCCGTTTTCTGATCCAACCAAAACGTGGCTACGTCCAATCGGTTCCACACAAACTATGGATTCCTGATGTCTGAGAACTGTAGACTTATTCCTAGGAGCAGCGTCGTCATCGGCCGTGGAATCATCTGATGACGACGATGGTGACTTATTATTTGCTTGTTGGTCTGGTTCGTTGGATGTTGTTGATTCCTCCACCGCATCCTTTATTGGCAGTTCCTTGCTGGCTAGTTCGCGACTTGTCGAAGTCTCACTCTCTTTGATATCTTTGGTTGATGCTTTGGAATTTAGAGTAACTTTGGGAAACACGGGCTCATCTCCATCATCTGTCTTGTCATCCTTTCTCTTCTTTTTGATCTTGGATGGGTGAACATCTCTATTGAGTAAGCTGACACGAGGATAATCATCGTCTAAAGGCTCATCCGGCTGTTCAAGAGACGAAGTTTGAAGCAGATATTCAACTTCTTGAATGCAAGTTTCCAGATATTGACGAGACTCGATCAGAGGCGCCAAATCTGGCTGTGAAGAGAACTGATCGAATTCTGCTTTGGCTTCATGGTACAGATCAATGCCGTTACTGGTCGTGCTACTGGTGGCCTCGGTATCTTTATGAAGGGCCTTTTCCAACAATCGGATCTTTTTAGTATAATTGTCAATAGTAAATTGCATGCCTCGCTTCTCTCCCTCCATCTTGGCAATGCGGGCCTTCATCTCTGCCCGTTCCAATTCCCATTGTATACGGTCCCTTTCATTTCGCTGCCATTCGGTCTGGAGGTATCGCATGACCCCTGAGTTAGCAACCCATCATACAAGCCAAGATCGTCACGAAAAAAAGACTTTTTAATGCTTGTCTTTTCTCTATTTACCATCTTTATCAAAACAATCATTTTATCTACACACCAGGCAGCGAGTATTCCGACATTTCAAGTCTTGTCTATAAATTAAGTTAAGAATCTAACTAGTTGAGGTATGGTACGTGGTCGCCTCATCAAGACGCGCATTCCACTACACGACGTAGAGGCACCACCCAACTGGCAATGCCATTGTGGTACAGACTATGATTAACTAGTAGAGAACGAGCGCCAATAGGATTTCCAGCCATAGAAAGATCTAATGCTTGATATACCACCTTTAGGTGGACATGTTCTAACTGTGGCACCTCGGCAGTCAGGCGAGTCTTGTAGTGACTGAGCTCTCGATCTGACAGAGAAGACGGCTTATTGAAAACAGACTCTAGCAGATCACTGACTTTTGATGCATCGATTTGTTCAGAGGCCTCATTTGAATGATCCTCGTCCTGTTGTGGCTTTAATAAGGTCGAATCACCAGTATTTTGCGAATCTACACTAGTTGTAGCCAGCCTAGGCTTTGGCAATAGTTGTGGTTGTTGTTGTGCCAACGGCGGTAAAAAACTAGACGAAGAAGTTGCCAATGCGGATGTCAGACTTGACGGTAGATCAGGCTGCGAACCTCCGATTTTCTCAACAGTTGATCCTGGCCTTGTTGGTGGAGCAGTTACTACTCGTCTTTGTTTTCGTACATCGTATTTGCGAGGTTTGGCTCCTGCAAATACTGTAGGCATGCAATCATTCCAGCCTTCCCCGGAATAGGTATTCTGTGTTGATGATGCCATTCCACTTTATATTTCTACAGGTATGTCTCTAGTTCTTTTTTTTCTTCTTCTTTTTGTTTCGGATTTCAGTTCTTTCCAGATCTTTGCAGTGTTGTCCTTTTTGATATCTTTTGTTTCTGATCAAGGCGTTTTGTGTCAGGCACACAGTAACAAGTGAAATGCACATGTTAGAGATTACACACAACATACCGAGATGGCAGCAGATGCATATTGCATACGTGTCGATCCTCATTTGTCAAACTTTGATTTAAGATTAAGACAATTGGTCCACTAGATCAAGAACCTCATCAATAAATGGCCGCTGGGCAGGATCAACTGTCAAACATTTGTCGACAAGGTTTTTCAGGCCATCTGAGTAGTTAGGTGACAGTGGCATTTTGTAAGATCCATTGACAATAGCCATATTGAGGCTTCCTCCAGTGTCAGCCTGCATCTCGAATGGAGATGAATTATACATTAGAGCAAATATAGTACACCCCAGACTCCATACATCCACTCTTTCATCCACGGCAGATCCAGTTTTAACATCAAAAAGCTCGGGTGCTCTATATGGCAGTGTACAGTGCTCAGCAGCCAGGTCCTGTAACTGTAATGCTTGTTGCCGAGTATCAAGTTGTACTCGGGCCTTTGTACAGGATCCCAAATCCATCAAAACTGGCTTATTCTTATCATTCATCATTATATTAGCCGGCTTGATATCTCTGTGTGCATATGGCACCATTTCTCCTAGAGGAGTGTCGTTGAGTAGTCCCTCCTGCTCATCTTCAATAGCGTACAGCGTGGATGAAGCATTATCGGTTAATGACTCGTTGTTGGAATCATCATCCTGAACATGCCGATGCATCACCATTATGGCCCGGCAAATATCTCGAATCAATGGCACCAATTCATGCTCTCCAATATGAGATCCCGCTATCAAATTGTCGTTAATGCGGTCTTGTAGATTGCCATTACTATAGTAAGGCAGCAAAATATACACGGTTTTAGAACCATCTGGATCTTGAACCTGTGAAGAATCAATGGCTTTAATAATATAATCGCTTGAAAATTGCTTGTAGGCATCCACCTCTCTCATAGCTGCTCGAATGCTCTCTTGTCCAAATGGACACCGGATCTTCTTGAGAGCATATTGCTGGGTGTCGTCTTCAACCAAATAAACATAAGAAAACCCGCCTTCACCCAAAAGCTTAATAATCCGTAATTTCCGTCTATTTATCCTTAAAGCCGGTTGTTGAAAGCATGTCAGGCACGACTCTATAGAATACACCAGATCGCTGAAGTACGACATGAGGCTGTCTTCGTTGTGCACTCAAACTTTAACTCTTAACTTCACATATATTTGTGTTAACACTATAGAGTATCTCTGTGTGTGTCTCTCCAGAGTATCAAAGTGTTGGTACTGGATAAAGATAGATATCAGAAAAGAACAGTTATAGAATTAGAATTAATATTTCGATAATTCTCGCTGTTGTCTTTTTTTTTTTTCTTCTCACAAGGAGTAGCTGACTAGTATTATTGAAGAATGGTATCGATTGCTCAAGCTAGCGAGCTTCGAGGGCTCAACCTCATTGCAGCCCATTCTCACATTACAGGATTGGGTCTTGACAATGATGGCCTTCACCCAAGACCTTCATCACAGGGAATGGTTGGTCAGATCAAAGCACGACGGGCTGCTGCTGTGGTGCTTCAAATGATCAAAGAGGGCAAAATCGCCGGAAGAGCTGTGCTCGTTGCAGGACCTCCATCAACAGGAAAGACTGCCATCGCTATGGGTATCTCGCAATCACTAGGAAGTGATGTTCCTTTCACAACTGTTGCTGGTTCGGAGATTTTCTCGTTGGAGCTGTCCAAGACTGAAGCTTTGACCCAGGCATTTCGAAAGTCCATTGGTGTACGAATCAAGGAAGAGACTGAGCTGATTGAAGGAGAAGTGGTTGAGATCCAGATTGACAGGTCAGTTACTGGTGGCCACAAACAAGGTAAACTCACTATTAAGACCACCGATATGGAGACAGTCTACGAGCTTGGTGCTAAAATGATCGATTCTTTATCAAAGGAAAAAGTTACTGCTGGAGATGTTATCTCTATTGACAAGGCCTCAGGAAAGATCACAAAGCTGGGAAGATCGTATGCTAGGTCTCGAGATTATGATGCTATGGCTGCCGATACTAAGTTTGTTCAATGTCCAGAGGGTGAATTACAGCGTCGTAAAGAAGTGGTCCATACCGTTTCGCTACATGAAATCGACGTGATTAATTCGAGAACCCAGGGATTCTTGGCACTGTTTTCCGGAGATACTGGAGAAATCCGCTCTGAAGTTCGAGATCAGATAAACACAAAAGTAAGCGAATGGAAAGAGGAGGGCAAAGCAGAAATAATCCCTGGAGTTTTATTTATTGATGAAGTTCATATGCTCGACATTGAATGCTTCTCGTATGTTAACAGGGCTATTGAAGATGACCTGGCTCCTATTGTTATCATGGCCACTAACAGGGGAGTGTCTCGAACTCGTGGTACCAATTATAAGTCTCCTCATGGGTTGCCTGTGGATCTTCTTGATAGAGTGATCATTATTCCAACTACGTCCTACAATTCAGATGAGATCAAGCAGATTTTATCTATTCGTGCGCAAGAAGAAGAGGTTGAGCTTTCTACTGATGCTCTTGCTATTCTCACTAAAATTGGTGAAGAGACCAGTTTGCGATACGCAGCAAACCTCATTGCTGTGTCGTCCCAGGTTTCACTCAAAAGGAAGTCTTCCACTGTAGACGTCGAAGATGTTAAGAGAAGTTATTCATTGTTCTTGGATTCTAACCGAAGTGTTCAGTATTTGTCTCAATATGCTGATAATTTGGTCAATGATTCCGGAGCAGCTTCTCTTGGTGACCACATGGATGTGTCTTAATGGTGGTAATAGTGCTAGATTTTACATATTTACGCTAGTATTTTCCTAGAATGTATCAGTATATTAGTTGTGTTGTTGTTCATTGTTGTAATATTTAACTGAATGGCTCTTTAACCACTTCCCTTAGTGTTTAAGATGAGAGCTATAATCATTCTGTGTGAGTTTGAGTTTGAGTCTTGCGTCGGCTTTCTTCTTATACATACCCATATAGTCCCAACACTTCAGCGAAAATAAGAATCAACACAATTCCTACGAAAAGTCGAGGCTGAAGCATCAATTGTCGAACACCTTCATCTCCAACAACTCCAATAGCATAACCCGCAGCCAGTGAAGCAAAACCAACACACATTCCACATGCCAAATGCATGAATCCATTGAAAAGGGAGTATGTTGCCGTTGGAGACATGGACCCGGCGATTAGAACGGCCACCACCAAACCATAGACAGCCAAAATACCCGACATAATCACAGGAATCAATGATCTCATGATCAATTCGGGCTTGAAAGTTCCAATACCAGCAATACCAATACCACTCTTGGAAGTACCTATCGCAGCTCCAGCAGAGGACAACACCAATGCACAGGCACAGCTAATGTCAGTCAACTATACCCAGTAGTATACATACCCTGCAAACCCAAAGAAGGGAGCAAAAGCTGGTGTATAGTCAGCTTCCGACCTGTGTTAGTGCCTTTACTTCCCATGTGTACTTACATGGATGTATGTGTGAAGTGGTGAACATCCAAGCCTCACCCGGTACTATTGAGTATGTGGTGGGCCATAGGACAAGGCAGAAAGAACTAAGGTAACGAGTGGAATTTAAACCAGAGACTTTTGCAATTGCAATTGAGTATATATGATTAATAAATGATTACCAAGAAACTTGCTTTTAGTATGTCAGCTCTGTTTACCAGCCAGCATCCAACTCGTCCACAGACGGATCCTCTCCCCACCCTTTATGTACTGACGGCTGGGGCATGCTTGGTTCGGAAAACAGCGATTGTCCCTGCTGATTCGAATCCTCAAACTTATCCAGAACTTCAGTTGGAAGAGAAGGCTCATATCTACGAGCTTTTCTGCTATTAGTACCACCAAGGCCCGCTCCCCAGATGATGATCATCTCCCTTAATGTTGGTATGACGAATGGCAGCACCACACTAGCATCCAGATAAATCTCGAGCCTTGGTTCATCATCATCACTTTGAGGGTCCTGTGCCATTGGTGGGTTGATAGGTTCATTTTCTGGTTCTTTATTTTCAGTCTTTTCATCAGACTTGACTTTTTCCTGTGGCTTATCTTTTTTGTCTTGAGGTTTGTCTTGAGGTTTATCCTGAGGTTTGCCTTGAGACTTGTTATCACCCTTACTGTCAGAGGTGTCATCTTTTGGAGCATGAGTTGGATCACCTTTTAGTACATCCTTTAGTGTTTCCTTTGGAGAATCAGTGGATACATTGTTTGAAACACTATCCTTCTTGGATTCTTTGTCGGATGTCTTCAAAGACTCAACAGGTGATGGTGCTTTAGATACTGGCTTCTTGCGAGTACTTTTCACGTCCACCGTGGCATGATGGGTGTGTTGTTGTTTATAATGCTCTGATAATTGTGTAAGATAAATCTTGTAATCTTTGGATAGCCCTTTTTCACCGACTTCTGCTCGATACTTCTTTGCAACATGTAGTAGCTGCAGAGGGTTCAAGCTCTTGAGTTGTTGTAATGTAGCAACAACGTTTGTGAAATCATCGCCAAATCCAGTAAAGCACTGAAGCCACTGCAATATCTGCACTAAAGGACTAAAGTGCTTTCGACACAAATCCAAAATAGAGGGATATATTGTAGATTCGCCAAACTCATCGCCAGTGTCGGGTTTTCTATTATTATTTCGTGCCCAATCTTCAATGGCCGACACATTCAACCTGATCTGCATGGCTCTACTTCGTGCCAAATACTTTCGGTCACCCATGATCCGATTAAACATAACAGCGCTAAGCCAATACAAAATCTGAGATATCATTTCCTGGATGATAATCGGATGAACATCGTAGAGGTCCATAACAAACAGCACTGAACTTAGAATGGATGTCACATTCCTAGGAGAAGGCAAGGCTTTCCGTTTAGGTGAAGGGGGCTTTGTGACTTGATCAACCTCCTCCTTATGCGTTAACTGCTTTGCTTTAGCACGGAAGATTCTCCAATCGCTCTGAAATGCAATGTTGTCGAGACCAGGAATAGTTTCGTGGTCTAAAATGCTACTCTCAATCACCTTCTCCAATCGAACCTCAACATCCTGAGTTATCAGCAAGTAAATATCTGATATCAGCATGGAAAGCTGTTCTTGAAAGTCCACAGTAGACTCAAACACTCCTGGATCTTTACGGAAGTAGTATAACAGCAAACAAGTATTTGATAGCCAAAAACCCAGAAATGCCAGATCTTGTTTGTGATCATTAAGAACAGATCGGATTCGCATCGCGACGGGGCTTAGAAGGTTATCCAAAGTTTCCTGAGTGCAGATATAATGAGCATACCGTGCAGCAAGGAATATAGTATTGGCGGGAACAGGCTTTTGTGATCGGCTTCGCTGGGGTTGCATCTCGGTGATGGCAACATTTAGTAGACGAGGAATATCCTCTTCACTGAATACAAACATTTGATGTGGTAGGCACCTTTCCCATACAAACATTTCACCATTAACATCATCGTCGTCGTCATCTACGCCAGCACCATACATACCAGAAGCACCCAAAGTAGGGATGGTATCGTTGATATCTAGATGCGCAAGATCAACATCTAAATTGAGAGAACTTTCCATTATCAGGTCGCGAGAGAGTTCATCCTCTATCTCTGTGGGGTCTCTAGCAGCGCTGTAGAAATCATCGGGCTCGTCAGACTCAATGTATCCGTTCTGCTGCATGAACTTTGCGATTTCACTACCTGGAGTAACAAAATTAACGGCAGATCTACCAGTAGAAGTGGCTAGATTAACCGATGCCTCGCTTTGTACCAACTGTCTGACAATTGACAAGTGGTGGTTGTTAATTGCCCAGATCAATGCAGTCCATTCATGATTGTCTTGTAAATCTGGGGATGCTCCGAACCGAAGAAGTTCACTGACAACAGGATCGTTACCAAAACAAGATGAATATATTAAAGCGGTACTACCACTGTCATCTTTACGATCAACATCAACATATTGAGAACATTGGGCGGAACCCAAGATTTGGTGAACTTTGGTGGCATCGCCATTGGATGAGGCAGTGAACAGCATGGCTTGCAGAATAGCAGATTTTTCGTCTTCCGACCTGGACTCATCAGAGGCAACTTCACTGGGATCAAAATCTTGAAATTGCTCATCACTTTCTGGAGCTGGGCTATTGGAACTCCCAGCTCCTGTTCCGGGACTATCTATACTCCATGGGTCTTGCGCCATGTTGAGAGGAGCGGCTAATGGAAAGATGCACACGAGTGATATGGTGACGTCTAGGACTTTAGCTTTTAAGTTATCAGCACATAAATAAATAAATAGATAACTGAACAGCTTCAACTTTACTCAATAATAAATACAAGCGAAATAATTGAATTCCTTTTCCTTGGAATCAATAAGACTGCTCTGGTACGGAATAGCAAGATGATCTCTAGATAGCTGTGACGGATTGATGCATCCCACCAAATCCACTATCTATCTAATTCAGTACCAATTTTAATCCAAAACAGCGACATCCGATCTTTCCAACCATATATAAAAGGGACAAGTCACTGATATGATAATTGTCTCATACTTGCATTAATAGAATTCGCACAGACTGACCAAAATAGTTGACCTCAGTATCAATATGCCGGTTGTATTTAAGACGGTCAAAGAATTCATCTTCACTTGGGTCTCGGTACTTGTGAGCCAGAAGAATTTTTGTATTCTTCATCACTACTGAATCCACAGCCTTCAGAAGCGAATCGTAAGACGAAGGGTTGTAGGTACAGTCAGTGATAACCACCAAGTCGGGGTGTGAAATGTTAGGCGGAGGAGGTTGATCCCAGTCAAATGTAGCAAATGTACAAAGACTATCCAACTTATTCTCATTGATATTGCTATTGCAAATCTCCTGTGCATCATCTAAATCTGTCAAAATGCATTTTGACGATAATAGCTTTGCTAACGTCAGTCCCACAAGACCACACCCAGTGCCTAATTCTAATACTCCAGAAATCGATCCCAATAATTTCAGATTTTCTTTGTTCGATAACCAAATACAAGTACTGACACCAGCATCCCACACATGTCGTGCCAAGTTATTGGATCCAGACTCCTCGAGGATTGTCAAGTTCGTATTTGGCACAAAACCACTCCTTACCGCTAACTTGGGGCATTGAGTCTTGTATGTAAATGGTACTGTTTCAATGCTCAAGAAATGAGGAGACTCATTTATCATATCATCTGCAGTATTGACATCTGCAAATACTTTTAGACATAGCTCGGTACTAGCTTGCAGTTTGGGAAGCTTCACATCTAAATTGATGGATCTTAACCCCGGAGTCCATTGGAGCTTTGATCTTGGTAGTCCTCTACCGAGCTCTGCTATAAGAGTAACATTTCCAAAGAAGAACTGTTCTCCCAAATCATTCGTAATAGTTATCACGGCTGATACCTTGGAATCTTTCACTACAGGAAGTTTGAATAGACGGATATGGTACAGCATGGATAGGCATGAGGCAGGCAGTCAAGTTCAAAATCACACATTATGCACTAAAACTAGTTCTAGTGAGAATACGAAATTGAAAAAATATGAAATGTGAAAAGTATCGGAAGGCAGAGATTACACCATTGAATGAAGACAGATAATATATATATATATATATACAAAAATATACATCCTGTTTAAAAAACCAAACACGGTGATTTGCGATTTGTTAATATTTACACTTTTGAAAGATGCTTCATGAGAATATTCTTCTTAATGGAGTTCTTCATCGAGGAAGGGTCATGACCAAGGGATGATAGAATGGAATCGGCTTGCTCTGGATCATTGGCCAATAATTCTTTAGCCTTGGATGCAAAGCTTTGAGCAGCAATCTCCTCTCTGACGACTCTGAGCTGCTTTCTGAGTTGATCGGGCTCCAATTCTATTAAAGGTTGGGAATGCGATGGAGGCCAACTATTAATGCCATACTTTTCTTTGATCTTGGCGGCTTCGTCCTTATCTAAGTCGCCTAGTGACACCTCACCAGCAAATAATTTCTCGACTTTTCGAAGATCTTCAGCAATTTGACTGGCTCCTTGAGTCTCTATTCTCCTTTGTCGATCCTTCTTATATTCCTCCAGTTTGGCCAGTTCTTCGGATGTTACCTTCACTGGAGCCTCTGTTTGATACTTGAGCCATTCAGTACCTTTGTATTTCATAATCTCGGCCACAGCAAAGCTTTTGGTAGCCGACAGTGGTCTCACATACTGGATTCGAACAACATCTCCCTCCTGGCATTTGTTTAATTCATCATGGACAACAAAATCTTTGTGTTCAATAATGTCCTTGTGTACCACACGGTTGTATTTAATCTTCTTAACCCGTACTTTTATGGTTTTATTCATCTTTCCTTGTGAAATCACAAGGCCCACGAATGACTGCCTAGCCATGGTGATGGTGAAATTTCTCGCCCTGGATACGGCTGGATCACAGGCTTAATTCCTGTGCACCTTTTCCTACAAAATATGCCCTAGCCCATATCTTATCGTAGGCCATCAAATAACGAGAAATTACAACGATATTATGAGCAACTGAAAACTCTAAACTTACTTTATCCGAGTATTGACAGCGTGTCACAAAATGAAATGAGGATAGAGCTTACTAATAATACTGTTGGCTCCAGTGGAGTAGAGTTAGGCATAAATAATAGAGCTAGCAGCGTCTACAGCGGTACCACACACCTGTCAGATATCATTAGTGTTGTATCTATTGTATTTTAAACGGGTCCAGATGTACTAATTATCTCTAGTGCTCATAACTGTCGCCATCTATCAATAGTGCACTAACCCAATATATGTCCAGGTCCACTAAAATTGGGGTTTTCAGAGGTTATCGGTAATGGCTGAGACCTGAAAGTTGCTCTTGATTCTCGGGCACTAACTTCGCCATAGAATCTGAACATGCTTGGAATCAGCGCAATTGCAGGTGCCACCTTGGATTCAATCCATTCTACTGCATTGGTAGAAGGCTCTATCAAAGGATTCAAATATCCCAATGCCATTGCATAACCAGCACCAAGCCCAAGGGCATGGCCAATAAAACTCGTTCCAGGCACAAGCGCCATCACTACCAATGGAACAAATGGAATAGCCCATGTAGGAATGTGCCGAGTGGATGTTCTAAGTTAGTTCTTATTCCCCGAAACATCATGTCAAACACCCAATACTTACATCTGATATGTAGGTGTCTTCAGATACTCATGGTATGAGTTGTAGGCTAAAAACGAGAACACCCAACCACTCCAGTTAGCAAACAAATCCTCTTTTTAAACAGAAACATCAACTAGCAACACGTACCTGGAACCGGCCACAATTGAAGCTGGGAATAGGAGGCTACCTAATAGACAGTATGCAATACCGGGGACCATTGCCAAAACTAAAAGTTAGCAGCTGCCTGTCACATATATCTTGAAAAATTGATTTCACTCACTGTTCAGAACAATGCCGGTACGAACAGTTCCGTTGACAATCTCAAACTGGCGAAGCAAAGGAACCAGGGCAATCAGATTAAATACCAGATGGAAGATGTTCAGATGCACCAAGGGATAAAACGATAACTTATTCACTATGTTAGTTCTCAAGTCGCGACATGTCTCATACAGTTGATCTCGAATAGTGCTGACGGATTCAACATAAGTGCCGAGCTGAAGTCTGGGTAAACACATCCTATGGCAAATAATATAGCCATAAATACAGTGATTCCCGACGTTATAGCTGGGGGCGGAAATGCCCTATTGGTGTACGGTTCCACCAGCGGTAGCATGGTAAGAGGCAGACAGGGTATACACTTGGTATGTGGCTGTTAGTCTTCCGTTAGGTTACAGCAGATAGTGGTATTAGGAAGGAGGGAGGCTAAAACTTTAAATCAAGAAACCAAGTAAAAATTGACAGAAAAAAATAAGGAAATAACAAAAAAAAATCCGTGAAATAAAAACTAAAATGCCGCAATTGTTTCATGGAATTGGCTGTATTAATTGACTTCGATGATATTTGAATCAGAATTAACAAAAACAACTCTGCCAGAGATTTCACCCTTCATGGGTCATGCGCTATGTACATCTATTTATTCTCAACAGCAGCAGGAGCAGCAGCACCTTCAACATCTTCAGGCTTTGGCAGACCCTCAGTAACAAACTTGTTAAGAGTGAACTTTTGCTCGTTGAACATCTCCCTCTCTCGCTTCTTCTCCTCTTCAAGCATCTTCTCACCATGCTCGGCAAGATACTTTACAAAAGCCTCATATTGCTTCTGACCTTCCTGTCGGATATAGTCCTGAGGCATCATAGGCTTGGGAGGAGCGGGTGCCTTTACACCAAGGAATCCAGCAGCCCAGTTAGAGGAGCTCTTGTGTTGCTTGTACCAATCCTCTTCAAACTTCTTTCGAGCAATGGATTCTCGTCGAGTGTACTCCTCCGCATAATCATCACTTCCCTCAAATGACTTAATGATAGGTCGTACATCCTTGATAGGCTGTGATGCAATCCATTCCAAGAATGGGATCAACTTGACAAGTCCCTTGTCACCAGAAGTTCCCGCCCACGGTTTCATAGGAATTGCATTATCGGGCTGCAAAGACCAAGAATCTGGCTCAGTATCTATCATGATAACCTTGCTGAGGTCCCGGTTAAGATTTGCCAAATCTTTGACGATCTTACCATCCTGGTATCGAGTAGCTTCTCGGAACAGTGCATAAGAAATAGAACTCTTGTAAGGGTCCAATTTGGCAACGGTCTTTTCAACATAGCTCTGGTACTTTGAAGAGAAAATCACAATCTCATAATACTGAGCCAGGTATCCCAAAAAGTAATCAAGACCAGGTCTCTTTGCAGTACGCCATCCGTGCTCTCGAGTCCATTCACTGTAAACCAACAGATCATCCAACGACACCACCAAAGTCAAAGGACGTCCATAGGGTTCAGGCAGAGGATCAGGCAGCAATTTTTCAAACACAGGCTCATTAAAGTAGTTGAAAAAATCAGTGAATCGAGCCGATGCTCGCTGGTATGAAGCTGTTGGACTATAGCCACCGGCAATCTCAGGGTGCGATTCTTGTTCTCCTTCTTCCCAGTCCCTAGCCAAGAATGCAGCACCTCCCAAGGCAAGACCCAACATAACAGCATAAAACAAATTGCCTCGCTTCTCTCGTTTAACATCAGTACTTGATTTGTTTGATGATTTTTTAGCACTAGCTGACCATTTCTTGTCACCTGATTCTTCAGGTTGTTCCTGATCCTCGTTGAGCTTGGCTGTATCAATACCAGCCTGTTCCAGCAACTCTTCAGTCAAAAGAGATGATGCTGGGTTCTTTTTCACTTCTTCCTTGCTTGTTTCGGTGGCTTCTTGTGGATCTTTCTCAGTCTTTTTGGCCTCCTTGGTTTTCGAGGACTGAGCCTTCCCCTGAGATTCGCCATTAGAATACCATCTAGAAAATTCAGAGCTGAAGTTGGTTGTAACTCTGGGGGTTTCGAAAGTTTTGGGTGTCCTGGCAGGCCTAATGGCATTCGACACTAACCTGGATCCCAAGCTCACACTTCGTAACGTTCTCATAGTCAGTTGCTAAAATTCGATACCCGACGCACGCGGCTGTTGCCTTAGAAGCTTTTGACAGCCACATCCAACCCCATTGTTTAACGACGAGGGTAAAATGTTCGAAAATAAAAAAACAAAAATGCTTAAACAATAAATAATATAAATAAATTAGTAATAAATAAATATTCTCAGAGAAAAAAGAAGAAATGTGACCATAACAAGTCACGAAGTGATCTTCCAATGCTCATCAGAGTTCATCATGGAAGATATTTCTGGCTCTATACCATTCTGAGAGATACTGGACGAAAAATTCACCTCTCCATTCGGCTTTCCAAAATCCACTTTCGTTCCCGATAACTGCTGACCAAAAGTATTCAATACGATGTCGTTGCCATCTTCGTTATAAGCACTGTGATCTGCAAATTTAACCCAATGGAAACACACTCGACGATCCTCTTGGATTAGAGGATAGGGAAGGGAAGGTTCAAGTTCAAAGTAAGACAGAGGATCTACTTGAGCTACCTTTCCATTACCAATGCCATTGATTTTGCCATTCTGTCCATTAAGATTAGACTGTGCCAGTTTATCCTCGTCTACTTCAATCGGTTCAGGAGGAATGTCAAACTTCCAAATCGCCTTGCCGTTTGATAGATCCACCAGAAGCAATTGATTGTCTCTCAAAAGAACCAAACTCTGGCAATGGTCCTTTCCGGATAAAATACCAGAGTCTTCTATGCCCCATTTTGACAACTTCCATACCTTCTTTGTGATCGAATCAAATGATCGCTGTTTATCAAACCAGTGAATGCTACCTTTCTCTCTTGTAACAAGTCCAAAACCTCCTCGGTTATCCCACGAGATACTTGCAATACTTGCGGTTGCAATCCCTCGAATGTATCTTGCAGATACAGTTACTGTACCGGGAACACATGTCAAATCATAAGTGTATATATGATCTCCCTTGGTAGATACTGCAGCCAAAGTTGCATCATACGGGCTCACAGACAGGAACGACACACCATCCAGTGGTGCGAACCTACATACAGTGGTGCCAGTGGTAATATCCACCACGCGAACAGTCTCACTCTCAAGGGTGTTTGCAAACAGTAGCTTTTTAAAAGCATGTAGACTACCGGGACTGAAAACTCCACCATTATAACCATCTTTGCCATTATTCTTGTCATTACCAGCAGATTCTGGAGCCAAATAATTTTTCAGCCCACTGTAACCTGCCTTGACAGAAGAAACAGCAGTGGCAGACAAACTGTCGATGATGCGCTCGTGTAGAGGAATCGACGGAAGCAGCGACATGGGTGTGAGTGTTGTATCTTCTATTGGCCCATCCGATACATTCGTTCGATCTGCAAAAGCTATCCATCTACCACAGATATCAAAAATTGGCCGTCCATCAGCTATACGAACCTCTATGCCAGATAGGGGTAGTAACTTATAGTCACTTGCCGAGAAAAAAGCCACCGATCCAATATTCGAAATTACCGCAATGCACTTATCTTCACACCTAATAGTATAAGGACCAGATCCGCTAATTGTTGATGGAAGTTCCAACGTGTGAGATACCTTTTGTTGCATCGTTCTGGTAGTATTGTGGACTTCGATGGTAGCCAGCTGGCGCTTATTTTTCGCTACTTGTACCACCACACGATTACCACTCAATAAGTCGGCACTCAGAACATGACCATCTATCTGTTTAGTCCTGGAGACATACTTCAACTGCTCACATTCAACACTCCACACTTGAACGGATGAAGGATATGTCACTAAAACGTTCCCATCCCCTACAAGCTTTACATTCACAATCGACGACACGTCATCACTGGCCAGCTCTTCTTGATCAAATGATCTGGTACTCCCTAGAGGTGCCGAAGGTCTTCTCCTTCCAGTAGGAATATGGCTATTGGCAATTTCAGGCGCGTTTCCCGTTGAAAACAGTCGTTGTTTTGTCCAACTCGCTGCACTACTCAATATATGGCCACTTGAGAAAATGATGGCCCTGATGTTAGCACAAAACTCTCTAATCAATCAACACGGCAAATCAAATATACTCACGATTTCTGGACGATATGTGCATCACCATTGGCCTTTGGATTATTCGTTATCATGTTGAGATCACCAATCGCTCGGTCTTGTCCGTGGCTGGACGGTATTGATCCGCTAAAGTGCTATCGTCCAGTAACTAGATATAACACTCGAACAGGACTCTCTTGGGTGTTATATCAGATCCGATAGCTTTAATAGTGAATTGATTCAGTGATATCCAACAGATCGTTACTTTAGGTGACTCAGCTCCAGTGTAAGACGGTATGACGATAGTCCTTAAGATGCACAACAGATAGATAAGTAACAGATTGGGAAGGTGTGGTAAGGGATGATATCACATGTTATGGATCATGAGGATACAACAGTGTACAGAGAGTTACGCAACGGGCAGTTCCAACGGGAGTAACTGCGTATTCTTTGTTCGACTAGATTAGATTCAAGAAAACTGGGCTGGTTATTGTGTGTTACAATAAGCAAAAATAAGGACGACAAATGCCATACCATGATAACTGGGCTCGCCTAACATCAGCATGTGAGCCCTCCTGCCGGCCCCTTTCCCCCTGAAACACACCCAAGCAAGTGGATCGGTAGACGAAGATAAAGAACAACTAAGACGCGACAAATAACATCAAGAGCCTTCTAAACTGTCTATTTTGAAACTTGTTTAATTGTATCTCTAGAATTCTAATCTATTTGCCTACTTAGAGACCCCTTGCAGGTGATCGGCGATAATTTATGCTCCAGCTTAGACGATAAAGCAAGTGTATGCAGGTCTTTATCTGTTTAAGGCAATGACTGAGCCGACTATGGACTAATACGTAAATTAGCCCTATGCCTAATGTGGCGTGCATAGACAGAGCAACTGGTGAGAGCTCCACGCTTCAATACATCATCTTCACATCCCAACGGTAATCTGGGTAGGCTATCAGACAAGAGCTGAGAAAGTATATAACAGCGACGATTTGTGTATGTGCCTTGCGTGAACCGGTGTTGTATATAAAAGTCTTTGTTATACGGAACGCAGAGTAGCTGTTGTCGATAATTTAGAACAATCGTCAGCCAACTTAGTATACCTAACAATGTCGGGCAATGCGACGACCTTCTTCCTCACAAATAGTGAACCAATAGGCGAGTCGTCTTCGATGTTGGACGACCGGGCTTTTGCCACCCCGTCACCCTTGTTGACTAGATCGAAAGGGCCTCATCATATGCCAGGTGCTGCTGATTCAGGTACTTCCATCGCATCGATGAGCATGAATAGCCCGTCATCTCAAAAGTCATCATTTTATCCGAGTCCTAGTTCTTCCCCCTACTGCCTGAGTCCAAATATCACTCAGTTCGTTCCGAGTTCGTTGCATTACCTCTCTCCTACTAGCAGCAATAGCGAGGACGAAGTGTCGTCATCGTGGCCGCCTTTCATGGAACTGAATCGCCGTACAGCACCTGATACCGACGATGGTAGGATGACGCCTTTATTACTGAGCGATAACTCGAGTCAAAATGACTTGTTGAGAGAGAGCGGCATTCCCAGCTTCGTGATGCCTCGAGTTGCCTTGCCCGTCCGAAAGCCTTATAGTTCTTCGGGGTTACGGATGGGGAAATTGAAAATATTGATAGCGGGTGATTCAGGTATCGGTAAATCTGCCCTTATCCAAGCAATTGTGCAAGCTTCAGAAGACATCGTTCATGTAGATGACCCTCAGCGAGTACCATCCAAGGACCATGAAGGCTTGGTTGAAGTCACTGCGTCTACAAAGCCTTATCCGCTATACTGGTTGTCACATGCACAAAATTTAGAGGCGAACCGAAATGAGAGGAGAACAAGTTTGATTCATTCTCTTGAATCTGCATCGTCATCTGAAGGAGCGCTGGATCGTAATATCTGTTTTGTTGACACGCGAGGTTACGGTCAGTATAGCGATGTTGACGAATGCTCAGAATCGGTTGTTGCATACCTGGAAGAGAAATTCATTGATACAGCAAACGTGGTAAACTTCAGACATCCTCATGTCATTAATCTAATTACATCAGCATCTTCTTTGTCTGAGTTTTCTCACGTTGATGTTTGCTTCTATATGATTCTTGAAAGGCTCAAGCCTGTCGATATTAGTTTCATGCAGCAAATATCCAAATATGTGCCTGTGATTCCTGTGATTTCAAAGTCAGATTTATTAGCAACGGAAGATATTATCGCCCTAAAGCTGAACATTCTCAAAGAAATGAAGGCTGCCAATGTGACTCCCTTTTTATATGATACGTCACTTGATGAAGCGATCGCGCATTGTGAAAAGCATTCAGATGACATCAAGTCATCTAGCACCTGTGATGGAGCATTGGGACAGAGTAGTGCTATGGGCGAGGACTGTCACAGTTCAGAAGAGTTGAAAGATCCTGGCAACATCGACCCACTGTTGATCCCTTGTGCAGTTTCTTCCAAGTATGTAAAGGATAACGAGATGGATGCAAGTATTCTAATGGCACCAGATTATTGCCCGCCTTTGGCAGATTCGGAGTTGTCTTCGCTATGTCGGTACGTGATTTCTGAGCATGGATCATCTTGGCTCCGGTATGTCTCAGCAATGAAATTCATTAAATGGGTCTCAGACAGACACATGGCATCTTGTGTTCGACCGTCAGGTTTGGAAGCTAACAACTTTGACTGTTCATTGATACCTTTTGATGGAGTGTTGTCGTCACCGACTTCCTTGCCATCTTCCATCGAGCTTTCTCCCAACTTTTTTGTTAATTCATGTGTTTTGGGACAAACGAGAGCAGGAAAAGCACAGAGGGGAATGGCCAATTGGGCCATGCAATTGGAACAAATTTCTCGAACTGAAACTGCACTAGTGACAGCAAGAGAGCCTCCTACTAGACGGATATACAACCATTTTGGACGTAGAAAAAACTCGAAGCGTGCAAAATTGACATTGGATTCTTCTGTTTTGACAAATGATGCGAAAAAAATCGGTCCGCTATCTGGGTCAATCCTCAACATGGACCCATTGAATCTGAAGGAGATTGGGTCGCGCACAGCTGTTTTCACATCCAAGTTGATATCTATTGTCGCAATGGTCAGGCTGGCAACTTGGGTTTATTCAAAATGCTATGTTACGTTTGTGACAGCAAATAAGCCTACAGAAGCACCATTAGTTTCAGCACTTAGTTCGTTAGGAGGAGGGTGGTCGATATTGGTGTAGAGATTAATATCTATGCATAATGAAATTTTTTTTAATGCTTCGCGTATAGCGAGAATTTGGCAACTTCACCAACAACGCTATGTTTTGCACCGCCTATAAGGTATCCTTGCTCAGATCCAAGCCCAAACAATCCATCGATTTGAAAATCGCTTCCTACATCAAGCAGATGATCATTACCCGTCGATTGAGGAATAGGAGAACATTCCAATGCCATTGTTTGATGGGATAATTTTAAAAGATCGTTAGCTCCCGCTTCTAGTTCATCGCTTAACCTGTCCAATGCCGATTCTGCTAAAAAGAATTGAATCCTGTCCCCAGCCGACAAGTCTGCTGTGTTGTCTAAAACCAGCATTGAAGTACGAGGAGACCATTGGCCACCACCTCCTGCTATAACTTCATATGTTTCAGTTTTTTCCTCGCCTAGTCGATTGGAGTACACTTTTGCAAAGACTTTTCGAACCACATCACCTTTAATCACAGAATCTGGCGGGTTCATCAGCATATCATTACTCTCAAGTATTTGGGCAGCAGCACGACCATCTACAGTTTTCAGCATATTTTTGGTGGCCGAAGTAATTGGTAAAGCACTGTCGTGTAACGGTACTAATGGACTTTTGATCTCGACGCTTGTCTCAATGTCCAGCTCTACATGCAACGAGGATAATAGTTTGCCAGACAGTCCAATCGCATCATGACTTGGATCTGAATAAGAATACATTAGACAGGTTGGATTTCCGGTATGGAAAATGGTATTTGGCGATGGAATGACCATAGATAAAGGGTTTCCATGAGAGTTGCGGAGTGTCATTGAGAAAAACGAATTTTCCAGTGACCAATTTTGCCTTCCAGTCCTATTCCCACGATTCACCGAAACATCCACGTTACTTTCAGGTGAAGCCTCAGTTGCGTCAATAATTCTAATGGGGTTTTGGTGAAATAGGAACGAGTAACCATCACGCTGTGCAACTGGTGGAAGCGAATCCACAGCTAACCCAATGATCTCGGAGATACCTAAAGTGGTAGCCTTTGCCATAACTGACATAAGGTCTGAGGCATGTTGTGTCGTTACTGCAACTATAACAGCATTCATGGATGAATTCTTTTCTTTCTGGATAGCCTTTTTCAAACATGATTCTAGTCCGCCAGTTGGATTCACAACCATCATAGGAGAGAGTGAGTGCAATTGCCGACGGATTCGGCTATTAAGTATTCTAGATACTTCTATACATGGCCGTATATATCTCATGGTAACTCTTGGGATGTTTTATGGTCCTTGGGCTTTTGTGGCTTTTTTTTTATAGCTTTTTTGTAGCTTATTAGAATCGGCACTAGCAATCAGATCAACCCGCTTTCTACATTTCAAATAGTAATTGACTTAAAGTTGACCTTACCCTATTCTGCTAATGACTGGACCCTAAACAACAAATCACTTTAGCGCGATGGAATGTGTAATAGATATGCACGTGATTGGTGCTCGTCAATTTTAACCGGCGAACGATAACTTATATCCGATTGATTTTCGTGACTCTTACCCCAGAAACCGTGTGTACTTCCGAGCTAGATATTTGATATCTTTTGATATTCACTGGACTCTAACTTGTGTCCAAGAACTAATTTTGCAAATATCGATGATATTTGGACCAAACTGAACAGATCATCGCTCATCGATTTTAGTTCACTTGTAAGGTGCCTAAAGAGGTAATCAATATCGGAAGAGCTTCTAGCCCACGATAATAAGGTCACCCATATTTGCAAAAGTTCGCCAAAGAAAATCGAATCGAAGGTGAAGCATTTAATCAACAGACTGCTGACTGCTCGATATCACATATTTGGTGGAAGATCAAGCAACAATTAATGGCTATCGAAATAATCGCTGCCTCTGTGTAAGTAGCTACAGACAAGTACTAAAGATCGAGAATCATAAACTAACATCAGGTTGGGCGCAGTTGGTAGCAAATTGGTGTTTTATCCTCGTAAGTAATTGATATCTTCAAACAAGTTTGAGAGGTACTAATATTCTAGTGGATACCATAAGGACATTACAACAAACCTCTACAAATTTCAGCTATGTGTTACCGTTTACTCACTACTGGCGAGGAATGACGGCCTCAGTTGGCCTAAGCGCTCCAGCATTCACTGTTTATATGGTTGCATATAGAGAGAGCAAAAAGTTTATAGGAACTTACTTAGGAGAAAGCTCTTTGCAGACGTATATTGCCAGTGGTGCTATATCACAGCTGAGTAGTAGTGTCATATGGACGCCCATGGAGGTCTTGAAGGGAAGGATGCAAATTCACAGAGGTAAAGGGACTACTGCTCAGTTGATCCGAGATATTTATCGACAAGACGGATTCAGAGGATTCTTCAGAGGGTACTGGATGGGTATCGCAGTTTTCTTACCTCATTCTATTGTTTGGTGGATTACATATGAGTACGCCAAGCAGGCTATGCGTCAACGCAATTCGCAGCCACTTGGTGTTGTCGATTACGGTGTAGCATCTGCTGCTGCTAGTGCTTCGGCATCAGTTGCATCAAATTTCCTTGATGTTATAAAAACCAGACAGCAACTTGCTGTGTCTGAAGAAATCTCACGAATTAGGCCTGACGATCGCATGGGCGTGCTGAAAGTGGCCCGAAATCTCATCAAGGAGGTTGGATTCTTTAGAGCTATGTTTAAAGGTCTTCACATCAGATTACTGCACTCACTTCCTTCAAGTGCACTTGCCATGATGATTGTGGAAACGATCAACCCAGACCAGATTGGAACCAAGCGGACTGCTCAGTCAGATCTGGAAGGAATGGACGCATCATAGTTTAGTTCCAGCGGGGAATGGTAAAATGAAGGAGGGCGAAAATGATAGAACTTGCATCAGTAATGACATTTAATATTTGTAAACTACTATTAACTTAGTTACTATTTTTTGTTCATGCTAACCAATTCATTGTCGAATGAAATCAGTTCGATTCAATTGATAATTTCAGTGATCTCCACGATTCGATGCTGTTAGGAGTCAGGAAGATGGCTCTCTGTGCAGCCTCTACATTCGTATCAGCTTGTGTGTATGCAATAGAAAGTTGGGTTGGAGTAACAGTTGAGGCATCAGAGCGAGCGACATTTAAGGCCACACGATGGTTCAGTGACCTCCAAACATTATAATTTCTCGGCCAAAAGAATGCTGCACGCTGCCAAGGGTTGTTTGACTTTTGGATTAAAGCAAGAATCTCTTGTGCATTATTTGAAAACCGATCCTTTTCTAACTGCTCATATCCAAGTGACTTCAATTCTTCACCAGCTGCATCTTTTACTTCAGAGTCATCCAAGAGCCCAATGACACCCATCATAAGAGTGATCTTCAGCGAAGTACCCTTTGAGCTTAAACTATTGTAGAGCTGGTCGAGAGCAACTTCTTTTTCATCAGAACCTCCATTTGCCCATAACACTTGTGCCAACAATATAACAACATCCTGGTTCTCATTGGAGGTTTCCAGGGCATTTTGAAAATAACCCAGAGACTTACTTAGATCATTTAGGAAGTAATGCGCAATTCCCGCAACAAGACTGGCAGACAATTCACACTGCAACAAAGCCTCATCTTTGTCAACAGAACCGCTCGATAAAATATCCAATATGAACTGTGCATTCTCTGAGGCATCATTGAATTCATGGTTTCCTAACAGTAATCTAGCTAGATGCGACTTGGCTTTCACAAATCTAACCAGTGCATTGTTGGATTCTGTGGCCTCATACTCAGACTCAATTTTGGAGCAAAGACTCTGAGCATTTTGAATTGCATCATCATAAGATGCCTCCTTTTCCAACAGCAATCCTCTTGTCAGAAGAGCAAGTTCGTTATCAGGGGTAAGCACCAAATACTTTTGTAATGCTAAGACTCCCGACTCTAAAGAACCAGATTTTGCACCATTATCTTCTTTAGCTCTTTCGTAAACAGAAAGGCCATAAAGAAACTTTGCCAATTTGTCTTCACCTTGGGAAATAACATATGAGTGTTCAAAGAGGTTATTGGCATTCTTCGAATGTCCCATGGTGTATTCCAGAATGGCCAAGCAAATCCAAGATGTCACAAAGTCTGGATCAATGGCCTGAGCCTTCTCAATTGCTTCAGATGCCAGCTCAAGGTCACCCTTAGCCATATAGAGGAGGGCTAAATCAGTCCACGTTCGAGCTCTTTTTGGGTCCAGTGTAAGTGACCTAATAAAGCAATGCTGAGAGACTCGAGAATTCAGAGGCTCTGATGCAATTCCATATACTCGCCAGAATTCGGAATTTCTAGGCTCGAATTGGATAGCCTTCTTCATGCAATCTATACACTCCTTGAGATTTTTTGATCTATCATTGCCACTATTCTTATTGATTTGATAAACCTTTAAATGGGCAAGGCCAAGGTTGTACCAGACCATTCCTTTTCCGCTTCTACTGGCTATATCTTCATTCGTGGCTAACTCAAATGCCTGAATCATGAACGATGAAACTAGCTCAATGAAACTTTTTCTGGAGTTTGAAACGGTAGTAGTTGCAGAAAAGGAGTTCAATATATGGGCAATCTGATCCACAGGAGCATCCTTTTCCGATGATGCCACGCTAAGAAAGATTTCACAAGCTTCTCCAACACCTTTCAACAATGATACGCTTGAGCTGCTGTTGGCGGACACCTCCGCCGATATAACATCAATAATACTGACTGCGTTGCTCACAGCTTCTCCAAAATATTCTTTTGAAATATTATTTTTCGCAGACATTATGTATGTCTCTATCAGAGCAGGACCAATTGGTATATTCTGGCTTTCCGGTATCTCTCGAAGTGTTTCAATCGCCTTATCAAACTCATAGACATGTCGAAGAACAGTAGCGTGTTGGTACCTACCAAAACCATTAGAAGGGTCTAGCTGTAGAGCCCGATCATAGGCTTTCGATGCTGCAACATAACGCCCACTGTTTGCATAAGATTCTCCAAGACCCAGCCATGAGTTGCTATCCTTTGGACTTATTCTAAGGGCTCGTTGGAAGTACTGTACCGCACTCCCGTAATCTCTATGATTAAGACCTACGATTCCCAGAGCACGGTATGGCCAGCTAGACTCCCTACCATCATAAGTCCTTAATCTATCAGATTCGATAGCACGGTTGGCGACGACCTCGACTAGATCCCATTCAGACTTTGAAGCAAAATCTATAGCTAATTGATATGCGGCCTCAATCTCCCCGCCATCTATCTCGAATGCCTTATAAAAGCATTTTGTGGCACGAACTGAATCATCTGCCCACTCAGAGTAGAATTGACCAAGAGAAGTATATGCTGGAGCATAATTGGGATTCTCTTGCAATGATTTTACAAATGCTTCAAATGCATGGGTTGCCATACTTGAAGCATCATTCTGAGAGATTGCACGACTATTCCAATAACTCTCACCGATCCTCCACCATATTTGGGCTCTGTAGTCTAACGACAGTGCATCATCGCCTTTCACTAACGGCAAGCACACCCTGAGACCCTCTCGGCCATCTTCGTGCTGACCCATCAACACCTTAACCCAGGATAACTCGAAAATAGCCTGAAAGTTGTTTTGATGTTTATCAACGACAGATTGTAGGAGGTAAAGTGCAGCACTAAACTGCTTCTTTTGTCTCAAAATAAGGCCCTTACCAATCTTTGCACCAGAGTTTTCCTTATCTTTAGATAAAATGGCATCAAATATTTTGATTGCAAGGTCATGGTTCTTGGGAGCTTGATAATAAATATAAGCAGTAGCCAAAATTAAAGATAATTGGTTCTTGCCGTTCGAGAAATCAGCACATGTCTCTCTTGTAAGGGACTTGGACTTCTCCAACCCCTTTTGGGCAATATCAACAGCAGTTTCGTACTCTTGAATCCTTAGATACATTGCTCCCAATATCCTGTATATCAGAATGGATGATTTATCAGATTCGTAACCCTCAGCCATGATCTCCAAAACGGTTTCAGGCTTCCAATTTTCGAGCCTTGAATCAACATTCTCATCTGAAATGAGCTCCTTTGCGTCGTCGGAATCAACAATGATTTCATCGCTTTTGTTTCCTTCTTCTGTGTCGTCCTGTTTTGGAGATTCAGAAGAGGAAGCAGGTGCAGGTTCTTGGCCAAAGGGAGATATTTCAGAATTCAAGAATGCTGTTAATACTTTAGACAAACCCATTCGAGGGAACTTTTTAATATAATTTTGCAACAAAACAAGATCGTAGTCCTTGAATTCTTTGACATCTTGCCATTCCAAATTTAGTTTCCAAGCAAGGTGTTCAGGGGAGTTGACAATAACCATGCCCGAGACGCTTTCAGAAATTATATCGTATAATTCCTTTTTTGCTTCACGATCAGTAGTCACCAATAAAAGCTCGTATTGATGCTTCAGAAGCTTGGATTCAGTTGTCCTTCTCAGCTCATCATCCAGGGTATAGTTAATGAGATCTGTATAAAGCCCAGGCAGTCGAGAATTCGACAGCACCTCGAATTTGAACTCCTGAGTAGCTTTTGAGGCACCTCCAACACGAAACTTGTTTTTCGCCACAGTCTTATTGATCTGTTCACTTTCCTGAGCTTCTACAGCAGCACATAATCGTGCTAATGTCTCCTCAGGACGCAAAAATCGACCTTCCATGAATGGGAAAACATCACTATCAGGAAGTTGCATGTCCAATAATGATATGTAGCCATCTCGGTCATTAATTTTCCTGGATACTTTAATGGCATGTGTGAATGCGGATCCTGCGTCATGGATGTTATCGGCCCTCTCGTAGCATTTTAAAACACCAAACAGCGCATCACAATAACGTTGCATGTCGCTTATGCTTTCATAGAGTGTCAACAGCCCTTTCCAAGCTGTAGGCTCATCTCCATTTATAGAAATTGCTTGGTTATAAGCAGACTCTGCTTCTGAGGTGTTTTTCAACATATGAAGACATTTGCCTTTGAAGATCCATCTTAAGTTAATGGTGTTATTCAATAACGATATGTATTGATGGTATGCCGTAGCCTACCTAGAAATACATATACTTACGGCAAATAGGCATTGCCATTGACCTCAATAGCATCATTGGCATAATCCAACCCGTCTTCCCAATCCTGTCGAGCAATTGCCTCCTTGGCTCTCTTGAGAAGCTCTTTTGCCGACATTTAATGGATATGACAAGAGTAGATCACAGCTTTGAAGGAACATTATAGTGCATCTGAGCTCCTAACCCAGGTTCTTCTGTGAAGCATAGATTAGTCGAGTCATAAATACTAGTATTTGATTTCACTATTTAACATTATTCATCATTGTGTAACCGAAATAGTCAAAAGAACCTTCCTTAGGGTCCTTGATAGTTTCATGCTGTATATCCCAGAAGTCAGGACGTGAGATCACCAATTTGGCGAAATGGGGCTGTCGATATGAGATGTACAGGAACTTGCCGTGTGGCTTTAGGACTCTATGGACCTCAGACATATAACGATCAGTGGAATCACGAACATCGTCAGGCAAAGTCCAAACGGATCCTTTGTAACTCAGAAGAGCATCTAGGGTGCCCTTGTCAATTGCAATATCAAAAGTATCAGATTCAAACGAAGACATGTCTCTGATATCTGCTACTTGCCATTGCATCTCTGGCTTGTCTGAATGCTTGTTAGACATCTGATCAATGCAGGTAGGAGCGAAATCCACATTTGTGATATACTTCATACCATCATTATATAGGTCTTCTGAAAGGGTCTTTGTTAGTTAGAATTGAAAATGGCGGCTACTGTTTATTATTTAAGAATTTCTGCTTACACTATTTCCACACCCGAGCATTAAAACCTTCAAATGTAAAACGTTTTTCCAGTCAATAGCAGAGTGGAGAAAGGGTCGAATCGCATCATATGTTTTGAACCAATCGAAATTTGTATTCTCCGATGCATATCGACCATCCCAGTACTCTGCTGTTTGGAGCTTTTCAACTTCTGATTCAGCAAGATCTGCCATTGGTATTATTAATTCATAGCTTAATACGGCTGTAGTATGGAGAATTTCCATATAAACGCCAGATGACTGAGGTTAGGTCCTTTCTGTCAGTTCAGAGTCGGACTAATTATCTAACAGGACTATGACAAGATCAGTTAACGAAGGCGTCCAACAACTGTGGTGGAAGGGAATACATGGCAGATTACAAAGATAGTTCAGTCAAATGCTTTGAATTGTTGAGCCAAACTCTATCTTTTAAAATTGGTTGCCAATGCTAAAAGAGCCAACCTGTGTGGTTTGCAGTGATATTTTACTATACAATAACTCATAACAGCGCGCTCTAAGTGACAGACATGATGGAGATCACAGTAAACATAGGATCGTCTTGTTGGGAGCCTTCCATCGTATACTCTGCACAGTGCGCGTTGCACGTTGCCTCCGTCTCGTTAAACATGTGGACCGCGGAGATGACATATACCTGGTTCGGATAAACCTCTACGCGGTTGACATCTGACATTACACTGCCGTTCCCCCAACCTAATAATTTTCAAGCCCTATGCGCTAAATTGGCCGAGGTATGAGCGGTTTTGTGTAGAACTTATCACACTTGATTTAAAACATTCATGCATGAACCCGGCAATTTACGCCTGCACAAAAGCGCAGCTTCGGGTCGATCAAAACGACTTTGTATTGGACGGTGATAATGGTTTTCTTGAAAGCACGGCTGTGTGGAGAGATCGTTTGGAGAATAGATCGGGTATAGCTTGGGGTGTCCGTTGAGACAGATCGCTAGATTGGAATGAATTATTTTTTTTCCTGGTCGGTCTTTTCCTAAAACGGCTAATATAATCACTGCCAAGTTTATCGATGTTGAGTGATGTGTGGCATGTGAGTGGTTATCACCACCATAATCAACGGGCTAATCGTTTGTGTTGCGTATGCACGAGAGTTACAGTCGCATTAGTTTCAAATAGTGCACAATCTATGCAACGGTTTGTTGAGCTTGTAAAGTATTGGCGGATAAAGTGGATTTATGGGCACTATTGTTAATGATGCAGGTGACTATAATTTGGGCAGATGTCAAAAACTAAAGATCTAGTTTTATTGGCAGATCTGGGCCGTTGTAAGAACCCATTTAAGCGCGATGCAGCCGGTACCTACAGGTGATCGGCCCTTGCATTGTCTACACTAGTATGGGATTGGCTGTCTGTCCGAGACAGGAAATCATTAAAACGGTATGCACAAATGGTTGGGAAGCGTCTAGACAGGGTTGTTGGAACGCTAACCGCCTTTTAGGTACTATACCCAAAAGGACCAAAATGAAAAGAATCACAAACGTGATTTGGTGAAATGGCGTAGTTTGGATCCCAAAACCATCAAACTCACAGTGATCATATCTATGGCGCGTATCATCTAATCGAGTCCCTTGCTTGTTTCCCCTTCCGTATCATCGCAACCCTTTATGATGCCAGGGGGGAAGGGGGGGTTGCCGACTGAGAAATTCTGGATTACCGGAAAGTTACCAGGTACCCATTGCATGGTGCATGGATCGCCGTCTCACTAGCTGACTAGAGTCAATGATGTGGTACAAGGCTCGCTGTGGTCTATGTACATGTACGTGCGTTGAGGGCTAATCGGGAGCTGATGGTCAAACTGGGCGGGGCCAGCTGCTGCAAGAATTCCGGTGCGCAGCACACACGGTGTTAAGGCTGGCGCTATAAAAGTTCTGCGTTAACCGAGTGGGGTCACCTAGATCTGCTGGTGGACTTCAACATTATTTCTTGCACGACACTCCTTGGTTTCTTTCATTGAAGTTACATTCCCTCTTGTATCGAATTATTCCTTTCGTGTTTAACTTTTGATTCGGTCGGTTGTCCGCAAATTGGGAAAAGTACCTTTCTCTTTGGCTGACTTGATCCCTAGTATCCGGGGCTTTTATTTTGGCGTTTATCATAATTATATTACATTTATTAGGGGGTCACAGGTGAGATGGATGTTGCCAGTCTCACAAATCAACTGAATGAGTTGAATCAGGAGCTCAATGACGGCGAAGCTGTAATCCAAGCTTTAAAAGATCGAACTGGTAAGTTGAAGGGAAAGAAGGAAAAAATACATCATATTGGCATGTTGACTAATTCAAGATCAGAATAGTAAAGACACAACTGCTAAAATATTGGCAGAATTGCAAGATATTAGAAATGAAATACGCGACGTAACTGAGAGGATCAGGTTACTTATGGAATAATGAATTAGACCGTGTATCAGCATTGCATTTTGAGTTTATTTTGAGTTTATTTTGAGTTTATTTTGAGTTTTTTTTGAGTTGTGCGCAAAATGTGCCTTTTGTTTGCTATTATATTTTCTTTTGCAACTTGACTTGGGAGTTGTTTAATGTTCGGTCCGTTTTTGGGTTTGTTTTGGGTTGTAATTCAGCGGTGATGTTTATTAATTAGTTCAACTTGGTGCTGCGTGCGACATTAAAAATATAAGTGTCTCACTTCAGTCGGCACAACTTGAATTGCCGACATCCAAGCATCATGAATAAATGTAAGCACACCATCCCATGTAACTCATGATTACAGCGTACTGTGACTATTACACTGTCCCTTTGGCATATTGATAAGAATATTTCCGTTTGCTTTACTATTCTTCTTCTACGGGGCTGCCTGCCCCCTTCTCTGAATGCGCCCCAGACTATCCCTCTCCACACCGGAGAAAGGAACTCATCGGCCTCTCCCCTTGTTACCATGGGAACCCTAATTACTATAATGTCGATTCATATGCATGTAACTCGTTAACTGTAAACCACTGTAAACCGACTGGTAAAACACCAGAAGACCGCACAAAACTGCGACAATACTTGGAGCTTTAAGGTTATAAAGTGAAATGTTTATTTGCTTAACTTATGTGTTTATTTGGGCGGTGGCTGTTCATGCAACTGCAATTGCTAATGCCCCCTTGAGACCAGTAGTGTTATGGCATGGCTTGGGAGACAGGTACGATTCTGTTGGAATGGCCAGGGTCACTGACACCATAATATCAGCATATCCATCGGTGTTTGTATACAGTATATTCCTTGATGAAGATCCATCCCAGGATGAGAAAAAGTCATTTTTTGGCTCATTAAATGACGAGGTATGGGGATGACGGCAATATGCGACAATTGATGATCCGCTAACAGTAGTTGGAGACGGTATATGACACTTTAAAAGGTATTCCAGAGCTGAAGGATGGGTTTGATGCTATGGGATTTTCTCAAGGTGGTTTGTTTTTAAGAGCATATGCAGAACGATACAATGACCCTCCTGTTAAGACACTGTTAACACTTGGATCTCCTCACAATGGTGTGGCGGATCTTCCAGCATGTAAACCATCCGACTTTTTGTGTCGAGGCCGAAATGAGCTCTTAAAAACACAAATCTGGACTGAGTATGCCCAAACCAATGTTGTTGCTGCACAGTACTTTAGAGTATGTTGTTATTATTCCGCCAATTGTTATACTAAGTATGCTAACATTAGGATCCAAACAGTCTGGAATCGTACAAGAATCACTCTAGGTTTCTAGCTGACATAAATAATGAGGTCTATGGAGATCTCAATATAACATATGCACTCAACTTGGCTAGTCTCGAAAAGCTAGTGATGGTTATGTTTTCGGATGACGAGGTTCTTGTTCCAAAAGAGAGTGCGGTAAGTTGGTCATGACATGACAAAAAAAAGTGTCAGAAAGCTAATTCCAGTGGTTTCAGGAAGTCAATAGGACATCCGGTGAGGTAACCCCTCTCAAAGATCGTGATCTATACAAGGATGACTGGATTGGCCTGAAAGCGCTTGACAAGGCTAATAGTCTTGAATATATTGAGTTCAAGGGTGGACATCTCCATATCACCGATGCCGAGTTAGAGATTTTGATTACCCGCTATTTCGGCACACCTACCGTTCCACAATTAGTTATTCAAGCCTGATCTGGTGTGGTGTAGATCATGATCATTTCAGCAGTTTGTCTGAAGATAATATTATCTTGACGTTTCCATCCTCTAGCTTTTTTATTGTTTGCTCATTATCGTCAGGATTGACAGGTTTTGTTGCATCAATCACCACATATGTGTTATAACCCCTCGAGGCAGCATCTAAAGCTGTGTTCAGCACGCAATAGTCTAGGGCAATTCCTACAACAAACACGTTGGTTACTTGCTTCTCTAATAAAAGTGATGTCAGCTCCGTATGATGTAACCCCCATACATCTTGAAATGCCGAGTAATACTCCCGATCAGATAAGTATCCCTTCTTAACAAACGCATCAATGCTCTGTGAATTGAGCTCCGGGGCCAATTGGCTACCAGTCGTATCTTGGACACAATGATCCGGCCATAGAACATGGGCTTTAACGTCGCTATCATTCGAAGGATTGGACAGGTCTTTAGATCCAAATGTTGCCACTCCTTTGTGATTTGAAGCGAAAGAGCAATGATTATGTGGGTGCCAATCTAGAGAGGCCACTTTAATTGCCCAATCTAATTGCAATAGTTGGTTGATAATGGATATAACTGACCTTCCATCTTTAACAGCCAGTGAGCCCGACTGGGTTAGACTATCCAAACCAACAGACAAGTTCTAATTGGACTATATCACTTACTGGTGGTAAAAAGTCCTCTTGAACGTCTACAACAATAATTGCACGGTGTGACGACATTGTGGACATGCGGTGGTAGCAACGGTTTTGGTTTAGATATGCTGCTAGGAGGGGGATTTAGCTATCTTATCAAGGTTGACGCGCCGCATCAGTTTCAGTGGTGCGGAGTACGAGACGTTTCAGTAGGTTATCACTGACCCATCTATTTAGGTACGGCACTGCAACTTGTCATAATTTAAATAGAGATGACTCCAGCCCAACAGTATGCCAGTGATAATTACTCTGGAATTTGTCCCGAAGTATTTGAGATTCTTGCAAAGGCCAATGTAGGATCTCAAGTTGCGTACGGGGACGATGAATGGACTGCCAAGGCAATCAAGAGCCTGCAGGAACTGTTTGAAACTGATTGCAGTGTTAGTTTTGTGTTCAATGGTACTGCTGCCAATTCATTGGCACTTTCTAGTATCTGCCAGCCATATCAAGGAGTTATCTGCCCTAGTTATGCTCATATTGAAACTGATGAATGCAATGCTCCTGGGTTCTTTGGTGGAGGTCTCAAAACCTTGCCAGTCCCGTCTGCTGATGGAAAGCTACTAGCCGAATCCATTGGCGAAAGCGTGAAAAAGTATGACGATGTTCACTTTGTTAGACCAAAAGTTGTATCAATTGCTCAAACTACAGAGACTGGATTAGTTTATACTATTGAGGAAGTGAAACAGATCTCTGACGCTTGTAAAGCACATGGATTGAAGTTACATATGGACGGAGCGCGATTTTCCAATGCTTGTGCTGCACTCAATTGCAAACCAGCAGAAATAACATGGAAAGCAGGTGTCGATGTTTTATGTTTTGGTGGAACGAAAAATGGAATGGCCATTGGTGAGGTTGTGATTCATTTCAACAAGCCAGATCACGAGGATTTCAGTGCAAGAATCAAGCAATCTGGTCAATTAGCATCCAAAATGAGATTTATCTCGGCTCCATGGATTGCCATGGTAGAAAATGATGTCTGGCTTAACAATGCCAAGAACGGAAATAAATGTGCTAGTTACTTTTGCGAAAAGATCAGCAAACTCAAAGGCATTGAGATCCCATTGCCTTGTCAAGCAAATGCTGTTTTTGTTCGATTTCCTAAAGGAGCAGCTGATAAGGTCCGTTCAAAGGGCTGGAGATTCTACGATCTTATAGATGATATTTCCCGATTCATGTTTGCGTGGGATTCAAAGATTGAATACGTTGATACTCTGATTGCGGATATAGAAGAGGCATTATCTTAGGCATAATCCAAACAAATCCAAAGTGTGATCCGAATCATAATCCAAAGCAAATAGCATAATAGATGTTATAATATAGAATGTTTGATAGATCAATCAGCAAACCAATAGAAAACCTCCACAGAAAACACAACAAATTTGAACCTACTAAATCAACGTCTACTGGTAAACTTTAACATTTTTAATGCTATTAAATTTCATTTCCCTATACACAGGATGTCTAAATGTACACATACTGACAACCCAATAGCAAGGCGATAATCATAACTTTTTGTCCTCTTTGACAGAAGCCCAGAAAAGCCCGCTTAAGATCGAGGCTTCTCCTTCTTCTCCTTCCAGAGAGCGAGGAGGGAAACACCGGAAACCTTGACGACCTTGAATCGCACACCGGGGATATCTCCCTTAGCCTTACCCTTTCGACCGAAACCAGCCAACAGAACCTCGTCGTTCTCGTCAACAAAGTTCAAACAACCATCGTTGGGGACGAAAGCGGTAACCTTCTTACCGTTCTTGATGAGCTGTACTCGAACACACTTTCGAATAGCAGAGTTGGGCTGCTTGGCCTCAACACCAATCTTCTCAAGAACAATTCCCTTAGCGTGAGAAGAACCTCCGAAAGGAGAAGACTTGAAGGCCGTTCCCAACAGTCGCTTCTTGTAGGACAAATCAGCCCATCGGTTGTCTCGACGGGTGGTTCTGAGCTTTCGAGCAGAGTTGAGTCCTCTAGGCTTTCCTTTTCCCATTTTGTCTGTTAATGACTTGTTGAATAATAGATGCAACCAAGATAATGCAAAGAGTTAGTGGTCCTTGTGAGTGGAAATTCTGAGTCCGCATAATTTCCTAATATGGAAATACAGTCACAACTTGTTAAAATAACCAACTCGACCGAGTTTCCCGGATCACGTGATCGACCATGCGGCTAGCTTCAATCTCCCATCACTACTTCGCTGCCTGAGCTGGACTTAACCCAATGACAAATGTATCCCATCCCCTTCCTATTGCGAACAGTTGCTAATTGAGGTATAGTCCAAGGCGATCTTTTCGTTCCAGAGGTGTCCCGGATGCGTTAATGACTCAAGGCAACGCGAAATCCTCAAGTCAATAATTTTAGATAATAATTTAAGTGTAGCTCTTTTTCTTTCTGAATAACACCTTATTGGTCGCAGTTTAAATTACGCTGCCGTTGCTGAATCCACCCTATCAATCTTGCAATATGCCGACCTGTCAAAAAAGTCCGCAATTGTGCCCACGCAAGTAGATCCGTACGAGTTGTACCGATGGATAATGGTTAGATTCCTCTGTTAATCGGAAAACAAACAGAACTGTTTGGAATTACCGTATGGATGAATTCGGACTGTATTGTTCATTGGCTATTTAGTGACCACGCAAACGGCTGCCTAACTGCTAGTCGCGCGGGGTCCCGTCGCGGGGTGCACGCCGATCTGCAAGGTGATTTTTTAATCGTGCAGCACGGAGTTCAGGTAACGCCGACTATAGATGGCCCCTATCCAAGCAATCTATGTAGAGCAGGGGCTTTTGGCATGAAAAATCATACACACATGTCAAAAACTTCAATCCAAAGCTATAGGAGTAATTTTTGGATGAGTTGACAGGTTGTTTGCCAAATAGCGTTTGGGCATTTTTCAGTTTCTGTTCGGCGCCACGTTGAACCCCGCTCCTGCATGTAATTAATTGCCCGTCCGTCCCCTACCACACTGTGATGCATATGCACATTTGGGTCCAGTGACTAGTAAGCATTTATATATATATCCGAAGCGGGCTGAATCATTTAGAAAACTGAGTGTAGCTTGGAAAGATTTCATTTTGCTTGTTTACAATTGTATAAAGGATGGGTGCTGAAGATTACTATCTTTCCCAGAAATCTCTGGATCTGCTGGGAAAATCTGATTTTGTGATTGCTGACGACGTTGATGAGAATGCCTTGATAAATGATATGTCTTTAAGTTGTCATCAGCCAGAAGGCGAAGTACAGGCTGTTCCGGTACCTGGGACTGAAGAGAAAGGATATTCACGGATTTATCGAAATGCATTTAGCATTAACCAGCCACCTCTGTCAGGATACCATCCCGATATCAAGACACTTTATGATGCATTCCGAGTGACGGCAACGACTTTTCCAGATCATGATTGTTTCGGAGAGCGGGTGTTTGATTACGACACCAATAAATGGAGCGATAAATTCATATTTCAGTCATTTGCTACTGTGGCTCAGCGAAAGACCAATTTTGCTGCCGGATTAGTTCAAGTAGTCCACAAACATGAGGGTGCTCAAAATGGCAAGTTCGTTGTATCTATTTATGGCCCCAACTGTACCAATTGGATCGTGGCTGACTTGGCAGCTATTTCGCAATCGTTGCCTTCTGTTTCTTTATACGATACTTTAGGCCCCGAGAGTACCGAATATATTTTGAATTTGACCAAGTCTCCAGTGGTTGTCTGCTCAGTTGCCAACATTCCTAATGTATTGAAGTTGAAATCAAAGTTACCTCATCTTAAGGTGGTGATCTCTATGAGTTCTTTGACTAATCCCAAGTTCATTGAGCCGGCTGGTCAGTCCAAGAAGGAATTGCTATCAGCCTGGGCTGATCAGGTTGGCCTTGGTCTGTATTCATTCGAAGATATCGAAGCATTGGGGAAAAAGGACCCAATTGAGGACAAGCCTCCTTCTCCAGAAGACGTCTATTCTGTGAATTTCACATCAGGAACTACAGGAAATCCAAAGGGTGCCATTCTGTCGCATTCAAACCTTATCACCGCCATTACTATGGGCCGGCTCAATATTAATTTGCCAAGTGATGTCCAGTGCACAATGTTTTGCTTCCTTCCTCTTGCTCATATCTACGAGCGTGTATCTGTGTGGATTAGCATGTCTGGTGCACATCGTCAGGCGTTCCCCCATGGAAGTGTATTAGAGCTGATGGATGATATTTTTGTGTTGAAGCCTAATTTCATGAATATGGTCCCTCGATTGGTAAACCGAATCGCTGCAGCGCTCAAGTCTGCGACAATTGAGGCAGGAGGTATTGCTGGTGCTCTCTCTAGAAAGGCCTTTGATGCCAAGTTAAAGAATCTTCACGAAACCGGAAACCCCAGGCACTATTTCTGGGATAGAGTTTGGAGTAAAAAGATCGCCAAAAAACTCGGGTTTGAAAATATTGTTCTGTTCACATGTGGATCTGCGCCATTGTCAAAGGATACTGTGGAATTCATGAAAGTGGCGTTGGGAGTGGAACTCGTTCAAGGATATGGTCTCACAGAATCTATGGCTGGAGCCTGTGTGAGTCAAACCGGAGAGCGAAGTGCTGGTTCTTGTGGACCTGTGAGCCCAACTGTCGAGGTACGATTGAGGGATGTTCCTGAACTCGGATACAGTGCAGAAGATAAGCCAAATCCTAGAGGTGAAATCATGCTTCGGGGTCCTCAGATTTTCAAAGGATACTACAGGAATGATGAAAAGACACAAGAGGCATTTGCAAAGGATGGATGGTTTCATACTGGTGATGTGGGGATGATTGACGAGCTTGGTCGTATCTTTATTATTGACCGAGTTAAGAATTTCTTTAAGTTGGCCCAGGGAGAATATGTGGCTGCAGAGAAGATCGAGAATATTTATCTGTCAAAGTCCAGTCTTATCAACCAGATCTTTGTCCATGGTGATTCTACTCAGGACTTTTTGGTGGCTGTGATTGGAATCAGTCCAGAGGCTTTTGTTAATTTTGCCTCAAGGCAACTGAAGAAGTCTGTACAGCCATCAGATATTGCATTGATGCGATCACTCTTGAAGGATTCAAACACAAGGCGTCTGATCTTGCGTTCTCTGAACGGTTCAATCCCAGGAAATTTGCTTCAGGGATTCGAAAGAGTCAAGAATGCTCATTTAGATATAGAACCTCTTACTGCTGAAAACGATACTCTGACTCCAACGATGAAAGTGAAGAGAGCTAACGCTGTAAAGGTATTTAGGAGAGAGATTGATACCTTGTATGGAGAAGGCACAATTGAAGTTAAAAAGGTATCCAAGCTTTGATACTATATGTGCTATTATGATGTTATAAATAAATAAATATATAGGTACTACTCATAAGTAGTGAAATATATTTTCTTGAATTAGACAAATTGTCTCCACATCTGTCTTCTTAATTCGGTTTTGTGATTTCGACCTGTCATCCTTAGATCGTCCGTTGCGGCTCCTTCACTTGATCCACACACTTTGGATTCAGGGATCCTCGCAGTGATTTTTACACAATGGACGATGATATAAAGCTTTTCGGACACGAAAATTATTCAGATATCACTCTGAAATTTAAGCAAATTGCTGAAAGTCTTAGTGAAGATGATCTTGTGATGCAAGATGGGTATTCGCTTATGGATTTTGTTCACGGATTGGAGATTGGAAACGACAAAATGGATACTGGGTTATTGTACCGGGGCTTGGGAGATGAGCTTGATAGCCTCCCATCTATCACTTCAGAGACGGATGTCATTGAGATCATAGATTTGCTTGTTTCAAGAGAGATCTCCTGGCACAATGGGCCAATGCTACTTCAAAATATTCTTAGTTGCATATTTGTGGAAGATGTCTTGTCAACTCTTACAACTCTTTCTCGAAAAGGTTCATTAGAAGAATCAGCGGTGTATACTGAGGAGTATATCACCCATATGGGTACAACTGTGAGCAGCTGGTTTGAAGTCACGCAGATTTATATTTTCGGACTGATAAAGAGCTTACAATTGGCTATTTCGATCATGGATCCTTATTCTAACAATGCACTATATCCGGAGGAGGATATTATTGTAACATTGTATGGTCAGTATTTTTTACAGGGGTGTTCTTTGGAACCAATTATTAGAGCTATTCAGTCGGCAACCAAGTGGGCAAAGGCGAATGCGGTTTCTTCAAAGGAATTTACTCAGCTTGGTAACCGGGTTGACGCTCGAGTCGAATGGATGTACATTCTTTCTCAGAAGCTTCCTCGAAAAGGAGCACATATTGAAAAGGCACAAGTCATTTTAAAGTCAATCTTGGATAGCTTTGAAAACCAAACTGCAAGTGTCAACCTTGAATCCAAGTTTGAAGTTGCATTTTCTAACGGAGTCCAGTCAAGAGTCGATAATCCAAGTCCAAAGCTACCGCTAAGAAAAGTGTCTATTAAAGATGCTTACAATACACTGAATAACATTCTCGCTTCTATTGAAAAGGGAAGATCGATATTTGGTATAACCAAATCTACGGAACTTTTGTCTTTTTATTTATCATTTTCAGAGTCGCAGCCAGAGTCTCTTCCTATTGTTAGGGCTCTATGGAGGTCTGCCATTGGCAAGGATGATATTATGGGTCTTCAGATAAAGGCATGGGTGGTTAAAGATATATGTGAAGTTGCACCACCATCATGCATCGAGATCTTAAAATCTTCGAAGCCTAATCAAAAAAAGGTTCTAGATTCGTTTCTTTCGCAGGCAGCTCTTTGCTATATTGACTTGCTTGTAATAATGTGTCAGAACCGACCGAGACAACGACAGAATCTTGCTCATAGCATTGTGTCCTGGGACAGTCTTCAGGTAGCTGCGGACTATCTTGACAAGGAGATTTCATCTAAATTCGGCGAATTTGGAAAAGAAGAGGATTATATTGGTGTGGTATCGTGGGTTCATTTGCGGAAGCTACAGATAATGACTTGGGTTGCATTGCTGGGATTCGAGCTCAATGTCTATAAACCATGGGAATTTGTTTCCATGTATAGTTATACTCATTATCTGATGGTTGAATTGTGTCAGCATGCAAGTAGCATTCAGCAGATTGTGAGTAAGACCACTACTCATGGTTCAGAGGAAATGTACATTGGTCAGTTGTTACTGGAATCCTACTCAATTGATCAAATAGTGCAATCAAATCAATATTTATCATTAGCGTTAGTCAAGAGTGGTGCCGTGACAATGCCTCAGAATGATACTGCATCTCAAAAGCTTGCGTATGGATTGAGAATGAAGCCATTCTCCTCGGTAGGATTCCCGTCAGTACCGGATTTTGAAGATTTAACCAACAGCATTTTAGAAAAGTCCAATGTCGAAGGTGCCATTGGATCTGCCCGAGCACATACTGCGACTGCTAAGCGAGTTCTGGAAGGAACCTCGCCACATCCAATGATCCAGCGACTCAAAAAATCAATTATAGGTATTTCAGTGTCGTTACAATTGTTGGAAAGGAGTCTTGGGTCACTGGACTCCAAAACTGTAATGATTAAAATGGAAGGGACCCATCCTTTTTTTCCAGTTCTGACATTGGTCGACAAAAAATAACCTTCCTATAAGCGCTAAAAGGACAATCATCTATTGTAAAAGGATATATGATGAAGATGAAGATGAATATTAGATTTTAGACTACAAATTTCCTTAAAGAAGTATTTTGTTCAATCGATGCTAACAATTCATGCTATGCGCAGGCTATATAATCACATTAGAATAACTCATCAGCATATGGAAGTTCCAAGGTGTTTCCAACAACAGAAACCACAACCTTTCCAGAAAGAAGCTTGGCAGCAGTGTCCTTGACAGAGGTAGCGGTGACATTGGAAGCAGAGACTCCACTGTAAGCGATGTCACTCTCTGAGCTTTCAATGCTAGCAAACTTGGCCTTTGCAACTGCACGAGTGACAGACTCTGCGTTCAAGCCGGTAGACAATGCCTTCAAAGCACCGACAGCCTCGACAGCACCAGCCTTAACCGAGCTTGCAGACTCACCAGCAACTGTAATGTAGAGGATGCTAGCATCTGAGAAAGAATCTGCAGCTGAGAACACAGTGGAACCAGTCTTTCGAGATGCAATGGCAAGAGGAGTACTTCCTCCCAATGACCATTTGACGGAATGAGTGGCAGTTCCAAGGTACTGAGAAATTGCAGCAAGATCGCCAGCATTAGCAGAGCCAGCAACTGGCAGAGCAATTACAACTACATTGTTGTTGGCAGGTCCTCGGATTCGAGACTCTCCAGCATGAACTGCAGTGGCAGCAGACTCCACAGCAGATCCAGCAGACAAGTCGCCAAAAGTCTCTGCTACAAATCCACTGAAGTCGGCTTGACTGACGCCCTTGGCGACAAGCGAAACGTTAGCCTTAGTGTACACCTCTCGACCAAAGTTCTTGACAGCATCAACAGATACTGGAGACACTGGGTGAGCAAGCAGAGAATTTCCAAGACCCTTGTGGAAAGCAGCCTGGAAAGCAGCTTCGGTAGCAGTGTAGACGGCCGAACTGTGAGCAGTCTGATACTCGAGCTGAGCAAGGTGGCTCACCTCCTCATCAAGCTCGTATTTGTTGTAAATGGTGTTCTTGGCAACATTGCCGAGAGCCTCCACGAAATATGGCAGATCCTCTCTCAGGAATTTGGCAGTGAGCACCAAAGACTCCCGGGTCAACTTGGTGGACAATTGACCTCCCAGTAGCTCGGATTCTCGCACCAGTCGAAGAGCAGATTTGGTAGTGGTGTTTCTAAACGCAAATTTTTCCAAAATATGAGCAACTCCTGGGGTAGAAGCTGGCTCGTATCGAGCACCAGCCTTGACCACAAGGGAGACTTCAGACACTGGTCGCGAATCATCTACAGATGTCACCTTGATACCAGCAGCTTCCGAAGCCAATCCTCGCTTGAGCACTCGCAAACTACTGGCTCGGGCAGAATTGCCCAACAAAACCTTTCTAGAAAGCATTTTTGACCTGCGCAGATAGAATATTAATTGGTTGGTTCTAGCTGCTCGATGAAAATCAATTCAATGAGGTTGCCTACTGGTGGTAGTAGTGTAGCTGAAAGGATTGGTTTAAACCCTTGGAAAATACAAAAGCCCTGTGTTGATTGGTTGGGTAATGCGTCTTACGTACTGTCTGGTATTGGCATATCCCCAATCCTTTAGCCACATGAGCACACCCACCATTGCATCTCTGTACTGGCCGCCGGCCTCGTCCGACATTTCTCTTGCATAGCCGCATGTGGGGTCAGACCTAAATTGTATAACTTAATAGTCAGCTAACAAAACTGAACAACATATAATACCACACCACTTGTATTTTATTTGAGCCAGATTCCTGGTTGTATTTATACTCATTACTCATAACATACTTGAATCAGGACTATCTACGGACACAGCACACCTTCTGGGGACAGACAGACGGTATTAAGTCAAGTGACTGCTACATAGCCATATTAGTATTTAGTAGTGGGCACAGTAAGTGGGTGCGATTCTGCTGGTGCTAAAAAGCGAAATTGCTAGTCAAGATATCAATATTCCTAGGGTCCAACATCCCATGTTGAGCTCTAGGGAATCCAATCAAACCCATGGTTCTGGAGGGTCCAGCTCCAATGACCACCGGACAAGATCCAGTTCTTCGTTAACGGCTCTTGTGGAAGATTTACACCGGACTGGAGTGGTACCTATCTCGGTTCCGGTTTCTCAACGGCGTGCTGACGGTGGTGGTGGATATGGAGGGTCTAATGGATCTTCGTTTGGGGGACAGAGATCAAGCTTTGGCCATGGTCCTATATCTATTCCTCGCACTAAGTCGGGGTCATCTTCTGACTTGGAGCATGTGTACAGTGCTAGTACCAGTCCTAAGATACATCGCTCAAGCAGTTCTCGCCTTCATATGCTTCAGCAACAGCTACCACCACTTGTGGTCCCAAAGTCTAGGGGTGGATCATTTGAAGATTCCACTTCTCACCATAAAAAGCCAATGTTCTCTTTACGGAGCTCGAGGTCTCCAAGCCCTCATGATGACATAGGTGCTGAATATATTCCGGACACTATGTCGGTTTCCCCGGATTCTATGGCCCCTCCTTCAGCTGTCAGCGATTCAACTCTTTTTGGACCGCCATCTGATATGGACACAGGGATGGATACTGTAGCTTCTGGTCGTGGTGGTGCCAGTTCTACCATTGCTGGTAGTACTAATAGTATTAGTACCAACCACACTCCACATTCTGCCCACACTATTAATTCGGACACTGCTTCAAGACCACAACCAGTGGGTGATTCCAGCGAATACTTACCCGACGAATTTTCTCTGACATTTAATCAAGACACTATTGCATCACCAACTTTTGGGCTTCCTGATAAGGAATGGAGACAAATTCCGTTCAGCACTCGAGTAAAATTGAAAAGAGCAATAGAAACTGGTGGGTCTCCTGCTGATGTTATATCACTGCAGTTGCCCTCTGCATTAACCAGCAACCTGCTCAGCCCATCTTCGGATTCAACTATTGGCAGTGGACCTCTACTTCCTCCTACATCATCTATTGGTTCTGTGGCCAGCTCATCAGGAACAAGTTCTCCACCGATTACATCTCCGTTCTATGGAGGTTCGCCAAAGAACCACTATACGTCATCTCCAAAGCAGATACAACACAATGGTCGAAGGATGAAGGATCGTGCTGTGACTATGTATCCATCATTAGCCAATATTGGTGAAGGGTCATCATTTCTTCCTAGCAGCACCATGCCTTCAAGGCGCAACAGTGTCAACACCAACCCTCGTGGGCTTTCAAGATCTACGTCATTATCCAATAATTCATCCTACAAGTCCGAATCACCAGCAACACAGTTCTTGAGCAGATTTGGTAGTATGTCGGATGCTTCTACCACTGGCCCTGCCGGAGTCTTTATGGGTTACGGTGATAGTGAACTGGGAGAACAGGTTAAGAATTATATCCTTGGAAAGGTGATTGGCTTCGGCGGGTTCAGCCAGGTCAGGGAAGCTATAACAGAGAACCAGGTTGTACGAGCAGTCAAAATTGTCAAGAAAATGAACTCTTCAACATCCCCTGAACAAATGGAGCGTGTACAAAACGAGTTTGATCACGAGGTTTCTATATGGAAGAGCCTGGAGCATCCAAACATTTTGCGGTTGCTTGAAGTTGAAGAGAACGAAAAAGCTACATACTGCTTTACCGAGAAGATGACGGGAGGAACACTATTTGATGTTGTCAAAGCGATGAGATCTTCGGGCCGACACGTTCTTGACGATGCTACCACAAGGAAATATTTATTTCAGCTGGGAAGTGCCTTACTGTATTTACATGAGTCAATGATGATTGTTCATCGGGACGTCAAGCTTGAGAATTGTCTCCTTCAGGAATTGGGAAATGGTGAACAAAAGATTGTTCTATGCGATTTTGGACTTTCAGAATACTTCAGCAGGGAGGATGTAATGGGATATCCTTTGGGACCAGAGTCTCGAAGCGGTAGCTCACAATCAATTAGCTCTCAGTCGAGCAGGTCGTCTAATCAGATTATTGGGCCTGCAGAAACATCATCTACTTTGCACCAGCAGCGGTTCCATATAGATCCGTCAGTTGGTTCTGAAGATGACAGATCACCGTTACAGTCACGAAATGTAAGCGAGATCAAGCTATCTTCTTTTGGGCAGCCTATGTCTGCCACATCCACTCAAAATGGAGGATCTATACCATATGCTAGTCCACAACTACTTCGTGCGTCGAACCCAATAATAGATCCGTCGGTAGATGTGTGGGCTTTTGGCGTGGTAACTTTTTCTCTGTACATGGGACAATTACCTTGGTGGCACGCATTTGTCCCTCGGCTTGTTAAGAAGATATTAGATGAGCCGTGGGATCGTGATGGTCTGGAGAGGTTGGCTGGCCAAGATATTGCTGATGCGGTTGGGCAGGCATTGGAGAAGGACGTTGGACGTCGAGGATCAATCTCGTCCATAATGCACAGTCGTGCATTCAATATTTATTATAAGCAACAACAGTTATGAATCAAAGGAAAAATGTAGCATACATTATATAAATTATATATCATATTTATATATTTAAAGACAGATCTATGGATCTACCAACCAACTATCATACTTGTATTTAGTGAATTTTAGTGAATCAATACACAAGGAACTGTCATCTATTCATCCTTCTTGGCATCTCGAAGAGCTTGGCTTCTCTTCTTCTTGACAATAAAGTTGTTGTAAGTGCCCAAGAAAAACGAAAAGAAAGCGAAAAATGGCACCCAGGCAACCTCAGGGACAAAAGCCTGGGCAAGACCCAAAATGAATGGGGATGTAACCCAATTAGCCTTCATCACTGGCAAAAACCCTACCTTGAGAGAGGCAACCACCTTTTCGACAGATCTGGCACCAGCGATTATAGCCATAAACGAGATGAATACCGAACTGAGAATAGGACTTATAATGAGATTAGATGCCAGAATCTGCAATAGCTTCCAGTGAACACCCTTCTTGCCATGGAACGCACGCTGAAGTGCCAGAATCATGTAATGAGACAATGGAGCAGACACAAAAAACCCATACAACGCCATCTTGGGCACTCGAGAGCTGATGTACGAACCAGTCTTTGGATCCTTCTCTCCTGCTAGCACCGAAGCGATAAGCTCCGACAATCCATTGAGGGTTCCTGAAGTGTACGATTTGGTTCTACAGGTTAGCTTAAATATACAGTGCTGTCTACTTACCTAATTGGATGCTCTTGAAGAGCTTGAAGATAAGAAATGAGAGCTCCCGCGACTGGCTTTGATAGAGACATGATGATGGTGAGTCAAATGTTGAGTGCGGGGAGAAGCCCCACTATATACGGTGCGGGGTTGCACGAGGGAATGATCCTTCGGCTAGAGAAATGTAGTTAGTTTGGAAAAATGAACTTAGTTCAAGCAAAGCTTCAAATAAAAAATTATTTGACATTATTATAACACCTCAGTAGTGATGGTTGTATTGAAGGGTTATTATATTGGCCTTCAATTCTATGTGAAATTCTACCCAGAACCAATGTCCAGAACCAATGTCCAGAACCAATGTCCAGAACTAATGTCCAGATCTAACACCGAGCTCAACTTATGACAAATTATGATAAAGAACTCATCATCTGAAAGGAATATAAAAGAAGAGCTCAATTCTCACAGGCAATAATAGCGTAATGCCAAATATAGCTCTTGACTGTAACGAAACTATTCCTCTCACGCTGATGTACAAATTCAGATCCACTGTTCCTGCAAGCTGCACCTAGCATAAGCCGCAACTTAAGTCTGAAATTATCAGGGCCCGCAGCACAGCTTCGATCTTTCGAAATGGAGGTCTGCCAGCAAATGCCAGCGTTCTTGCTCTAGATAATTATATTAAGGGTGGACCGTCTGATCTAATGATGCTGACATCAGAACAACGGAAATCACTCCTCAGCTTAGAGCTGATGAAGAGCGCCGATTATGGGAATTGGATAAAGACCCGCACCTGTCCTTCCCAGCTCCTGTTGAAGATTACAGAACTCTGCCTACTGTCGAAGTACAAAACGCATGTGGTATGTTTTGTGATCTATTCACACACTTTATGCCAAATACTATTTTAAAAGGAACACCAAATATCAAAATTTCCCAATTCTTTTCTGATATTTTAGGTGTACTCAATACTGATGGGCAAGCACTGACAATTGTTTGGTTTTGCCAGCAGTATACCAGAAACCCAAAATTCAGGTTTAAAGACTGGGAACATCAGGGCATTAAAATGTTCACTGATTTCAAGATTCATAGTGGTGATGCAGCTATTCCCAAACAAAAATATCTTAAAATCTTTGAAGCAATTTGCAAGATGAAACGTCTTCGTGGTGCAGCTGAAATCATCGATAAAGCTTTACGTGATATGGATGATCTAAACCATACTGGAGTCATTGCTGCTGATGGTAGTTCACACCTGTGGCTTACAGTATTCTTGAAAGATTTGCAATCTGAGGGTGGGCTGATGGAACCATGGCAGATGGAGAGTACTGTGTAGCACATGTATCTTTATTTTTTGTTCTCTGTATACAATACAGCTGACATGTTGCAGATCGCCAATCGAACTATATGGGCATGTGCTTTTACCGAGGATGCTATTGTAAAACAATATCGGGAGATCTCTTCAAATGGAAGGAAGCAAATCGTTAGAAATATCTATTCTATTCCAACAGGTGTAATTGAATTAAACAACTGCATTAGAGGTCGATATATCCAAATGTTCAAATATGAAACAGGGTATCAACATAGGGAAATTCAGGGGTAACTGCAGCTACTCTAATCGGATTTCTAGTCCATACCCTTCAGGTCCTTTAAATAGGTGGTTGCGCTGTTATTAATTGTGTGCAGTACGATCGTGATTTAACCACGGAGGTATAGCATGTATGACGAAGAGAAATCTCAGGGTGGCTTCGCGTCTGATTCACCACTTTTGATACGCGAATTGGATGAAAATGGATTCCTAGCTACCACTTATGAAGGGTCCAACCCAGGGGATATTAGGTCCGTGGATAGCCAGCGAGCCCAATCCAGAGTTCGAGTAGGCCAATCTGGACTCGAGCTTGCCCAGTCTGTCATTAATGTATTCCTTCCCACTGGATATCCCCATAGTGTCAGCGCGGATTACATTGATTATCAGATTTTTGACTCTGTGCAGGCGTTTTCAAGTTCGATAGCATCATTGTTTGCTAATCGAGCTGTATTGAGGGCTGTTGGAGTCGGAGATGATACCGCTACTTCGACATCAGCGTTATTTATGAAGATTATCCAAGAATCTGTGGGTCGTCTAGGCACTATTCTGTTTGCATGGAAGCTTGGAAGTACATTAGAGCCAGAATGCAAGAAATATCGATTCATGGCAGACATTGTGAACGATTCAGCAACTGTGTTTGATTGCCTTTCTCCTCTTTTCCCGGGGAGTAAGAATACCAAAGTTATTCTGCTGTGTATGTCTGGACTGTTGAGAAGTGTTTGTGGTGTCATGGCAGGGGGGTCAAGAGCTGCTCTAACCCAGCACTTTACAGATCCAAACAGGGGTAGTATAGCTGACGTCAATGCGAAAGATCAAAGTCAGGAAACTGTTATTAGTCTTATGGGAATGCTAGTAGGATCAGTTGCTGTTAAAGTTGTACAAGGTGAAGGGCTTCAAATGTGGCTGACGGTTATCATATTATTAGCAGTCCATTTGTTTACAAACTATCGTGCCGTATCGGCTGTCATAATGAGGACTTTGAATAGGCAGAGATCGAACATTGTTTTCAGTGATATTTTCAATTCTCTGGCAGAAATTGAACAAGATATTATGTCTGCACCTCCTGATATTGAACCGAACAGGTCATTATCACGATTGCTAACGACACCTCGTCGGGCAGCTGTTAAGGAGCGAATCTTGGAGCCAGATGGGATGATTCGCTGGTACACACAGGCAGGCGTTGATGAAGTGATTGGTCATGGTGAATTTTGTGGATTCGCTCCTCTTCTTGCTATAGTTTCTTCCAGTGTGCCCATTTCAGAAATCCTAAATGCTTGCCGATCCAGAACCACGGGCTACATTCTGTATTATTACTTCCCAAAATATTCCAGTGACCCTCAGGTTAAGATCTGCCTATGCCAGGGAGGTCCAAAGGGTTCAGACATAAGAGCTTGGGTCCACGCACTTCTCATCTGTCAAAAGCTTCGCTACTCGCCTAATTTCACAGACTCTAACATAAAGGTTATCATTGATACGTTTGCGACTGTCAGCAAATTGTTTGATCAATTGGAAATAGAGCGAGCACTGACAATGGCAGGATGGGATCTTGATAGATATGCTGTGCAAAGTCGTCCAACACCCACAGTCCAATTGGAGGAGGTGGCCGAAAAGCCAAATTAAATATATGACTAACATGTGAAATGACCCTTTTTTTTCTATATATATATTATACATATATATGTAACCTATGATTTTGACTTTTTCCCTCACCACATATAACATTCAAGTTTATTTCTGAAGGAGTGTTTCGACTTCTTGTAATGATTCCTTCGCTTGGACATACTGAGGCTTGATACCGAGAGCAGTGACATATTCATGCCTAGCATCTGACAATTTACCAACAGTCTGCAAACACTTTCCTCGACGGAAATGAGCCTTTTCATCAGCTGGCTTGAGTAATGTGATCATCGAAGAATCAGTATATGCCTCTGGCCACATGTTTAAGGCTATGTATGCATCGGCTCTGGATCCAAGAACTCCACACACCTCCTCAAGTACGTAAGCAACAGCCTCCCATGGAGGTCTTCGAAGAGCCATATCGACTGCCAAAGTGAAGTATTTGAGTGCATCTTGGTTTTTGCCAGCCTTGGACGCGCTGATGCCAGACTCTTTAAGTTTATTAACTTGATCTGTGATATTCTTTGCAATATTATTTGGGGGTGGAGGAACTGCTCCATTTAAACCAACCAAATAACGGCTCAATTCATTCACACCATCGACTGTTTTATCGAGTTCTTCTTGCTCTAGGTCTGATAGGCCATCAATAGGTAGCACTGAGACCTTTTTGGTCGCTGGATCAACAGTTACGTCTAAACTCATGATGCCAGGTTAACCTTAGCTGAGCACACTATATAATCCTTGCATAATCACGTCACGTGAAGCTAGGATCAGAAGGAGGATCTCAGGGGTAAAGGTTGATTTTTACTAATTATCAAAATTTATTAAAAATACTGACTAATAGGCTACCATGAGAGGAGACAAAGGATTGAACAAATCAATGTTGAAAGTTTTATCGGTGGCACCAAATAGCTCTCCATCTACAGAGCAAACGGTATTGTTTTGAGGCAAGATTCCATTCACAAACCAGTCTCGTACAATACTCTGAGTGCAATTGCTCTGCTGAGCGAGTGAACAATGACCAACTCCATCTTGTTGAATTACAGCTCCATTGGGGTAAAACTGTGACATTTTTCGAGCAGCAGTGAGAGGGGTCACTGGATCATAGGTATTTCCTATCAACAGCAGAGGAGCATCTACTTGTTTGAACGGACCATCCCATAGCATAACAGGCTTTTGAGAGTATTCTCCACATCCCAATATCCACATATCGCCCCACAGTGTCGAAACATTGGCAAGTTTCTCAAGATGACCCTGAAGGCCCTCAGCAGATTTGAACAAGTTGGTATAGTATGGAGACCCCGATGCGTCTCCACATCTAGTAGCGAACCCTCCATCTCCACTAGGACCACCTCCCGCAAGTAGTTTACTAACCAGAGTGTAGTTGCCTTCCAATACTCCTGCTATGGCTTGACTGAGAGATTGCCACGATTCTGGAGAATACAACGCTCGGAATAGAAATGACTTGAGATCTGCATATTCGAAAAGACCTTTGAACTCCTCATTGAAAATTACAATGGGATCAGTTTTCAATCTCTCCAACAAGTCATTGTAAGTAGTCTTAATTTCACTGGGTGAACCCTTAAGGGCACATCCGTCAGATTTCGAACATGACTCGAAGAAAACTTCTGTTTCCTCATCGGTGTTAACTAGATTCGCTAGCCATAAGCCATCATAATAATCTGCAGCATCACACACACCATCTACAATCATGCGTCCAGCACTTTCGGGATACATTTGGGCAAATGTGTTTCCAAGAACTGAACCGTAAGAGAACCCCCAGTAGTTGAGCTTTTCGTCCCCTACTAACTTTGAGATGTGCAACATATCAGTAGCAACGAGGGCAGTGGAAACATACTTTCCAGACTCATCCTCAGAGCATCTCAAACCCATTAAGCTGATGGAAGCAACGGCATCACCTAAACTTGCGTCATCTTCATCATGACTGCTAACAATACCTTTGCCAGAACTCAACCAATAGTCGTTTGTACGACTGGTTTCGTCCGAGTAGCAAGAGAACAATGGCTGGGACCAATTGATACCCCTTGGATCAAATCCAATGATATCATAACTACCACCAACTACTTCGCTGATCTGCTTACCTGTAGAGTACGCAAATCCGGTGCCACTTCCACCAGGTCCTCCGGGATTAATGAGAATCGATCCAAGCTTTTCATCTGCAGTAGCTGGATATTTGGCAAGAGCAATCGTAGCATTTCCTGCCGAAAGATCATTATAATCCAATGGCAGACTGATATTGACATGGAAAATGCCCGAGTCCTCATGTTCAACCCATTTCAACGACCCATCATCATCTTGGTGTTTGTGTGGCCAATGTAACCAATGTGGCCAATTCCAAAAAGAGGTTCGAAGAAAAGTGCTGGTAATAATTATAAACGCAATGGCATGATAAAATCCAAATTTCCTCGATCTCTTCAAAGGGTGACCACTGTGGCCATTGTCAGCGGCAATAGGAAGTTGCAATTCCACTTTCTCCGTCATTGTTGATCGGCTATTAATTGTTGGGCGACCGCCATCTATTTAAACCTATGCACGATAGCCAATTCCAGATAAGGTTGGTGCCGTATGGCATGCAACATTCGGCACACCATTGCCTCTCTTGGATCGCCACCGGCCTCGTGCATAGATCATGACTCGAATTTACATACACATAATATAAACTCAGAAAAAGTAATTGCCACGAGCGACTGTTTGGCATATTGAGTCGAATAATACAGACAGGACTATAATACGAAGATTGAAATTATATGAGAGGTTCATTTGTTATAACAGCACGCAAAGCTACAGTAATCAAATAAATGTCTTTGACATAAATGTAGCTTTATTTAGAATACTTTGCATTGAAGAAATCTTCCACAGTATCCCATTTGAACAATCCAGGATTGACGAAATCGTTCTGAGCTCCTGGGTGTCCTTGGCCCATTGCAATTGTAGCCTGTAGAATCTGGAAGAATCCAGCACCAACACCGATACGAATATCACCATTTTCAAGAGCATCTTCGCCCCTTTCAATAACAGCCTGACTAGATGTAGACAGACGTTTCAGTTTAGATCCAGTGTACTTCTCGTAGATCGCTGCTGCTTGAGAAAGAGTAACTGAATCACCTTGAACATTAACTTCACTGGGGATCTCGTCCAAAGGCTTAGAAAAAGTGCTTGCTACCGCTTGGCCAACATTACGAAGAGAAGTCAAGCCGACAGCAAGTGACCCATCACCAAGTAAGTCTACCGTCTTGTTAGCCTCGTCAATGAAAAATAGAAATAATCCCATAGCACTGCCACAAGTCGTGTCAATAAAAAGCTCAGTATTGAACTGAACTGTCTTCAAACCATGAGATCTGATTTTCTCTGCGAATTCAATCTTGTCTTGGAACGCCTTCTTGAATACTCCGACATGATCGGGGTTGGTGCCATAGTCCGAAGGCGAGTAAATCTTTACTCCGGCTTTGGTTGCTCCTTCGATGGACGAGTAGTCATTAGAAGGGTGACGAAGATCGATAACAACGTCGACACCTTTGAAAATAGCAGCATATCCATTACTGTCTGATGGAGCCTTGTAGTACTCAACGCCGGAAGTTGGCTTACCCTTGGAAGGATCTCTTGTCACTGCACGAATTGGAAACGAAAACTTGTCTTTAAAAAGACTATCAGTTAAAGCGTCAACAACGGGCTTAAACAAGAATCCATTAGTTCCGAGAATAGCGACAGTTTTTGGTTGCATAGTTGAAATTATTTCTCTTTTTGGTTAACAATAATATGGTTGACTGAGCATTATTTATATCCAAACCAAATTTTTAACAAAAGTCGAAATAATGTCGCATTATTCAAGTCATTTCTAAGTATGACCCCTGAACTTCCCCATTAGGAATGCGGCATGCCATCCCCGAAATGGACTAATTACTAAGACTCCAGGGCTCACACGTAAGCAGCGATATTTCGCAGCAGAAAGCTGATCTTGACAGGAATTTGGTCGGATACCGCCTTTAAGAACAAGAACGATGCCCTATGAAGTCAGCATGAAATACGCTTACAAATAGAATTTCTTCTTAAGCCCTCAGAAATTCAGCAGGAGTGTGCTGCTATGACGACAGAAATTTACTAGTACTGCATACCCATATCTCAACATGTCCACAACGTAGCTTCACCACCTTACAGATGTCCAAACCAGCGTATAATCCACAGACTGTTGTTCAGACCTTTTCAACCCAGTCATTCCAGCAGAAAGATACAAAAGTTTCTTCTGTGGCTTTGAAGGCTGCTACTGAGTATATGTGTACCTTTACACGTGAAGCAGTGTGGAGAGCCCAACATCAGCGGCAGGAAGCAGATCATGCGAGTCCCCTAGAGGTTAAGGATCTGGAGAAAATAGCAGGGACTTTGATTCTAGATTTTTGAAATGAACCCAAAAACCGACAATGGTTTGTGGTGGTTCGTCTAGATCTTGGCTATTGGTGTCTACACCATCATTGAATGTAATACTCACAAACAGAGTAAGGCTAGTAGTGGTTTGCGGTGCTTCAATGACTACTGTAGCCCAATTAGGCCCCCATTCATATACATCAGCTTTCGGATCACCAATTTTGGTGCGTTCCCTGTCGAGGAATACACGATGGGATATTTTTGTTGAACGATCCATCTGGCTATGAGGAACTGCTTTGACTAGTGATTCTTCATCCCATAGCTCTGGGCATGATCCCAACACGAACTCGGGGGTCATGACAGTAACAGACGCGTTTTCACCTTTAACAGCTGCGAGATTAACCTTCATTGTGCTTGAAAGAGGATTTGTGATTGTGAGAAGCTTGGTTGTGGTTCCATTGCCATTACTCGCAGCTGAACCAGCAGCGGTTAGTTCATTGTTAATAGTTAGCGTAGGTAATACACTAATAGCCATAGATTTCATCTTGTACTTTATAGAAGTAGGTTTTGGATCTGGCTTTACCAGAGAATGCCGACATGATGGGCACCTTTTTGACAATTTTGAAGTCAAGTGTCGGAACTTTGGTAGCGACCCAGACAATTTTGGTGCATCCAAAGCTTCAACCGCAATGGATCGAGCAAACATAGATTCTGTAGACTGGCATTCTTTTTGGAGTTGCTTAAATCGTTTGTAATTGGGTTGTTCCATCTGGAATGAGACCAATTGTTGCACTAGTGATTGCTTTTTGTTAAATATCAGCTCAGGGGGTGATACCCAGTCGCAATAGTTGCACGACAGACTGTAAAAGTCTTCTCCAGCTTTAACGGCGCCAACAGCACATTGACATAGAGGGCATTGTAAACAATTCCTCAAGCATTTGTTGGAGCCCGTTCTTGCCGAAGTTTCTGCACTTTCAAAAAGACAAGAAGGACAAAATCGAGCCACAATCTCTTCTTCGACGCATTGAGGGCATCGTATAACTTGACAAGAGTCGCAGAAATACAGATATTCCAATGGGAACAAGAATCTGTCATTTCGAATGGAAGTAGGAACTGAGTTCACATCATTCCGATTGGTCTCAAGTTCTCTACAAGGACAATAAATTGACCCCGAGACCATAGTCATCGCACTATGATCTTAAGCTCTATTGGATCTAACTCAACTCCAACAATTGTGATCTCTGCCTAGGCCATTTAGAGAAACATCTATATATCTATATGCCTATATCAATAAATTAGATATAATTACTAATATCTTATTGTTTTCAAGTTACAGGTATATGTTGTTATAACGGAGAGATATCGTATCTAGCTCGACTATCAGTACGTAGCCGCTTCACCGTTAGGACACCATGTTCTGGCTGTGGACTGTATTAGTACCGATACTGGTACCACTGGTGCCCGTTACGAGGCCAGTGGTGGCAGCATATTCAAGCAATTCGTCTGTGGTTGATATCGTCGATCCTGTCTTGCAAAGAGCCCAAGCATTGTATGAAGAGAGTTTGGTCATACTATTGCCTCTGGATCATGTAATCCCCGACAAACATACCAATAAGGCCGACAATGTGATTGCATCCACCAAACAACCTATACCTTTGAAAGCTCGATCGATTGGGAATCAATTTAGATTGGTTGCAAAATTTTATTTCCAACAGATCCGTAAATATATCAAACAGTACCTTCCGGAGGACATAATTGAGTTTGGGGAGAGTGATTCCAAGCAAGAACCAATTGCGGAGTCTACGATGGAATCACGACTAATTCCTTCTGGAACTACTCCAGACGAAGTCTATCCTGCCATTGAGCTTCTTGAGGAAGCATCTAATTTGGGACATATGGAGGCTACCTATTTGTTGGCAGACATGTGTCTGTTTGGTAATTACTCATCGCCCATTAATTTCAAAAAGGCTCTAAAATATTACGAGAAGGCAGCTTCCACAGGAAACACCTCTGCTCAATTTATGGCTGGATTTATATATGCTACAGGTCTGCTCGGTGCAGTTCCTGTGGATCAAACAAGGGCATCCATGTATTATACCTTTGCAGCCCAAGGGGGTGACACTCGTGCTCAAATGGCTATGGGCTACAGACTTATGGCTGGGGTGGCTGCTCCAGTTGATGTGGAGAAGGCTCATTGGTTCTATAGAGCTGCTGCGGACAAGGCTCTGAGTTTCTATCTGGATGGCCCTGGGCCCTTTGGTCGCCGACAATTGTCTGGCAATTCATTTATTATTGCCGACTGGTTCGAGGGTGGACTTTATGGTGAATGGGCGAGCTCTGCGTCTTCAGGACATAATGGAAATGTTCGACCTATTTCAAGTGGATTTGAGGCTATTGAAGGGATCGAGGAGTTTGACCAATTTATAGCTGACGATTCACCAAAAGTTCAGTATAATCTGGCACTAGTGTTTTACGATGGAGGAGTATATTCAGAGCCCGATTATAAAACTGCTCTAAAATATGCTGCTCGTGGTGCAAACCATGTATGGGATCTGTCATCGGGAGCCCTCAAGGCACCAATTGATCGATTCTCGACATCCGGGTTGTTTTATGCTGCTAAATGCGCAGGCTTCATCGGTCAAAGGTATCTTCGTGGCGATGGAGTTGAGCAAAATACCGACAAGGCAATAATGTGGTTTAAGCGTGCTGCATCTTGCAATGAAACAATCTCATCAAATGCTCTCGGACTGCTCCACTTGCATGGACACCATGTTGAACAAAATTTGGACATTGCTTTCAATTACTTTTCAATTGCTGCACAAAGGGAAAATTCCGCAGGCATCATGAACCTAGCTAAGCTTCACAAATCCAAGGGTGAAGTTACTAAGCAATTGGAACACCTCAATAAAGCCACTTCTTTGAGTAATATGGAAGCCTTGTATATTTCAGGCGTGTTAAGGGGGGATGCTGGAAAGTATGAAGAGTCCACTGCTATGTTTAAACAGTTATCTGAGCAAGTGGAAGATTTGCATTCACCAATGAGGTGGGCTCAGAGGAGTTATAGGTATGGAGACGTGAAATCAGCTCTGTTGGGTTTCTTAATTGCTGCAGAACAGGGCTACTCTAGTGCTCAAATGAATGTTGCCTACATATTAGAAGGTTACCGAGGGCGTATTCAGCTTTGGCCCGATGAATACTCTAGCTGGCATGAGTATTTCCCAAAAGCAAAGGAGTCTCAACTTACCTATTGGACTCGAGCGGGCCGTTACCAGATTCCTGATGCATTAGTTAAAATGGGTGACTGTTATTTGTATGGAATTGGCACTCGAAAAAACATAGAAAAAGCCTCGATATGTTATGAAGAAGCAGCAAATCGAGGGAATGGAATGGCTAGTTGGAATTTGGGATGGATGCATGAAAATGGTATAGGCATGGAGCAAGACTATCACCTTGCTAAACGGTATTATGACTCTTCGTTGGAAGTTGCAAAAGAAGGATATTTTTCTGTCAAGTTATCTCTTATCCAACTATATATTAAGGGGTATTGGAATACGATAACCGGCGGGAAAATTCGTGGTATCATGGCAGATGCTACAACACCAAAAATACCACTTAGGGAACAAATTCGACAATTTTGGCGTAAACTCAACGATGTCGAGCACAGTGATGATCAGCGGGACGCAGATGCCGAGGCATGGAATAACCGTAATAACAATAATCATAATAATAATGATAACGACTATGATGGAGATGAGGACATTATGGATTTGGTGATTATCCTGGGTCTGCTTTTTGTCATTGGATTCGTTGTCTGGTTCCGTCAGCGTCGAAGACTCCAAATGGGTGCGCCGATTGCCCCTGTTGGTGGTGATGTTGGCGCATTTGTTCTTCAGATTTAAACATAGAATATAATCAATCAATTTCTATTTATTAAACATTCCAGACTATTGACTTTTGATCCTTCTATCGACAAAGTCTAGAACTTGTGAATTGCCTTCTTTTGTTACAAAAAATCTCCATCTCTTTGGATCGTTCCATACAATGACGCCAAGTTCTGTTGCATAAGTTGCAACCCGTTCATACTCCTCAAAACTCTCAAACTTAGTATATAGCAACCCATCAGTTGCTTTGATTCGGTCCATTTCCAACTGCCATAGCTTGATCTGATCCATTACAGTGGGAGGAAGAATCGGATTGTTTCTCAACATTTGAGGATGGGCGTGCACTGTTAAATAAGTAATAATCTGCTCAGCTGTGATTCCATTCGCTAGTGCTCGACGTACAGAGTCTCTGGTGACTTGTCCAGTCACCATATTGGCAAATCGTGTTTTGAGATGTACAAAAAGATTCAAAACTGCAATCTGTAATGGGGAATCTGAGTATGCATAGAGCCTGTAATTCGTTTCCAAAATGATAAATCCAGTAGGTGCTGAGCCTGGACCAGGGGCTAATAATGCTTTTCCTGTAGATACATCTTGTCCGCCCTTGTTTTCGACATCAGCTGATTCATTTGGAATTGCAATTGCAGCCTCCATAGAAGCGGAGGCAGATCGAAAAGCGCTTGCTTCGGAGGTTAAAGTTGTTGCCAATCTGGTGGGATAGAATCTCCGCGATGAAGATTTGCGTTGGTAGACTATACCGAAGTCTCGGAGGTCCTCCAACATTTTTATTTGAGTGTCGCTTAAAGCTGAAAGAGAGTAGTCCTTGCCTAGCTCCAATGATCCAAGCATAAATATGAAATTAAGAACGTCAACTGGATCCATCTGCAGATTCGACGATAGGTTCAGATATTGGAGTAATAAAGTCCATATCTGAGCATTTGCACTTTGAAGAAGAAATTGAAATCCCGCACTGGTAATGGTCATTGATCCTGCTGCAGGATTGTTATAGTCTGACTCCATTAGCTTACTGTGCTGAAGCAATGACAGAACTCCATCGCCTGGAGGTTGTGATGATGATGTGCCTACCATAAAATGGAGGATTCCTTCCCATTTTTCAAGGGCATGCTTGTCAAGGAAGTCGATATCAACCTTATGCTTATCTTCAGTCTCGCATGGAATACCAAAAGACTGATTGGCTTCACCACTGGTGAGCGCACTCCTAAATCCCCTACGGAAATGAGGACTTAATGCAATAGTACGGTCTCGATGCCATTCCCTTATTATATGAAGGCTTTTGAGTCTTTGAAGTGCTTCCAGCTGTAATTTCCTACTCGCGGGAACAACCCAATTATCGATCCACTGGCTCGACATACGCCCATCACGATAAAGCATAGACATCACCAACATCTTCGCCATGGGCGGCAGCAGTCTGAAAACTGCCAAACATGTCGCAGGCGATTGATATAATCGAGCTAGAATAGCCTCGGGAAGGCCCTCAAGATACTCTTTTACGCTTGCTCGGAGATCCATATCAACTAACTTCTACCAAATCAAAGTACATTTGAGTCCCTGGATAGATCCTCTGAATATGCTAAACTCTATCTTTCAGTGTACTTTCTTGCCCTTATGGCGATTCGCCCAAGTCTTTTTATTTGTTTCTTTTGTTTTGGTTTATCTTTAATTTTTTCTCTTGTTTCAATCAACTTTTCTAGATTGGGTTCTGTCAGAGTTCATACAGTGTATGTGCGTGCAGAAGTCGATTATTGAGCCACATCATAAGTTGCAACTTGACATCCTAACATATAACAGCGTTACTATGGTGTCAATTGGGAACGCTCACAACGACCTGATCCATGACGCGGTGCTGGATTACTATGGCAAGCGTCTGGCCACATGCTCGTCGGATAAAACTATAAAGATTTTTGAGATTGATGGCGACAACCAAAAGCTCATTGAAACACTACGTGGCCATGATGGACCAGTATGGCAGGTGAGCTGGGCGCATCCCAAATTCGGGGTAATTCTGGCGTCTGCTTCATACGATGGCAAAGCATTCATTTGGCGCGAGGAGAATGGCCAATGGTCCAACATCTCTCAGCATGCGGTCCACCAGGCATCAGTAAATTCCGTTTCATGGGCACCCCAAGAATACGGAGCATTGCTATTATGCGCTTCGTCTGATGGAAAAGTGTCAATTGTTGAATTCAAAGACGATGGAAAACCCGACGCTGTATCATTCCCTGCTCACACAGTGGGTGTCAATGCTGCTTCGTGGGCTCCACCAACCGTGTCTGGATCAATTATCCAGACTTCTTCGGGAGCAGGATCCACCAATGGGTCTGCTCCAGGTAGCCAGGACCAAAGGCGATTTGTTTCCGGAGGCTGTGATAATCTCGTAAAGATTTGGAAATACAACTCATCTACCAATAGCTACGAGGTGGAAGCTACTTTGGATGGTCACAGCGATTGGGTTAGAGACGTTGCGTGGTCACCATCTGTCCTGTCAAAATCGTATATCGCTTCTGCATCTCAGGACAAGACTGTCATCATTTGGACTCAGGAGGGCAATGGCTCTTGGCAAAAGAAGTTACTGAAATCTGACAAGTTCCCTGATGTGGTGTGGAGAGTCAGCTGGTCACTTTCAGGTAATATTTTGGCAGTTAGTGGAGGTGACAACAAGGTGACGTTATGGAAAGAGAACCTCAAGGGAGATTGGGAGAGTGCTGGAGTGATTGACGAGTAGAGACTAGTAACATCAATAATGTATCATCACGCAATGAACGACGAGATTATGGCTCAACAAGTAATTACAAAAGAACGCTGCCGTATTATATTATTATATTACAAGTTAGACAAGACCAGTTATAACATCTACAATAATAGCCTGGACATCCTTTGCTGCTGCATTACCAGCATCGACAACTTCCTGATGATTAGCCATGCCAGCAGATAAAGACTTGTCCAAAGCTGTTCGTGCGGACGGAGGCTTGTCATGAACGGCCTCGTTGGTGATCAGACTTAATGCTAGGACTTTGATCCCACTGTGTCTGGCTACAATCACCTCTGGAACAGTACTCATTCCTACAGCGTCGGCACCAACTCCCCAAAGAAATCGTACTTCTGCTCTAGTCTCGTAAGTAGGTCCACTCACATAGACATATGCACCTTCATGGATCTGACGATTTCGTGTCACCTTAAGCTTATCAGCACTTTTGAAAAAGCTTGATCTGAGATCATGGTCGTAAGCATCACTCAATCCAGGAAATCGAGGACCAAATTCCTCATCATTAGGGCCCTTAAGAGGGTGAAGACCTGCTAGCCCTGGGATGTTTATGTGCTTAGGTTAGTGGACTCTCTCCCTTACCAACTTTCAAATATAAAATGAACTTACATCATTAAGCAACATCAAATCTCCAACTTTATACTCGGGATTCAGTCCTCCTGCTGCATTTGTAACTATCATTACTGGTACCTTGAGGGCACTGAATACTCTGATAGGAAATACCGTATCTTTGATATCATATCCTTCGTATGTGCTTTATGTTAGTACCGTATAACTTTTAGAGCAATTTAGAAACTTACTGAAGTCGACCAGCCATACAAATGACCGGCACAGTACCGATAAAACCCGCTACCAACTTGCCAGCATGACCAGCTACAGTGGATTGGCGAAAGTTTTCGATTTGAGAATATGGAATTTCAACCTTTGATTCCTTGTCAAGTGTATCTACAATGCCTCCAAGTCCTGTACCGCACACAATAGCCACCTTTGGGTGGTGCAGGGATTCAGGCAATCGTGCTTGCAACGAATTGGCAACTTGTTGTGCCAATTGGAAAGTAGACAAAGTGGTGGACATTTGATTAGCTGGTTAAAGTATAGCAGTATGTAATGGGCACTGTACGCAGTAAGCGTGATTGTAGCCCATCTGCCCAAATCTGCATCCCAAAACGAGAAAAAGAAAACAAACCAAAACGTTAAATAAATTACGAAAAAGAAAATAATTCTCAGAGTGGAACCGAAATGCAAAAACAGACGTTATCGTGAGCTTAATCGCAGGCGTTAGATGAGCTAGCCTGATCGGGCTGGCAAGGGGGTATAATGAGCTCGAATATTAATCATCTGTATAGATCCGGATGCGTTTCCTACTACCCTCAATGCAGCTCTATGGGAATGTGGACAGACGAAGGTCTCCCACCACTTATCGGCACGTGACGAGCTTGAAAAACTCCTGAACCCGGAAAAAGTTAATTAGCTTTACAAACCAGAACAATTATAATGCCGCCGAAAAAGCGGAAGACTATGGTAAGATCATTCCAATCAAAATCTTTTAATAATGGATAATAATAATCGAACAATGAGAACTAACAGTAGGGCGCAAATGAGCAGGGCGACTCTATGACGGAACTATTACAGCCTGTTTATCGAGGCAAGGCCCTAACGGATCCTATTGACACAGCTAAAGACAAATGGAATCTGTTACCAGCATTCCTTAAAGTTAAAGGACTTGTCAAACAGCATCTGGATTCATTTAATTACTTCATCGATGTGGATATCAAAAAAATTGTCAAGGCAAATGAGAGGGTTGTTAGTGACGTTGATCCAGAGTTCTATTTGAAATATCTTGACATTCGGGTTGGAATTCCGCAGAGGAAGGATATCAACAGCTTCACCAATGACATAACTCCTCAAGAGTGTCGTCTCAGAGACCTTACATATGCTGCTCCCATTTTAGTAGATGTGGAATATACACGAGGACGTCAGATTCGGATCCAGAGGAACCTTGAAATCGGAAGAATGCCCATGATGTTAAGAAGCAACAAATGTATCCTGAATAACAGGTCAGAGTTGCAAATGGCAGACGTAGGAGAGTGCCCACTTGATCCTGGTGGATATTTCATTGTCAATGGTACTGAGAAAGTTATTCTCGTACAAGAACAGCTGAGTAAGAATCGTATTATCGTTGAGGCCGATGAGAAGAAAGGGATTGTCCAGGCTTCGGTCACTAGTTCCACTCACGAGAGGAAATCTAAAACTTATGTTTTAACCAAGAATGGCAAGATTTATCTTAAACATAATTCCGTCAGCGAAGAAGTTCCGATTGTCCTGGTACTTAAAGCTGCAGGTATTGTTACAGACCATGAGATAATGCAGCTTGTTGCAGGGCCGAATGCAACTTACCAGGAAATGTTTGCCATTAACTTCGAAGAGTGTTCCAAACTCGGAGTTCACACTCAACACCAGGCACTAGAGTATCTTGGTTCTAAAGTTAAGACTGTACGAAGGCTTAACGCTCCAAAGTTAACTGCCCTTCAAGAAGGTATGGAAGCATTGGCAACTACAATTATAGCCCATATTTCAGTTCATGACCTCGACTTCAGAGAGAAAGCCTTGTACATGGCCATTATGACTCGACGTGTGATCATGGCAATGGATAATTCTAAAATGGTTGACGATCGAGATTATGTTGGTAACAAGCGTCTCGAATTGGCAGGCCAACTAATGTCCCTGCTTTTCGAAGATCTATTTAAGAAATTCAACAGTGATTTCAAGGCTAATATCGATAAGGTTCTGAAGAAGCCAAATAGGACCAGTGAATTTGATGCCCTTCTAAACATCACAATTCATAGTAGCAATATTACAATGGGTATGAATCGAGCTATTTCGACCGGTAACTGGTCATTGAAACGATTCAAGATGGAACGGGCTGGTGTAACGCATGTGTTGAGTCGACTCAGTTATATAAGCGCATTGGGAATGATGACCCGAATTTCTTCTCAATTCGAAAAATCCCGTAAAGTGTCGGGACCTCGTGCTTTACAACCTTCTCAGTTTGGTATGTTATGTACATCTGATACTCCTGAAGGAGAAGCATGTGGTCTCGTCAAAAATTTGGCTTTGATGACACATATTACTACTGATGTTGAAGAAGAGCCGATAAGAAGATGCTGTATGGTTCTTGGAGTTGAAGACATATCTATTATAGGTGGTCATGAACTTCACACTCCAGGCACATATGGTGTATATCTCAATGGTACGCCTGTTGGTATTACCAGATTTCCTTCAAAGTTCGTTAAGTCATTCCGCCACTTACGGCGAACAGGAAAGGTGTCTGAGTTCATAAGTGTTTATTCTAATCACCATCATAATGCGGTACACATAGCTACCGATGGAGGCCGAATTTGTCGCCCGTTGATCATTGTATCTAACCAGGAGCCCCGAGTAAAAGCCCACCATTTGGCAAGGCTTCTCGACGGGAAAATGGTATTCGACGATTACTTGAAAGAAGGTTTGGTGGAATATTTGGACTGTAATGAGGAGAATGACAGTTACATTGCATTGTATGAGGAAGATGTTAATGCTGATACTACACATTTGGAAATCGAAGTTTTCACAGTATTGGGTGCAGTTGCTGGACTAATCCCATATCCTCATCACAACCAGTCGCCTCGAAATACTTATCAATGTGCCATGGGTAAGCAAGCTATTGGAGCAATCGCATACAATCAGATGAATAGAATCGATACTCTACTCTATCTCATGGTATATCCTCAGCAGCCGATGGTGAAGACTAAAACAATTGAGCTTATTGATTACGACAAACTACCAGCAGGTCAGAATGCGGTGGTCGCTGTTATGAGTTACTCGGGTTATGATATTGAGGATGCTTTAGTCCTGAACAAGTCATCTGTTGATAGAGGTTTTGGTCGATGTCAGGTGATGAAAAAGGCTACCGCAGTAATGAAGCGATACCCAAACCAAACCAGTGATCAAATCCAAGGGGTATCTTATGAGAAATCTCCGAAGGACAAAGACGATGCTCCATCAAAGCCAATACCACAACAAGAAGTTCTTGGCCCTGATGGATTGGCAGAGGTGGGATGCCGGATTGAGACAGGCCAGACTTACATCAACAAAATTGTTCCTGTGAATGCAGGGGACAGTATTCTTGCTAATAGAGATAGCAATGGACAGCAGAACACCTCTGAGTCTTACCGTCCAGCCCCGCTTAATTATAAGGCACCAGAAGGTGCTTATATTGACAAAGTGATGCTTTCAGTTACTGAATCTGAACAGCCACTTGTTAAAGTTCTCCTGAGACAAACCAGGCGTCCAGAATTGGGAGATAAGTTTTCTTCTCGTCATGGCCAGAAGGGTGTTTGTGGCATTATTGTTCAGCAGGAAGATATGCCATTTAATGACGACGGTATTTGTCCTGATATTATCATGAATCCACATGGATTTCCGTCCCGAATGACGGTTGGGAAGATGATTGAACTTGTATCAGGCAAGGCAGGTGTTTTAGAAGGAACGCTTCAATATGGAACATGTTTTGGTGGTTCAAAGTTGTCTGAAATGTCCCAAATATTAATCGACCGTGGTTACAGCTACTCTGGCAAGGATATGTTGTACTCAGGAATCACTGGAGAATGTTTAGAGGCATATATATTCTTCGGACCCATTTATTATCAGAAATTAAAGCATATGGTTATGGATAAAATGCATGCAAGACCTCGAGGGCCCCGTGCGGTTTTGACAAGGCAGCCTACCGAGGGACGTTCGCGGGATGGTGGTTTACGATTAGGTGAAATGGAACGAGACTGTGTTATTGCATATGGTGCCTCTCAATTGCTATTAGAAAGATTAATGCTATCATCTGATGCATTTGAAGTGGATGTATGCCAGACATGTGGCCTTATGGGCTATAATGGATGGTGTCCATCATGCCAGACTACTGAAAAGGTTGTCAAGCTCACCATTCCCTATGCAGCCAAATTACTATTCCAGGAACTAATGGCAATGAATATAGCACCACGGTTGAAATTAGCTGATGTGTTTACTTAATTTAACCCATGGTGGGGTACATATAACTTAAATCTTTTATTAGAAGTGAGCAATAATAAATGTTATGCATAGTTAGATCAATGTGGGATGGGATGTAAATAAATGTTCACACCGTTTGCATGACCAAATCTGGCCCATATAATATTTTAAGTTGCTGCACGCGGATACAGTGACGTAACCCCACATCTCTCTATAGGGGGTTAGCGGGCGGAGCTCGCGGGTACGAAGTTCGTGCCGCTCGGTGCACCGTCCATTTAACTGCTCTCTAATGTGTACTACAGTACGGGTAGTAAGTGCAGGTTGATCCTCGGCGATCAGTGAGGGTGTGCCGCAATGTAGCTCCGTGAGCCCAATTCATTCATAGTAAGAAAGCAGCTCCTCGGCACGTTGAATCTACGACTCGCAATTTGAGTTATTTAAAGAAATGCCCAAACGACTAGTTAGTGTACGTTTTCAACCTAGTGCTATTTAAGTAGTATCTTGGCGTATCAGCACTAGCCACAAATCATCGACCCCGCTCTCTCGCCAACGCCTTAAAGAGTTTTATTGATTTACATTGCACAGAGAAAAAGATTTGCGCCGTCGATCCTGGAAGCAGGTGACTCTAGTAGCATGCAGTCGGTGCCCATTTTCTTCACCGCAAAAGAAGACCTGACATGTCAGATTCTCGCTGTGATCTTATCTGCCCAGATCCTTGCTTGCCGTACATTCTTGGAATCTGAAGATTATAGTTTAGAATATATTGGACGCGCTGCAGTTCATTCCTTGCATCCCATTGCTTTATAGATTTTTGTCAATGTCTCCAATAGAACGCGACTCCACCAAACCGTCGTCAACTTAGTTTAGTCCCTATCAACTGCCTCGGCGGTTTTAAGCACTCTACCCCGCACATTGGAAAAAAAGCTTACGACACCGAAGTTTCTTTTTAGGGTGCCAACGGATTAGCCCTTAGGTCATAGTGACCCAGGCTATGCTGCGACCTGCAAGGTATTCGCCCTATAAAGGAAGGCCATTTTCGATTTAGGACATGTGCATGACAATCCGAGGCCCTAACCATTGGCCTGTAACCTAAGTTTGGACCCCGCTTCGTGCATATATGCAATAATTGCTTTTGCAGTTTGGACTAGTCAGGAACTAAACACCACAAGAATCTCTTGAATTATTTTCAAATGCCCCCAACTGCAAATGCGACTGTACCATTGCATTTGTAGAGCAGTCATTTATTGAGCGAGGCAAATTTGAATGGGCCAACTATACTTAGGGGCGGCAAAAAATTGTTCCTGCGTTGCCTTGAGATTAATTTTAACTCTCGCTGGCCTCGAGTAACCACGGTCGGGCCATGCCCTATGCATGAGGCATGCTACTTGGGTTGCCAGCATTTTTCAGGCCAAGGTCTTGAGATCATATAAAAGAATTACATTCAAAGAAGAAAAAACTGTAGCAGTGCTTTGTTTTAAGTGATATTCCTGTGATGACCGTTGATAGTCGAGTGATGAGCCCGCTGTTAACTGAAAACTTACGAGAGCCCCGCCAAGATCGCAACCTCTCCTTCCAAAACCCCTAATTCATCGTCAACCTAATTGAGCGACTTTCCTTGTAAGCGACGATCGTCACCAACACTTTTGGCTGTTATGCATGCTCACGGCAGAGTCAGCTGCATGCGGAAAAAGCAAACAAGCACTGTTGTGGTAATTGTGACGGGGGTCAACACATCTGATGGCGGATCCCCTTGGTGGGGTAGTATTATTAGTCCTGTTGTCGGGCGGGGCAAAACGCACTCGGGGGTATATATTTGTATGTACCAACATCCGTTATCTTCGATCCGTGTTTCTCACCGTTAGTTCGTTATTTCGTTCGCTTAAAATCAACCATGGCAAGAAACTCGACCTTCCGAAGCTTAGCTTCGACGGTTTTGATTACGTCCCTGGTGGGCGTTGTCTCTGCTCAGTCATGCCCACCACCGGCTACTCCAACTGGCTGTGCTGCTGCTACAGGAGAAGTAGCCAGTATGATCAGTGCACTACAGGCCATCGAGACAGATTCAGATAGTACAGATTCAGCTGTTCAAGGTTTCGAATCTTCTGATGGTCTTCTTGGTGCTCTTGCAATTCAGAACTCCCAGTCTTCTGTTCAGAACGACTTGAACGCACTCTCTACTGCTGCTGTTGCTGTTGCTACAATCTCCTCGTGTGATGTTCAGAGCATTTTGGACGTAGGTGCCACTGTAGCACCAGCTGTAGTTCAACTGCTGGATGACTTGGTTGTCAAGGCCAGTGCCTTGAACGGTGTTGGAGCTGGACCTATTGTTCAGGGAGATCTTGCATCTCTTTACAGTGCTCTTGAAGGATTCGAAGCTGCTGCTTACAGCAAGGTTCCATGTGATTACGTTCCATCGGTTTCATCTGTTTTTGCTCCAATTGAAGCCGGTTTTACCAGCGCCTTTTCCGCTTTCTCTGTCCCTGCTGCTAGTATTGCTCCTGCTGCTAGTGGACCAGCCTCCTGCCCAACTACTTGCAGCTCTTCAGCAGCATCTTCTTCTTCAGCAGCTTCTTCATCATCATCCGTTGCTGCCTCTTCCACCGCCGCGTCCAGCTCTGTTGCTACTTCCAGTTCTGTTGCTACTTCCAGTTCTGCTGCTACTTCCAGTTCTGCTGCTACTTCCAGTTCTGTTGCTACTTCCAGTTCTGCTGCTACTTCCAGTTCTGTTGCTACTTCCAGTTCTGCTGCTGCTTCCAGTTCCGCTGCTACTTCCAGTTCTGTTGCCGCTTCCAGTTCTGCTGCTGCTTCCAGTTCTGCTGCTGCTTCCAGTTCTGCTGCTGCTTCCAGTTCTGCTGCTGCTTCCAGCTCTGCCGCTGCTTCCAGTTCTGCTGCCGCCTCTAGTTCTGCTGCTGAGTCCAGTTCTGCCGCTGCCTCTAGCTCTGCTGCTGCCACCAGCTCTGGTTTATGCCCTGCTCCTTTGGCTCGACGAGCTGACTGTGCTGCCCCAACCGGTGATATTGCTATCGTAGTGAGTGCTCTTCAGGCTGTTGAGACTGCTTCTTCCGACACTGACTCTGCAGTGGTTGCATTCCAAGAGTCTGATGGTTTGGAAGGTGCTCTTAGTATCCAGAACTCGGAGGCTACCGTCCAGTCACAATTGAACACTTTGTCTTCTGCTGCTGTTGCTGCTGCAACTATTTCTTCTTGTGATATTCAGACCATTTTGGATGTTGGAGAGACTGTTGCACCAGTTGTTGTTAAGTTGCTCGATGACTTGGTTTCCAAGGCCAGTGCCTTGAACGGTGTTGGAGCTGGACCTATTGTTCAGGGAGATCTTTCATCTCTTTACAGTGCTCTTGAAGGATTCGAGGCTGCTGCTTACAGCAAGGTTCCATGTGATTACGTTCTGAGTATTTCATCTGTATTTGCACCAATTGAAGCCGGATTCACCAGTGCATTCTCAGCATATTCTGTTCCTGCTGCTAGTATTGCAGCAGCAGCCAGCGGACCAGCATCTTGTGCTGCCGTTACTTCTTCTAGTATTTCTGCATCTGCCAGTTGCACTTCAGCTGCCTCCAGCTCTGCTGCTGCTTCTAGTTCCGCTGCTGCTTCCAGTTCTGCTGCTTCTTCCAGCTCTGCCGCTGCTTCCAGTTCTGCTGCTGCTTCCAGTTCTGCTGCTGCTTCCAGTTCTGCTGCTGCTTCCAGCTCTGCTGCTGCTTCCAGTTCTGCTGCTGCTTCTAGCTCTGCTGCTCCCTCTAGCTCTGGGTTACCTCTGTGTGCAGCTCCTTTGGCTCGACGAGCTGACTGTGCTGCCCCAACCGGTGATATTGCTATCGTAGTGAGTGCTCTTCAGGCTGTTGAGACTGCTTCTTCCGACACTGACTCTGCAGTGGTTG